>OU343222.1:191042471-191084383 GCA_910596185.1 Chrysanthemum makinoi | reverse complement strand
TCTTTCATAACTCAAACCACAAAACCCTAACAACAAAATCAATCGATTGAATATCCCTTTGTTGGAATTGAAACTCTAACAACAAGAAAATGAATGGGGAAGGAAACTAAACGAAAGTCGGTAAAATTGCATCCATCTCTGAATCTGCATCAAACTAGATCCGTGGTTGTTTATGAAGAAGGCAAACATCATATCATTTTAATTTTATTGATTCTCGTTATTATAATGTTTTTCACTCTGTGAGTGGTAATCGTGTAAGTTACCGGTTTCATTTTATCTATTTAATTTATTTTTTATTTTATTAAATAGAAGTTGAGTATTAAAAATAGGAATGAAATTGTGGTTGTTTATGTTTTTTAGTAGTTGAAATTTGCTGTTGGAGAATGAAAATGTGGTTTGATTTGGTTAAAAAAAAAGTAGTGTTTGAGCTTACTATCAAATTATTCGTGGTTGGTTTGAGATTGAAACACTTTTTATAAGTTCTGTATGGTTCTTGTTGGATTCTTCATCAATAAAGCTCTTGGTCACATTGAGAAGGTAGAGAGTCAAAAAAAAATTAGAACTCTAAATGCATTTTCAGGTTGTTTGGTATCACATTTTGTAAAAGGTTACGTGGCTTAGTCATTGCTTTTTCATAGCATAGACAATCTGCTCTTGCTTTTCTCTTTTGAGTAAGTTTGAGAGTAGCTTATTTAAACTAATTTTCTGATTAGTTTATACTCTATAGTGTTATTTATTTACGAACTTGTATGATCTTCTTGTTTTCTCTTGTTAATCATGATGTGTTGGGTAAGTACAAGTTTACATTCACATTTTTCTTTTACAAACTTGACTAAATTATGTCTCACACATACAGTGGTTGTACAGAACAAAGAGGAAAGCTCTTATTGCTGCTTTGGACAAGATCAAAGAAGGTAAAATTGAGATTAAATGTCACATAAAGTTAGGTACTATCACATTAATCTTAATTCTTTATAATTTCCCTTTAGTCCAAGTGCCATTAATACAAATTGGTCCACAACTAAGTGTACTTTAAATATGTGTACCAAATTACCAACTGTGATGAATCTCCATTTTCTATACAATCTATTTTTTCCTCTTTAAGGTTATGGATCTTAGTGACCACATGTATACAACATAGTGCTTGCCATCAAGATAAAAGTAGCTCATAAGCTTTTCTTATATCTGGAAATATATTTGCAATATTGTCTTTTAGTTTGGACTATTTTAATACCAAGTTTTTGTTTATGAGTATACAATCAACAACACCTTCCAAGAACATATACTTTAAGTTTGATATAAAATCAACAAAAGAGTTATACATATATGTTTACGTATAAAACATAGATGTTTACGTTTAAAACATATATGTTTTGTGTTTGCTATATAAAATATATACTTTTTGTGTTTGGATTATATATGTTTTGCATATATAAAAAAATTGTCTCATGTTTATTTGTGTTTGTTAGTTTAAGCTTGTCTATGTGTGTTTTTTTTAAAGTATTTAATCTTGGCTATTATTTTTCTACAGAAGTGGCGTTTCTTTGAAGACGTGCACACACATCTTTGGAGAATACATATATGTTCTTGGAAGGTGTGCATGTATGTTTTGAAAGACATCGCACATGTTCAAAATAATATGATGAGAAACTTCAAAACATATGCTTTGTGCACATATATGCATTTCACGATAATTATGTTAGTCTTGCAGTGTAAAGATAGATTATATTCATGTATTTCTTCTTATTTTAAATTTGTATTCTAATTGTATTTCAATCTATATCGAATTTTGTGTTTAAAATTATGTTCTTGGTTGTTATAAATTTACATGATCTAAAAAACACATATACTTTTTTCATTCGAAAAACATGTATGTCGAAAAAAACTATTCCAAAAACTGAAATAATAAAATTAATTTATAAAAACACATATGCACTAAATCAGTTTTAAAAAATGCATGTTTAGAAAAAAGCAAAAAAAAAAAAAAAAAAATCGCAAAATAAAAAATAAAAAATAAATAAATAAAAAGCGAAAAATGATATAAATTTGACTTTTACTATTATACCTTTTGGATTAAATAAAAAAATTTAATAATTGAAAAATGCTATGTTGCATTGATATGTTGCACAATATGCATTAATAGGAGTCATAAGGATTTCCGTAGTTCCACATGACTTATGAGGGTTCTCAAAATAAAGCCCCTATATATATATATATATATATATATATATATATATATATATATATGTGTGTATATATATATATATAAATAAGTTTAATTTAGGAAGGTTTTATTTTGAGAAGATTGGAAAATCTTCGTTTGAGCAAATTGATTCATGTTTTTGATTTGATTCACAAGTAAACATCATTTTATAGTGAATCGAATATATAAATCACAATTTTGATTCACAAATCATTGTCAAAATCGAGTTATGATGATGTTCATTAAATTTAACAAGATGATTACATTATTCTACATATATGCAAAAATAGAGATTTTTGACATTGATTCAAAATTTTTTTTTTACACATTTTGAATTTTAATCACATTAAAATGAGTTTTACGCCTGAAAAACATGAATCAAAGTTAAAAATCTATTCTTTTTGAAAACCTTCTCAATCTTCTCAAAATAAAAACCTTCTCAATCGATCCGGATTCTATATATATATATATATAGCTAAACAGGTGCACACTTGCACAAGTTAGCAAAACTCTATCTAATTTATCCCTAGAAAATGTCATGTAATATTAAATTATTAATCAAAGTTTCATCATTGTTACAGTATAACCATTTATACTTTATTTTAACTACAAAAATCACTCAAGTTTAAAAATTAATAATAATAATTTAATCCAAATTATAAAGAGTGTAACATGAGTCGTTATATAATCCAAGAAAAGAATAAATTTTTCGGATATCATTACTTTACATCATAAAGTGGAATAATTTAAGTCGTTTGTATGTGTATAATCTCGTATATTCATTTACATGTCATAGTAACTCGTGTTTTTCTTTTTATATTTATAATTCCGTTTACATACATTAGTTATAAATATATATATCTTTATATTATATATAACAGGATGCATGACACGTAGATTATTTCACAATTGCCACCTCAATGCCATGTAATTCATTTTAATGTCATGTAATCATTAGTTGTCTACCTAAGCAATATTTTTGTCCACCTAAGCAATATTTTTTTAATTTAATTAGCTATTATGTAAATTTTGGATTTTTTATATTTATTTTCGAAAATTATTTATAAAAAAAGAGCCTTGCAATGATTGAACCTTGGTTATTTGGTTGAATAACATGTGTGTTTACCACTAAGGCAACGTGACTTTTTGGAATATATGTTGCAAATCCAAAATTTCTATTCTAGGCAACCAATTATGTAGGAGAATCCCTACAATTTAGGTAACCTAAACAAAACAAAAGCTTATATACGGTTCATTATATTTTTTCTCAAAAACCCTAATATCCTTTTTCATCACAATCTCTTCTAATGATCCGGCTGACCAGAAAATCCTAATGTCATTCTTTTCAAATCATGCACCATTAATATCCTTCTAAATTTCTAAAACACTAATACGTTGTATATGATAAAGTATAATGCATGCATGGTGTTTTTACTTAGTTATTGTTAGGAATTAGAAAATTCCATAGTGAAGAGTCGGTCACCCCAAATATTATCTAGCATAAGTTAGCTCGTAGACTTGTAGTTATTCACATTGTTTAGCAGTTTATTAGATTAGTTGTAGTAATGTAGTATAGTGTATCACCGTGGAGGAAGGACGGGTCTTTACCCACTGTATACCTGATCCACAGGCCTATAGGAGGTCGTATTTCATGTAACTATAAATACCTCTTCCATCTATGGAAGGGGTGGTGCTTCATTTCAATCTAACATTTCTTTTGTTTAAACCTTTAGCAAGAACTCCCTCTCTCTCTATCTTTCTCTCTCTAAATATGGCTAACATGTATTTTGATAATCCAAGACCACCCGAATCATCAACACAATAATATTATCGATCCTACAATTGGTATCAGAGACAGATTATGTAGATATGCACCAGTCATGATTTCTTCAAATTAAGTGTGGATCACGTGAGCATCGGCTTTGGTTGTGCTTTCAATTACATTCGGTACAGCCGTCCAAATGTACACCTGCAAAATTAGCAATAAAACACTGTGAAAGTCTTTGATCACTTTCTTTGAATTGAGGTACGGTAGGTTCCCGTTGATCGGTACAATCTTGCAGCTGTCGGGTAGGTTCCAGAATCTCCTTGTGAGGTTCGCACATTTGCTCTAGGTACGTTTCTCAAACCGGAGCGTCTGAAGACATACGGATTGAGTGAACCCGGCCAATTGAGATTCGATTGATGAAAAATGATTTGAAAAACAATGCATTATTGCTTAGAAGAAAGAGTTTTGTCTGACGAAGGTTTTGAGAAAGATCAATTTTCAATCAAAATATACCTTTGTATTTGAAAAGAGTACACATTGACGTGCTAGTGAAAAGAAGAGATTCACTTTATGGCGGTTTTCCAAAGCGTATTTTTCAATCAGAGATACTTTTGAATTTGAAAATGAATACACATTCGATGTGCTAGAAGATTTGCACATCGAACGGTTTTTCCAAAAGTATTCGTCAATTCCATTCCTAGACCAAGGTTGATTCAAGATTGAATCTCCCCATCGCTTCTATCCAGTTGTCACAAGCTTGATCTTTTGAAAGATTTCACATGTCACCCACCAAGAGCTTGTTTGATGTTGGCTCTAGAAGGATTTCCATCTTCATCGTGAATACTTTGTATATCACTCGGATGTTAAGCAATACCACAAGGATAATCGTAGGACTCTTTATATTCTTACTTTCCACATTGTGTGAAACGAAGTCTTAATAATATAAGCGAGATATTTTGGATGATCTCTTGGCTCTAGACTTCGATTGTGCACATTTGGTTCCTATCTTGGAGACTAGGGAGAGGGTCTCCTTCTTCAATATCAACAATCTCTAAGAGAAAGTCGATAGATAATGTCGGTTCCCCGTGAGAATGAAACAAGTCCTTTAAAGAGGAAATTGAGTAGCTTGGGAAGTTTAGTGCGGTCGTCCTTGGTCCATGGCGTCTTGTCTTCAATACTGCGTTACCTTAGTAACCACCATAGCATATGTATTGAACCCTTCTTGCCCTAAGGTTGAATTATTGGAGGGCTATTTTTTCACCCTTTTTCACATTCATTTCTTTTTCATTCTTCAACCCCTTGATTCTTACGAGAATTCATTACTAGAACCTTGTTGGGTTTATTCGATTACTAGCTCTGTCCAGTCCACTCTTTCCATTTCTCATTTTTTCTCCTTTTTTTCAATATTCCTAAGGACTCTACACTATCTAGTGGATTGTCCCATGTGAACCCCTTGGTTCGGCGGATCGTGGAACAAATACCTAACCTAACCATCCTTATATGCATAAAGTAAATTGGTTGGTCTTTTGGTATTGTTCTTTCCTTCATGAAACCAATTGAAAAATCATTTGGAAAAAACAATCAAGGTACTTGTGATACGAGATCAAAGCATTTTGTATAGTTTTGATCATTTAGAAAACCTCCTAACTTGTATTGCATATGATTTAGAAATTGTTTAGAACATGGAGGCAAGAGGATTTTGAAATATTTTCTTTGATCACCATTTTCATAGAAAAAGCCATTTGATTTTCTTTGGTAAATTCTCCCCCTCAATATGTGTGTAGGATATTTGAAATCATTTTATCACATAGAGGCAAGAGTTCTTTTTGAAGCACATTTACGATCACAAAAGCCATTAAGAAACCATTTAAAACTCAATCAAGGCACATTATATTAAAACATAAAAGCATTTGCACCCCGACAGTTTATTTTAAAACATAAGACCTGAACAACAAAACATAAACCAAAAACAAAACTCGACCACATGACCAATAATACCAATCTTAATACATCAAGGCCTCAGGTAATTCACTTCATCGGTCCATCATCTTAGTTACCATGACTCGTTATCATCACAACTCTATCCTACAACAATCTTACATACTTCACACAACTCATCCCTAATATTAAATGAAAATACTAAAGATCTCAGATTTTTTTTGGTATTCATCTGGTCATACCCTCTAAACTCCACCTTCACTGATCAAGTATTCTCAAAAATTTTATGTTCGATTCTTTTGAAATGATTTTAACAAAACATGTTAAATCATTTTCTCAATCGTTCTAATCCAAACAAAGTATTATTTAATACGGATCCATTAATTTGTGAAGTTTATACTTCTAATTTAAATATCCGAACACATAAAAGAGATATTTAAAACAAATGTGTTTCAAATTCCCTTTAGATTCGGCTCAAAGAAAATGTTATGATTTAGAAAACCTACCTGTGAACCTTTGTTTGTTAAGGTATCTTGAGGTCGAATCTAACATGTTGAAACCATCCCTGTGGTATCATTGTCGCGCATCATACCATGTCCAGTGGAGTGCGAAGATGGAGCTCTAGCCAACCACGTGGCGAGCTAAACATGAGGAGCAAGTTTGTGTGATTAATAATCGGATGGGGCTATATATGTTGATAAGAGAATAAGTTTTTGGATTGAAAGTGTTTTAAGAAGTATAAAATGGGGGCGGATGTTTTGTGTCTAGGGTTACTGATTGTGTGTGAAGGGTTAGCTTATTGTTAGGGTTTGTGAAGTGTTATGAGTCTTTATAACCGGATATTATCATGTGCTAAGGATTGGATCGGGCCTTTGGTTTGAATGGGTCATGGTTGGACTCAGTATGTATGGGCCTGAAGATTATCACAAATGGTGATTTTCGTGAGCTTAAAGCCTTGAACTAAGTGTTATAACAATCCGAGAATAATTGGTTTAAAGATTTTCATTGAACTCGTCCTAATGGAAATTAATGATTATGAAATGGGGAACACGTTAACATCGGATGTGCTAATTTGTGATGAGTTTAAGTTGGATCCAGTGTAAGCTTTGTATGTCAATGAGAATTGTGTTAATCAGATTTGATAATGTGGGGGGTTTCAAGTATTGGATTATATGAGACTTGGATTTAATGTGGGTTGTTGAAGTGATTTGACGGTCATGTGATTCGATGATGAGATTGGGTATGATGATGAGATTTGATGGGTTGTGCGGATTGATACTTTGGTATATACATTTTCATGGATAATATCTATGTCACGGAATGATTTGTTTATTGATCAAAGTTGACTACGGGGTTGTTGTTCGGTATTTCTTATTTGGATTTGAAGTGAGGTTTTTCGGGCGCATTTACTTATTTCGTCTTCTTTCTTTCTACCCTTCCTCGAAGATGACTTGTTTGGGCATTTATAGAGTGTGATAAAGACTTGGCTATTTAGTTATTTTTGTGATTCTTTCTTGCTAACCCAGCGTAATTATCACTCTGATGTCTCAGATTTGAGAATCGTCAAGAGGTTTTGTACATTGGGTAAACCGTTTCTTGTTCACGAGGATTAGTACAAGTTTAAGTAACAAATCTAGGGAATTCTACTTCATGATCAAGTTTGGTATATCGTGTTCACTTCTCCATGTGGTCACTACAATAGCGTGAGAGAATCGTGAATGATGTGTTTACCAAAGTGTTGATTGGATGGTTGTTGGAGAAACCAAAGTTGTCATAACACATTCAAAGGCGACATTGTTTACGATTTTGTCTTGATTTTGTAAAATCCCGCGAAAGAATCTATTTCTCGGTTTAAATCATAGACTTGTAAAATCCCGTGACAATGGAAACATCCTGGTAATTGTAATGTGCATTTATGGATCTATCTTACGGTTTATTCTTGGTTTTGTAAAATCCCGCGAAAGAAACTATTTCTCGGTTTAAACCATAGAATTGTAAAATCCCGTAATGATGGAACCATCTTGGAGAAAGGAAAGTGTGTTTCGGGATCTTATTTGATCTTTGGTACTACGGTTTTGTTTGAAGAAGAAGGGATAAAAGGTGTACTTCATGTATTAGATGTGTGTTTGGATATTCGTCATGGCAGTTTGGTTATTACATGGTTTTATGGGGTTATGTGCTTTTAACCATGGTCGGGATGAAAACCATTATCATAGTTCACTTAAATGTCAAAGAAGGCTAGATTTGAGCTTTTAGGAAGATGTGACAGCGGCGTTAATTCAGTATTATTAATTTGAGGTTGAAGTGAATTATCACGGGCGAGTGTACTTAGTATCTGAAGGTATCGGGGATGGATGGATGAAGATTCTTCATGATCCTTGTTCGAGCTTAATATCAAAAATGAAGACTTAGAAATCTAGTTATTGTTGGGTGGCTTTTACCTTTTCTTTTACCACTTGGGGGAATTGGGCTCTTACCACCACAAAATAAATATCACTTAAAGGAGTTACGTTGTAGTGCTCAGTGTCACATTCAATTGTGGATTTTCAAGAGGTAATGTACGTCTATTACTTGATGGTTGGTTGGTTGAAGAGTATAGAGTACTTAGAGATTCAAATGGGCATGAAGTCTCGGCACCGCTCTTTGTTACATATGTGCAAGTATAAGTCACGAGTTCGGATTAGTTTACTTCAGGGTCAAATTCATCATATTGGGTCATCTCCATCATCCTTTGCAAAGAGCCTCTTGAATGATAATGGTGATGATTACATGTTTTGCTAGAGAGTTGAAAAGAGATTATGGCGTTTGAATACTTCAGTTCAAGCCTCGTACTCTAAAGAAAAAAAATATGCGTGTCGATTAATGCGCTTTATCTTCGAAAGAAGAGAAATCTTCTTATGACGTTTGAACACAACAGTTTAAGCCTCGTTCCCTAAAGTAAAGAAAAGTGTACGTGTTAGTGGGCTTTATATTCTGAAGAAGAGAAATCTTCTTATTATGACCATTCTCATCAACATGCTTCATGCTTTTTCCATGCGCTTTTAGTCATCAAGTGAACCGGGCTATCACTGATTGTTTTCTCATTCCACTTGCTCGATTATAATGAAGATGGCGACATCATGTGCTGATTTTGCGGGAAAGAAGTGTGAATAGAACATTCGGATGACTTTCACTTATTTAATCAAGAATGGCATCTTCGTATGCAATTCTTGAAGGGGAGAAGAAGTGTGATAATTCTGCATGGTTGATTGACTTATGAGAATATATGGTCATACGGCTCCTAACTCATGTAAGCACCGAGCTTCTTCTTATCGGATCATCTTTACATGGAGTTTCTTCTAAGAGCCGTTGGTTGACATCTTCACTCGGATTGATGAGTTCATCGACAAAGTGCTTCCGGTTAATGCTTCACGTATACATCAACATGATGATTTCGAACAATCTCTATTCTTGTTTGATGTGATTGGTAGTTTGGTGTTACCATCTTATGTGTTCGTTGCGGCCTGATTGCTGATTTCATTGATGAACATCTTTCTGTTCTTGTTTGATTGGGAGGGATCTTAATTAAGGGGATTTGCAAGATGTAAGTTAATTGGGATGCTTTTTGGTGATGTTCTTGTGTTTTGGTGAGTTGAAGATGTTAAATATCTATTCCCCATTTGGACAATCTTGAAGAAGGTCGAGTCTACAGTCAGTTCTACATTTTCTGCGTTAGAAGACTAAAGACGAGTTGCATTTATCGATCTAAAGACTTCTTCTTAATCTGGGATGTTATCTAACAGATTGTCGGTTTAGGGGAGAGCACTAATTGGGGGAGAGTGATATGTCGAATTTAATCCCCAATTAGACTTGCTCACATTCTTCGGCATGTTGATTCTCACAAAGACTTCAAGTGTTCTTCTCATAAGATTTCAAGTATTTGAAATTTGATAAGATGTTCTTTGATTACGAGTGTCAAAACCGGCAAGGGGAAGGAGACAAGCATCTAAAGCGAGTAAACTTGATGAACTTAATTCTTCTAAGTGATTGAAGATATCCCGGGAAGACAAATGTTATTACCGCAGCGAAACTCAAGGTTTGACTCATGGCGAGTAAACTTGATGAACTTAATTCTTCTTCTAAGTGATTGAAGATATCCCGGGAAAACAAATGTCATGACCGCAGAGAAACTCAAGGTTTTACTCATCAAAGCGTTTAGTGTTCTTATTCCAACTATGTGGGGGAAGAGATGGAAGAGTTAGTTTCCGAAGATGAAAGAGGTACACAAGTGTGTGATGATTTTGATGTTATCACAATCATCGGGGAGAAGATTGTGTACATTAGGGATGCTTTCTTTGTTTTACTTGAGGGCTTAATCGGTGATTACGGGATATAATCACTTATTCGGTGTTGACATCCGCGAGATTGTCACCCTTGGAGATAATCGTGATTCGGCTGCTTCTTCAATGTTATCGGTTTTCTCTCTTTGGGCATTGGTGCCGGGTTCTTGAGCTTCATACGCTTTCTTGAGGGGAGAGAAAAGTATACATGGGGTTATTCTTTGGCTATTGGACTTAATCGCTACTGATGGTATAAGTTTCTTTGTCTTCAGGTATGTGTATTCGGGTTCGTGAGCTCTAGTCTAAGAGACTGATTGCATCAATTCAACTACTCGGGGGAAATGGTCTCTAAACACCTTTTGGAATGGATTGCATCAGACTTCGGTGGTATTGAAATATGAGAAGAAATTTAAAGAGTGGGATGATACTTTCTTTGTTCTTGTTGATGATATAACCCGACGAAGAATCTCGATTTTCGTTCTTAAAAGGAGCAGCGGGATTTATGATAATGGTGTGCTTCTCTGTGCACCTAGCTAAGGCAAGCTTGAAATAGAGCTTCGAATCTACTCATCACATGGATTTTCAGTTTAGGGGGAAGCTTCCAAAGTCTCACTTTCAAGTGGCTCAATTTCTCTCTTTGATTCAAGAGTCTTGGAAGCTTTGGTGGTGAAAGTTTTAGGGATGATGACTTCTATCTTCTACAACGGGGCTGTTCGATATCCTTATCTCGGTACTCGTATCATCATCTTCTTTAACTATATCATCTATTCTATCCTTGTAAATATTTTTTCAAAAAGCAAAATACAAAAATATAAAACCAACAAAAACAAAATAGAAAAATATAAAATCAACAAAAACCCATAAAAATCAGAAAAATTTGAAAAATTCCAAAAATATGTTTTCTAAAGACATGTCTTCTGGTATCGATAACATCTACGGTCTTAGAAATGTCATTCAATAATAGCACGGGACCATAGATGAAGTTCGAGCAGGAGGTGTAAATATTCTTTTCCAAAACATATCTCAAAATATGGCTGAGTTATTTGAGGGCATGACCAGCGCTTAAAACTATGGTTTGCTATTATTTGGATAGCAACCCGCTCTTTAAAGAAAGGAAAGTGTTAAGCTAAACCATTTTTCAAATATTTAGTGCACTTATCCTAAAACATATTGAGGAAAGTATGTGAAGGGCTATTTGTTCCTACACAAATGTTTTTCCGTCTAAAATTCTTCAGAAAAATATTTGTTGTTGTCAAAAATGGTGGAAAATGAGTTGCTTTAAAACAATCGATTGAGTTTTTGTAAAATTGAAAACTCAATCAATGACTTCAGCGCTTTTAAACTTTTCATAAAATGAGTCATGGATTGAGGGGGATAATGTTTTTTCAAATCTACATCATCTAACGGGCTTTCTTAATTATCCTAATATGCTTAATTAAAAATGATGTTAACCTATGTTGAAGGACTAGGTGCCTAGGATATGATTCCTAGGCTTAGATGATTAGAGTTTGATGAACACATTATTCCCATACATTTATATGATTTGATTGATATGTTGGATTGACTTTTATTAGTCGATTGTTGTTTGGGTGATGTCGACCACCATATATTTGTATGTGTGTTCACTAGCATATGCAGGTATATTGGTATAAAAGAATGTTCCCAATCGGATCCCACATTGAAGATGATTGGATGCCGAAAGGAAAGGGTAACTATATCTTGGGTTGACAAATGAAGAAGCGAGAGCTTAATTGGACTCTATGGAGAGTTGGCATAAATGCAGCGTAAGAGGTCTCACTTTGCATCGTGAGATGGTTTTCTTCTAATTGATTGAAGAAGCGGAGATTAATTTGACCTCGGTTGGCATTGAAAATGCAGCGTAAGAAGAAGTCTCACTTTGCATGTGACGGTTTTCTTCCAAGCCCTACAACAACAACGAGAAGCTTCTCAACCACCTAGCACGTATCTTTGTGCGGGATAATCGTGATGATACCATTTTTCTAAAAAATTTTAAAAATATTGTTTTGAAAATGGAAAATATTGTTTTGAAAATATTGGACTAAATTTTGAAAATCACCGGACTTCATTTTATCAAAACTTAAGTCACTCAATTATCGACTTCGGTCATCGATTGAGGGGGAGAGTGATTTAATTTAAAATATTTTCAAACAATATATCTTCAAAAGAGTCCGTTTTGTACAACAAAAAGTGGTGATCTAAAGATTTAATGTTATGTCATGGTATGATTTTCTTTAAAACTCAAAGATCTGTCAAAATAAAAAAATTTCTGTTCTTGTTTGATTGTGAATGTCACAATTCTCAATTTCCGGTCATTTCTCACATTTACTATTTCATCGTTTATCGTAAACTAGGTTTACAAGTATTAAATTCGCGTAACCTTAGGGGTTTAGCTGCAAATTCATAAACAATCATCAAGGACATTTCATATAGACTAGGTTTAGTCTACATATCATTAGCATCATTATCATTATATTAGTTCATGCATGGTTTTGCATATTACATTAAACGTATAATTTTTATTAAATATATGTTATCGCGTAATTAATTTTTTTTGAACAATTAATCCGATACTTCCAAAATTATCGATATATTTTTTATACTTATATTAAGATTATAAAAATAGTATTATGAGTTTACCCAGTGTTTTAAATTTATTTTGTATATAAATTGTTATATTTATATAATTACGACGGTTTTCTTAAATACTACACGATAATTATTATTTCACTCAATTTTTGCAAGAAATGTATTTATATAATTTTTATGACTTCAATATGTTTTATTTTGATCCATTAAAATTTATTTTTAGTTAACGCTACCTTACAAGCTCAAATATTTACACAAGTTACCAATTATCCCTAAGTAATTACACATTTACACTACACAAATTTACTTAATAAAGAAAAATCATTCACTAACTAACGAGTAACACCCTTGTCGACACAAGGGTGACTCACACTCTTAACTTGCTAAATATCTTACATTTATAATGTATTATACTCATAACTTCACACATAGTTACCAATCTCTTCAAGGTGTAAAAATTAAAAGCTCTCTTCCTCTCCTCTCCCATAGAACCGGCCAACCATAGGATCAACAGGAATTCATCAAAAATTTTCAAGACAAGTTATATACAATCTAGTTACACTCTTGATTAAGGTTGTGAAATAAAAACCTTGGGTGTTTAGGATTAAACCTTTGTTCATAAACCTCATCAAGTTAACTAGTAAGCATTTCATACTCATCATCATCTTTCATACTCATGTTATGTTCATATTATCATGTTTGAGTAAAACATACAAGTTATATGATGTCTATACCACTTAAATTGTTTATAAACTATATAAATTCATATATGTTATCCTATAATTACTCCTTGAAACATATCACTTTTGGTGATGTCTAGGAACCCATGACACCCTAAGAAGGTGTATAGTAGGATTAGAATAACTTGAGGAGTTGTTTTGAATTGGTTAGAATAGGTTTTTCGCGTGAAAAACTCATTTCGACAAGTCTAATTAAAGTGCGATCAAAATTGTGAAATCACGGAATTTTCGAGCGGTGGATAAAATTTTGGACTAGATATTTGGAAAATATACTTTAAAGCAGCGTGGCCATTTGAATGGGTTAAAAGCGGAGTTATAACGAAGAAGTTATGCTATTTTGAAGTTTGACGGCAGCGAAAACTAATAATTTCAGAAATTTCAGCATGTAAATGTCACTTTTTACGAGTCAAAAATGAGGCTTAAGTGTTATGAAATGTGTCGACTTATCAAAAATATATTAGTATACTTTGATACGAATCTAAGGATGTAAGCGTGAGAAAGCGGACTTATAACGATTAAATTACACGCGTTAAACAAAGTTGTCGTAACTTTATTATATAAGCAACATTAATATATTTTCTATTAAACATAAACTACGACAGCGAGGACCATGTTGAGGGTCGTTTTTAACAATGACGGAGTACTTTTTATAAAATGATGTCTTCTAGTAAAAGTAAGTTCTCCTAGCCTATTTTCCAAAATGTCCAACCGTTAGATCAAGCGGGTTGTAGCGAATAAAATACGGTCACTTAAACTTTGTCGGAAACCACCCTAAAACGATATTTTGGACACAAGTACCATACTTTACCTATATTTTTCTCCATGATCGAGACCTCTAGGATGAAAACTTAAATGCTAAAACTTTGAGATAATGATACAAGCTTCCCAAAACTGTTGAGTTTGTTTCACACTTTCGGCGTGCACCATTTACGACTAGCTTTTTGGAGGCCGTATATTCACTTTCATGAAATTGTCAAATGACATTATTTTCCGACGAAAAGTTATAATTTCATAATAAATCACAAAATGATTATTGTAGGATGTTGATTCAACGTATATACTTGTAAAGTATTTTATAAACATGACGAGATGTCATAAACATATATTTCGACGATAAATTCTATTTTCAAAAAAGTGGTATAGATTACATATGGATTTGCATGCACGACATTGTATCATGCATTCACGACAACATATCATAACTCAAGTCATGGCATTCATTTTAGGTCATAAGCGGATAGTTTAGAGCCTCATTTTAGGTGCACTTCATTTTGTTAGCATATCAATCATACCAGGTGAGTTCATACCCGCTTTTACTCGTTTAAATTCTTACAAACTCTTTGGGGAGATCCATGCTTAAATACTTGTTTTTACTCTTGCGAATACTCAAACCATTTATACAATTGTGTTACACTATACTTCTTATACTCTTTGGACATTATGTGTGGTTTATTGCGATATGTGCCTTAATGTGCTAAACTTGTTTTCAATTATGCTTCAACATACATACTTTAGCAATTGGTTAACTCCTGCCGGGAGCGGAGGTATTGATAGTACTATGGTGACGCCTTCCACCCTTGTGTCCACGATGACTTGACACAGGGTGAATATAATTTGTTATTCAATGAGACACAACAAACAATGTAGACTTGTCAAGAGGTTCAGTTGGCTGTGATTCTTTGCATTAAGTACTTGTATATACCGTATGCACATATGTCCTACTTACAAACAAGATGGACAATTCTATTTTAGGCAATGGGTTGTGAACACATAGGTTGCGAGTTTTGTATGGGCGGAACTTCGGGCTGAATGGATTTACAATGCCTTTCTTTATAAACATTCTTTGAAGACTTTTTTCAAATCATTTTCAACAAACTTATGAACTCACCAACCTTTGTGTTGACACTTTATAGCATGTTTATCTCAGTGCGTAAAGATAGCATTTCATGGAGCTTTTGGGTCACATGGCATACATTGGAGTCTTGTGTTTTATCAATTACCATTCGACAAGTTTTGTAACCCTTTATGTATTATCAAACTTTGGGATCTCATGTTTTGTAAACTTTAACTTTATTTAATCGAATGGTAAACTTTTCAAAACGTCTCATTTTAGAGGTGGTTTTTTACGTATCCATGCTTTGTGCTATGACATCATACCCCAAAGACACTATCGTTCCGCTACGATATTTTGGGGGTGTGACAGTGAAATTGTTTTATTTTACTTAAAGATCTCTTAAAACAATCATACTTGACACTAACAATCTTTAATGTCTTAAAATGGTCCTTATCTGTCATCTTTCAAAATTGAATCTTTCCACGTCTTTCCCCAAATTTTTCTAAATGATTTAAATCAGTTGGGATATCAAATCTCAAATGGTTTGATATTTGATCGGTAGAGATAATGATTTAAATCTCAAATCTGTTTTAAATGGAATTGGTTTAGTCCTTCAAAGGCACTCCACTTTACTCCATGTGCCAAAGCGATTTCAATATACATAATGCACATGTTGAGGGGGAGCATTTATCCAAAAACAAGATGAGTTTTTAAATCAGGCACATTTTCTTCCATGTTTTATAAACCTTATTAAATCACTTGGGATCCAAAATCTCAAAGGGTTTGATATTTTGATCGGGGGAGAATTTGTGATTTAATAATGAAATTTGAATAAAAGGTGATCGTTTTGATTGATTTAATGCTGGTTGCTCTCATATGTGCTAAGCGCTTTCGAATCTCGAAGCATATATTGAGGGGGAGCATTTTAAAAGAAAATAAACTATCGAGGTGCAAATGCTTTTATGTTATAACATAAAGTACCTTGATTGAGTTTTCAAATGGTTTTCTTAATGGATTTTGTGATCGTGGATGTGCTTCAAAAGAACTCTTGCCTCTATGTGATAAAATGATTTCAAATATCCTATGCACATATTGAGGGGGAGAATTTACCAAATTAATTCAAATGGCTTTTCTATAAAATGGTGATCAAAGAAAATATTTCAAAAGTCCTCTTGCCTCCATGTGCTAAACAATTTCTAAATCATATGCACATGTTGAGGGGGAGTTTTCTAAATGATCAAAACTATTAAGGTACAAAATGCTTTGATCTCATATCACAAGTACCTTGATTGGTTTTTCAAATGATTTTTCAATTGGTTTCATGAAGGAAAGAACAATACCAAAAGACCGACCAATTTCCTTTATGCATGGTCTTATACGGATGGTTAGGTTAGGTATTTGTTCCCACGATCCGCCAGAACCGAAGGGATCTACCTAGGGACAATCCACTAGATAGTGTAGGGTTCTTAGGTATGATGAAAAAAGGAGAAAAGTGAGAAATGGGAAGAGTGCGGACTGAGATAGAGCTAGAACTGGAATAAACCCAACAAGGTTCTAGTAATGAAGTCTCGGTGATGAGTGTCTAAATACTCATCATTTTATCTTGTCTGACTACAAAACATCCGAAAACACTTTCGAGAAACACATCAAAATGATCAAAATATCACAAATCAGTGCTTTATGTGTTTTAAATGCAAAAAGATCAAAATCGGA
Source organism: Chrysanthemum makinoi (assembly GCA_910596185.1). Lineage (NCBI taxonomy): Eukaryota > Viridiplantae > Streptophyta > Magnoliopsida > Asterales > Asteraceae > Chrysanthemum > Chrysanthemum makinoi. The sequence goes on along the minus strand of OU343222.1, from coordinate 191,067,261 downwards.
TGAAAAATGTATCAAGTTTGCAAAATTGGCAGTTTTAGTCCCCCAAGTTTTAAAAGTTGTCAAATCTAGTCCATGGAATCCAAAAATGTAGAAAAATATCATTCAAGGTCCCTAAAATATTCTAAGTTGTTAAAATTGGTCCTTGAATGATTCTTTGGTCAAATGGCAGAAAAGGTCCTTAAACTTTGGAAAATTGCAAATCTAGTCCTTGGATTTTTAAAAAAATGGATTTTATGCAAAAAAGGGTCCTTGTTTTATCAATGTTTGTCAAGTATGGTCCTTGAGAGAAGTTTGGAAATGTGGCACTTTTAGTCCTTGAGGTTTGGATAATTACAAAATTGGTCCTTGTTGTTACTTTTAAACCAAACGGATCCTTATCATATATCAACCCAAGCCCAAAATCCAATCCCTTGGCAATCCATACCCGCCTTTGATATCACACTTTGGTCACGCAAGTCAAACCAAAGAAAAAGCGTACCCAAAGCCCGCTGCTCATCTCCTCTCACATATCCTTTGCCAAACCGAAACCGAGAGATAGTTTTCCATGATTTACTCAACCTCCCTTTACCTTGTTCCTCCTCCTCTAAACACCAAAAATCCTTTATTGATTGAAACCAACTCAATTAATTCTCAAACCTGCTAATGAGAAAAATGGCGCCAAAAACACAAGTGTATGGTTATGATGAATTAGAGTGATCCAAGGGCTCAGAGATGGTGGGAAACAATCAGAGGTCAACAAAGGTTCACAAAATGATATAAAAGGAAGAAGAAAGAGAGGAGAAGACACTTTGGCCTTAAGCCATAGTCACGTAGTTGTAGTTTTTACTGCTTTTCTTAGTTAAAATGTCTTTTAATCTTTCAAATGTTGTATTTTGTCTTAAAGTAGTGTAATGAACCTTTAATTTTCAGTTTAATTTCAGTTTCATTTCAGTTTCAAGTTTTGCTTAATTTCCTTTAATTTTCAAGTTATTTCAATTCCATGCTTTGTAGTTGTTTGATGGATTTTATAAGCCATATAAGCTCCTGACAAGAGCTCATTAAGCTTTTAGATGCATTAAAGCATTTACGGATCTTTTAAATTAGAAAATACTAAAAATAGAAAATCCTTGAAAAATCAAAAATGAAGGGTTAATAAAGAAGATGATGAAGCAGGGGTGAATTTGGAGTGCTAAGGGTATTAGGAGCTTATTGGGAAGCTAATAGGTGTAACCTTATCCTTGGTTCCATGTTTCTTGGAAGCATTTGTAAGCCTTTGGTTTAATTTTTGCATTTCCTTTGTTTTAATTAGTTAGTAGCTTGAATCTTTGTGTTTTTATGTTCATTAGCTTTAGTTAAGTGTAATTAATCATTAATATCAGTTTCTTGTTCTTTTAAAATAGTAGTTAACAAAAATTTCATTTTAACAGTTAAACTAGCTTAAGTCTTAATTCTCAGTTTTATGTTATTGTCACTGTATATTTATGTTTATTTAGTCTTATTTAAGGATAAGATAGATTTTGCAATCAAGTTCATGGTCTAAATTTGTGATTTACTTTGTAAAACTTCAAACATGATCATCATAAGTGTTGATTGGTTTACTTTGTTTAAGCGTGCTCAAGAGTACTCAAGTCATTGTTATTGCTTGTTCTGTGTCTCATTAAGTCTATCTAGCTCAAAGAAACCGAGAAAAACCGAGTCTTTGTTTATCCAAAGTCAAAATTAGCTTTTGATCAAATTGTGTCTTCTTGTTGGATTTTATAGATCTAGGATCATAATTTTGTGTTAGTAAGTTGTTAAAATTACTCAAATCAGTCTTAGTTCACCTTGTAACAACATAATCAGTGCTTAGAATCAGTTTAAAGTTCAATAAAGTCAACTTTTTAGTTTTTCTTAAAAAGTCAATTTTCATTTGAGTCGTTTTTGATTAAAATAGATCTTTTAGTGTGTTTAATAGTGAGTTTTAACTTAAAAGCTTTTGGGGTTTTAAAGTTCAGTTGCTAGACAAAAATAGAAAAATACTAGCTATCTTTGAATCAGCTTTTTAAGTGCTTTTTAATTAGCTTTTTGTTGATACGTTGTCTAAAAACATGCTCGTGCGAGGTTTGGTTGTCTAATTCATGAGCTTGCAAAAGCTTGTGTATTTGGCCCAAGCTTGTGCATTTTACTATTTTGTGTATCCCTTGTGGTCTTTTCATTATTTGTATGATTGTTTTTACATTTTCAGCCTATCTAGATAGCTTAATCACTAATCTTTTTTTGTCCCACCAAGCATTCCTTTCAGCGGAAACAAAGCGGTGAAGTTGAGCATTTCAAAAGCTAATGAAAAGTTCCTCCTTAAGCTTGAGCTTGTGATTTTTAGTTTCATGTTATGCTAATTAGTCATACTCAATGTTTACGTGTTTGTTGAGCTCTCATGAGCTTATTGGATAAAGATTTGAGAGCTTGTGTTTGCCCATTCACAACATACCCTGAGCTTGTGGTATTACACCATTTCCACAAGCCTCTCGAAGCTCATTAGTGATCTAGAGCACGTGTGTGTTTTAGCTTTATGTTAAGCTCATCCACCCAGCTCTTTGATCATGTACTAAAATTTCACATTACAGCTTATTAATAAGGGCGCAATGAACTTTTGTTTGTCCATGGCGAGTATAAGTCTACTTTCAATTAGTAGGATTTTAATAAGCCCCTCAAAGCTAATGCGTGATTCTCCGCAGTTTATCTTTAACTTTTGGAATCCTCACCGAAATGACTTGCTACTCCAATTCCTATTTTGCCATTTTGAGCTTATACTCTTAGCTTAATTTGCAATTCAATAGGTGCATTTTGGTTACTTGATGTATTGGGGTGCTTATTTGCTTATTACGAGCTTATAAGTTATTTCCGGCATAGCTTTGTTCATATATATATTATACTTGTACAAATATATTTTTCCTTTTATTTCCAGTGGGGAGCTTATTACAGGCTCCTTGAAGCCTCAATTCCATCCAAGTCAAGCTTGTAGCTTACTCTAAACTTCATAAGCTCACACTATCATAGTCCAATTTTCTTGTTTATAATGATCCATTGGACTTGTATATATCTTATTTTGCCTTTTGTTTCCTGTGTATAGCTTATTTCAAGCTTATTTTTAGCTTGAGCTCCAACAGTCAAGCCAAAAGCTTAACTGTTGAACTCATAAGCTAGTATGTTTGCTTATTTTCAAGTTTGTAAAGTTTCATTTTCATCAAATATGTATAATATCATTATATGTTTAGTCAGAAAAGAAACAAAAAAACTCCTTTTAAGCTAAGTGATAGCTTTTCCTTAAAAGCTTAATTGCTTATTAGCTTATTTTTGTTAATGACATATAGTTTTTATATTTTTCCTAGCCTCTTTATTTATTTTAAATTTTTTAAAAAGTTTCAGATTTTTCTTCCTTCATTTATTATATTTAATAAATAATAATAGTTTTAGTAATTAATAATAGTAAATAATTAATAATAAATAGAATAATTGTGTAAAAATACATTTTCAATTTTAAAATTCATTTTAATATATTTTAGATTTTTGAGATTCTTTATTTTATTTATTTAAGTTAATTTTAGATTTTCTTATTATTTAATTCATTATTAAATACATTTAATTCATTTTAATTTATATTAATTAATTTAATAGTGTAAAATTTTATTTTAATTTTCTAATAATTTTCTTATCTTTTTAGAATTCTAAAAATAAAATTTTCACATTTGTGGGAGTTGTATTGGACTGAATTCACGTTTTGTTTTTGTACGTTTACGTTTATTTAAACTTAAGCGTGCGTTTGTATATCTTTTACGTTTTTAGGTTTTACGATTGTGCGTTTTAGCGACATAGCTGTGCAGAGCTATTACTATTCACATTCCTAGTGTTAGTCAATCGAGTTCTGTTTTTTTGTACATTCTATATCATTTCAAAGCATTCACAAGTCATTGTATGTAGAATGTCACGCCTCACGGGACATAAACGATCCAAAGATATTTTAATCCTTGGTAAACTTGCATTCCTCTTCCAGCATGGAGCTTTAGTTAGTTAGTTTGGAAGGAATCAAATTTTCCCAAGCCACGGGAGAAATTTGTGTTCATTATTATGACTTGAATTTTGTATTTTGTTGAAATATCTATCCCTTGTATATAATATATATAATATCATATTTTCATTCTATAAACAATATAAAATACAAAAATATTTTTCCTTTGCACACAACTTGCCCGAGTTTGATTAAGTCCCTCGGTTACAACATTTGGTTGTTGGTTGTTTGAAAACAATTTGGTAGGCGTTACAAACTAGATTCCCTTTTTAAGAAGGCCGGAAGCCTTAGCCTTGGTTGTTAACTTTGCTCTATTGAGATTGTTTGATCGTTAGGTTGTCGATTCCATTGCTGAGCTCTGTCAAGCGATTCCCTTTCGGCGGTTGTAAGGAATTTTCTTTCTTTTGTACATATATATATAAAATTAAAAATACAAAGATATTTTCCATTTCTTTTTATAAAATCAAAAATCAAAAAGATTCTTCTAAGCCTTTTCGAGGTTTCTTTCTAAGATTCTTAGACTCATCTTAGTGATGATTATTCATAATTCTGTGAGTGGCAATCCCACTCCAATTTCTCACCAAATCTTTGAGTGGCAATCCCACTCCATGATGAGTGTCTAAATACTCATCATTTTTGTGTAATCTAAACTGCAAAATCATCTGAAAACACTCAGAAACACATCAAAATGATCAAATTATCACAAATCAGTGTTTTATGTGTTTTAAATGCAAAAATATCAAAATCGGATGAAAAATGTATCAAGTTTGCATAATTGGCAGTTTTAGTCCCCCAAGTTTTGAAAGTTGTCAAATCTAGTCCCTAGAATTCAAAAATGTGGAAATTTATCATTCAAGGTCCCTGAAGTATTCTAAGTTGTTTAAAATGATCCTTGAATGATTTTTTGGTCAATTGGCAAGAAAGGTCCTCAAACTTTGGAAAATTGCAAAATTAGTCCTTGGACCTTTAAAAATGGATTTTATGCAAAAGGGTCCTTGTTCTATAAATGTTTGTCATGTTTGGTCCTTGAGAGAGCATTGGAAAAATGGCATTATCAGTCCTTGAAGTTTGATGAAGTTGCAATTTTAGTCCTTATAATATCACTAAATCCAATCAGGACCCTTTGATCTAATCCAATCCAATCCGGCCCAACAATATCAAGCCCAACCCTTTGGCTTGACCCTTGACCCCCACCCTTGAGCCAGGCCATTACAATTTGGCCCTGCCACAACCCATTTTGGCCTCCCCTTTGTTATTAAGCTCGGTCAGCAGAAAGTCAAACCAGGGCAAAGCAGCGCCCAAACGGCTTTCACCTTTGTAGCTCTCCCTCTTCCATAGTGATATCTCAAAACCGGTCCTAGTTTTCACCACATTTTCAACACCCCTCCCATACTATGTCCCCTCCACCTCCTCTAAACTCCAAAACCTTTAATTATCTCAACCAAAACCAATTAAAGCTAAACCCGCTCAAAGAAAAATTGGCCAAATCCATGTGGGACGGTTCGATGAGTTTCAATGATCCAAGGGCTCGAAGTGGTGGGAAAGTCTAGAGACACAGGGGATGATGAAAAGTCTATAAAGAGAGAGAGATGCATTGTATAAAAATTATCTAGTGTAATTTAAGTTTTTATTGTCGTTTTAAGCATTTTTAAGTTTTAAGTGTATGTTTTTATCTTCAAACTCTGTATTTCAAGTTCTATTGTTATAAGAAAGCTTTTGTGAAACTTTAATTCAAGTATCAAATTGTATTTCAGCTTATGCAATTTTCCTCATTTTCAAAAATCTCATGTTGGTTCAAATGATGTTTTTAGTTGTTTGTATGGACTAGAATAGGTCACTTAAGCTCCTAGAAAGCTTAATCAAGCTTTTAGATATCCAAAAATTAGATCTAGCATCAAAAATCAAAAATTACCAAAAATCCAAATTAAATACTTGAAAAATAAAAAATCATGGTGAAAGGTACAAGAAGGCTGGAGCAAGGTTGATATTGGATGGCCTTGGTATAGTGCTTCTTGGGAAGCTATAGGAATTGGTTTCAGATCCTAGTTCCTAGTTTGTGCCTTAGAAACTACTTGTAAGCTTTTTACTCATTTCTTGCAATTCCTTTGTTTAAGTGTTCTTAAGTTTGAATATCTGTGTTTGTATGTTAATTAGTCATAGTTAAGTTAGTTTAAGCCATAAAATCAGTAGGGTGTTCATTTAAATTTGTGTTTTGAGAAAATCTCATTTGGGCGATCAAAATAGCTTAAGTCTCATTTCGAGTTTTAAGTTGATATTACTTGTTAGGTCAAGCTTAATTGGTCTTAATTAATGATTATATGATGTTTGAAATCAAGTTCATGGTTTAAATTTGTGAGTTGTTTTGAAAAAGTTCTAAACAGTCATATAAGGAGTGTTTGTTTTAGTCTGTTTGATTGTGATCAAAAGAGTTTAAAGACGATGCTTGATCTTTTCTTCTATGTCACTTTAGTGCCTATTAACTTAAACAAGTCAAGACAACCAGTACTTCTTTGGAAAAAAGTCAAAATCACATTTGATCTTAACTAGGTTGTTCCTTTGTTGGATTTTACAAAGGCATGATCATTATTTTGTGTTCAAAAGTTGTTTATCTTGCTCTATTAGGTCTTAACATACCTTAATACATCATATTCAGTTCTTAGAATCAAATCAAAATCCATCTTAGTCAAACTTTTGGTTTTGAAAAAAAAGTCAAAATCTCATAAGGTCGTTTTTGAATAAAATTTGGAATTTCACTGTGGGTTTATTAATAGGATCCAACTTATAATCTTTTGGATTTTTAAAGTCTAGTTGCTAAAGAAAAATACAAAAATGCTAGTTCTTGGTTTCTCAGCTTTTTGAGTACTTATTTTCTAGCTTATTGTGAGTGCCTGTTTCATTAAAGTGCCACATTGCTTGAGGTTGATAAGCCCAAATTGATAAGCTTGCACTGAGCTTATTAGTTGTCCAAATCTTGTGTTCTCTGGTTCTTTGGAAAGCCAACCTGGTCCTCTTGGATTGTCAAGCTTAATATCTCACTTTTGAGCTTGTTAGCTAGGGTACAACAAGCCTCTAGCTTGTCCCATTTCTGTCCTTATCATAAGTTCTTGTCTGCTTATTTCTAGCTTATTAGTGTGCTTCTTTGAATGTTTTAGCTTCATTTCAGTTCACATAGATTGCTTGCATCTACTTTGAGTCTTTGTTTCGTTGGCAAGCTTGTTTGAGCTTATTTCCACCAAATAAGCTCATTTAAGCTGTTGGGTTTTAAGCTTGTAAACAAATTGACTTATTTGTGGTTTATAAAATTTTTGTCTTTGTTAAAGTTTCATAAAATCAGTATTAAAGTAGTTTTCAAAAAGAAAATCCAGAAAAAATCCAATTAAAACTCAGTGATAGCATTTATTTAATAGTTTTAGCTTTTTGATTTTTCTTTTTAGCTTATTAATAAGCAAATCTTGTTTTTCTATTTTTCTTTGTTTTCTGTCATCATATAGGATTTTTAGAAAAAGTTTCAGATTTTTCTCTATCTTTTTAGTATTTATTATAATTTTAATTAGTTAAAAATAGTAATTAATTAGTAATAAATAATTAAAAAGTCTAAAAAATATCTTTTCTGTTTTAAAATTAGTTTTATCATATTTTAGATTTTTCAAAGTTAAAATTTCATTTTTCCAAGTTTATTTTATATTTTCTAGTAATTAAGTGTATTTTAAATAGTTATTAATTAGTAATAATTATATAAAAAGTGTGAAAAATATATTTTTAGTTTTAAAATTAATTTTATAGTATTTTAGATTTTTCAGAATCATAAGTATATTTTTCTAGCCTTATTTTGTATTTTCTTCTATTTTAGAGTATTTACTAAATAGTTAAAATAGTTTTTAATTAATAATAATTAATTAAATAGTGGTTAAAATAATTTTCTTTTTCTAATAATTTTCTTTTATTTTTAGGATTCCAAAAATGTCATTTTTATATATTTAGGTCTTTTATTTCTCTAGATTCACTTTTTATTTTGTATGCGTATACGTAGTTTTAAAACTTACGTTTACGTTTTCTTATCGATTGTTGTGCTTTCCAGTTTTGTATCCTATTCCTTTCCAAGCAATCAGTAGTGTAATTTCTAATCATAACCTTTAAAGATCATTATCTTTAGTGATCATTCTATCCTCTGAGTTTGTTTGACACACCATTGAGTCTCCTTGGGACATAACGACAGGGAATTCATTGTATTCTCGATCTTCATTGTATTTGTGTTTAAGGCTGTTTTAAGTCTATTAGACTTGTTGGTTTATAGACGATCAAATTTGGCGCCCGGCTACCGGGAGGCTTTAGCGTGTGTTTAGCCATTTTCTGATCCATTGTTGCACATACCCACCATTTGTAAAAAGTTTTTGTAAAGTTATAAGAAAATCAAAAAGTTCATTAACACTTTTCCTAAAGTGTTAAAAACTCCAAAAAAAAATATAAAACAACAAAACAATCGACGCGTTTTCTATTTTGTATTCTCTTTTAAGGTGATTCTTGAAGAATACGATTTGGTTAAGCGGGCGATAACAAAAATATTGTCCAAAAGTTTTTGAACCCATCTGCACAAATCTTACCTCGTCTTTTAGGTGGTACTTAAAATATACATAAAATCAACCACCATAAATCAAGGCGGTGCACTACCTAGCGGGGGTGCGACCATTAATAAGTTCGAACATCGATTTAAAACTTGCCTTTGTGTCACTTGTGATTTGGTGTACCTATTTCAAAAGCCATTTCATTTGTGATTATTGGTTAAGTTCACTTGTGTTTTGCCTCATTTGTTTTGAAAATTGGTTTTTATACTTAGTGCATGCCTTTTCGTTCTTCCAGTTCTACAAGTCCACTTTCGGAACTTGGAAACATTCCTCAGAGCGTAGAGGGCGTTCGGCACCGCGTGGCCGAGGCGTCTACCACCACCACACTCTGTCGAAATGGCGTAAGACAAACCTATGAATGAGCTTCTCCAAGCACCCATCGAGGGTTACGGGGATGCCATTGTTGTCCCGACCATCGTGGCGACACTTCGAGCTCAAAACCGGGTTGCTCAATCTAGTAACCCAAAGCCAATTCTATGGTTTTGAGCGGGATGATCCTCATGCGCACATTCGATGGTTTAACAAGATTGCATCTACCATCAAGTACAAGAATGTCCCACATGAAGCTATCAAGTTTCTTCATTCCCATTTTCTCTAGAGGACAAGCCCTAATTGGCTTGAGAAACAACCCCCTCGCTCTATTGAGACATGGGAAGATCTTGTCACCAAGTTCGTTAACGAATTCTATCCTCCATCCCGAACCACAAGTCTTAAGAATGAGATAATGAAATTTTCTCAGAGATTTGATGAATCATTCTGGGAGGCATGGGATCGTTACAAAGAGTTGCTTCGCAAGTGTCCGCATCACGGTTTTACCGAGCTAATGCAAATGGATACTTTCTACAATGGTCTCAATCAGACAAATCAAGCCTCTTTGAATGCCTCCGCTGAGGTAATTTCTGAGCAAGACCACCAAAGAGGCCTTGCGAGATCATTGAGAACAAGTCTCAAGTCCGTCCCTTTCGAGCTAAGACATATCAGTCTAATCTTTGGACCTTCTTCTTCTTCATCCCCCGTGAGTACATCTCGCACCGATGCTAAGATTGATAAACTCACGACATTGTTCGAGCTTTGGTTCTTGCTAACCGGAAGAAAGTCTCCTTCACTGCACACCAACACATCTTTGAAGTAAAGAAAGTTGAAAGTTGTGTCACTTGTGGTGGTCCTCATGCTTATTACAATTGTATCGCCACCGATGGTAGTCCTTTTGAAGCAAATGCTTTAGCCGGTAGTTCACAGCAAGGAGGTAATCAATACCGTCCTCAAAATGAACCACACTACCGTGCTAACACTAATCAAGCACCACCCGGTTTTAACCAAAATCATAACATGCAAAACCGAATCGAACCAACCAAGAATGAACCAAGGTTATCAAAACCAAGGTAATTTCTATCCTGGACCAAATCAAGGTTTCCAACATCAAGGAAACCTTCATCAAAATCATTTCAATCGAGGGAATCAATTTCATGGGAATATGAATCCTAATCAAGGGAATTTTGGCTATAATCAAAACATACGGCCTCAAATTGTCCCTCCAGCTCCTCCCGTCATTGTTCCTCCGGGACCATCATCGATGAGTTCTTGAAGCAGTTCATGAAGTCCCAAGATGAAATGAACAGGTTGTTGGTCGTCACCGATTCGATCTGAAAAGTCTTTAAATGATCGACCCTCGGGCTCAGGTACTTTACCTAGCAACACGATCGCTAACCCGAGGGGCGATGCCAAGGCGATGACAACCCGAAGTGGTGTTTCATACACTGGACCTGCTGTTCCTACTACCTCTTCTTCTTCTTCTCTTCCAACGGTAGTGGACAGTGAACCTCCGACACACAATGGACCTTCGACTCCAATGCCCCCTCCTCCTGTGGCAATGAGTCAAGTTACCAAGGAAACAACGGACAAGGCGCATTATTCAAGTCCACGGCAGTCAACGCACACGTCCTACCTTCGGTAGTCCAACCTCAAGTGGTTCAGAAACCCAAGTCAAATCAAGGAGTTGTTTTTGAACCTCCTGTAGCTCCCTGCTGAGAATCGAAATCCAAATCTTCTATTCCTTACCCATCACGTTTGAATGAACAAAAGTCTCACGAGAAAGCTAGTCATCAAATGGATAAATTTTTCCAAATTTTCCAAGAGTTACACTTTGACATAAGCTTTGCGGATGCTATCATCTTGATGCCCAAGTTTGCATCAACTCTCAAACACATGTTAAGCAACAAGGAAAAGCTGTTTGAAATGGCAAAGACTCCTCTAAATGAGAACTTTCTGCCATTATTCTCAAAAAAAAGCTTCCAGAAAAGCTTGGAGATCCTGGGAAATTTCTCTTACCTTGTGTATTCCCGGGAATGGTTGAATGCTTTGCCCTAGCAGATCTTGGTGCAAGCATAAACCTTATGCCATATTCAGTGTGGAAGAAACTTTCTCTTAGGAACTCACTCCTACATGCATGACTCTCGAGCTTGCGATCGTTCCATATCCCGGCCCTCTTGGCATTGCCGAGGACGATTTGTGAAAGTAGGAAAGTTCCATTTCACCGGTGACTTCGTGGTTGTTGATTTTGGATGCCGATCATCGGGTTCCTCTCATTGTTGGTCGAGGATTCACGAGAACGGGCGCCTCATAGATGTATTTGAGCAAGAAATTACATTGCGTGTTGGTAATGAAGCTGTCACCTTCAACCTTGACCAAACTTCGAGGTACTCCGCAAACTATGATTACGAATCGGTTAACCGAATAGATATCATTGATGTTGCCACTGACGAGTACTCTCAAGAAGTTCTTGGTTATTCTCATAATTCTGTGAGTGGGGATACCACCACATCTTCCCATCCTATCATAGCCAATTCTACTCCTTCTCTCACTCCGTTTGAGGGAGGCGACTTCATCTTAGATGAGATTGAAGCATACTTGGCTAGTGATTCTGTTCCATGGGAAATTGATCACACTCCAATTGATATTGAGGGGATATACTTCTTATTGAGAAGTTGCTCAATGATGATCCATCATCAACCCCTCATCCTAGTGATTCAATCCCAGTTGAGATTAATCAAAATGAGATTAATCGGGAGGGAGATATTCTTCTAAAGAAGTTGTCAAATCTGGATACTTCTCCTCCTCTCCCTCCAATCAAGCTTCATAATAAGGAAGTCAATTCGTTGAGAAAATCAAGAATTTCCGAGGTTGAGCTTAAGGACTTACCTCCTCATCTCGAGTATGCATTCCTTGAAGGTGATGATAAATTACCCGTCATTATTGCTCGAGATTTGAGTAAAGATGAAAAAGCTGCTCTCATTAAAATCTTGAAGTCACACAAGCAAGCAATTGCTTGGAAACTCTCCGACATCAAAGGTATAAACCCTGAGTTTTGTACTCATAAAATCTTGATGGAAGATGACTTTAAACCATAGCTCAACATCGAGACGAGTGAATCCAAAATCCATGATGTTATCAAACAAGAGGTTATCAAACTTCTTGATGCAGGATTGATTTACCCGATCGCAGATAGTCCTTGGGTTAGCCCAATTCATTGTGTTCGAAAAAGGGTGGCATTACTGTTGTCACAAATGAAGATAACGAGTTAATTCCAACTCGATTGGTTACGGGATGGCGTGTTTGCATCGACTATCGTAAGTTGAATGACGCCACCCGTAAAGACCATTTTCCTCTACCCTTCATGGACCAAATTCTTGAGAGATTAGCAGGGAACGAATACTATTGTTTCCTTGATGGTTTCTCGGGTTACTTTCAGATCCCCATTGATCCAAATGATCAAGAGAAAACCACATTCACTTGCCCATACGGAACTTTTGCCTACAAACGTATGCCTTTTCGCTTATGTAATGCTCCCCGCACGCTCCAACGATGTATGATGGCCATTTTCCACGACATGATCGGGGAAACAATGGAGGTGTTTATGGATGACTTTTCGGTCATTGGGGATTCGTTTCAATCATGTCTCTCCCATTTAGATAAAATGCTTCAAAGGTGTGAAGACACCAATCTTTGTCTAAACTGGGAGAAGAGCCACTTTATGGTCAAAGAAGGCATTGTCCTTGGCCATAAGATTTCCAAGAACGGGATTGAGGTAGATAGAGCAAAAGTTGATGTTATTGCTAAGCTGCCTCATCCTACTACCGTCAAAGGTATTAGGAGTTTTTTAGGCCATGCCGGTTTCTATCGCAGATTCATTCAAGATTTTTCCAAAATCGCCCGGCCTATGACCCATCTTCTTGAAAAGGATGCTCCTTTTATCTTCTCAACCGAGTGCATCATAGCTTTTGAAACATTGAAGAAAAATCTTACAGAAGAACCCATTCTCGTTGCTCCCGACTGGGACTTGCCTTTTGAGCTCATGTGCGATGCAAGTGATTTTGCTATCGGTGCAGTCCTAGGGCAACGAAGAAACAAGCATTTTCAGCCTATTCACTACGCAAGCAAAACTATGACTGAGGCTCAAACTCATTACACCACCACATAAAAAGAGCTATTAGCCGTGGTGTATGCTTTTGAGAAGTTTCGGCCGTACTTAATCTTGACCAAATGCGTAGTGTATACGGATCACTCGGCTCTTAAATATCTCTTTGCAAAACAAGATGCAAAGCCGAGATTGCTTCGTTGGATTCTCCTCCTCCAAGAATTTGATATCATTATACGTGATAAAAAAGGAGCCGAGAATCTAGTCCCGATCATCTTTCCAGATTAGAAAACCCTCACCAAGATGTTTTCGAGAAAAAGGATATAAATGAAACATTTCCTCTCGAGACACTCAATGCGGTTTCTTTTCGTGGAAACTCTTCTACCCCATGGTTTGCTGACTTTGCAAATTACCATGCGGGTAACTTCATTGTGAAAGGGATGTCGACCCAGCAGAAGAACAAATTCTTCAAAGATGTTAAACATTACTACTGGGACGACCCTTTCTTATTCAAAATCTGTGCGGATCAAGTCATCCGAAGGTGTGTTTATGGACAGGAAGCTATTGAAATTCTCACAGCTTGCCATCTTTGGACCCACCGGGGCCATCATAGTCCAAACTACACCGCCAAAAAGGTGTTTGATTCCGGGTTTTATTGGCCCACAATCTATAAAGATGCCCACGATTTTGTCAAAACCTGTGACGCTTGTCAGCGTCATGGAAATATATCTCAAAGGAATGAAATGCCACAAAATGCCATTCAAGTTTGTGAGATATTTGACATATGGGGTATTGATTTTATGGGGCCATTCCCATCTTCTCGTGGTAACAAGTACATACTCGGTCGTTGACTATCTGTCAAAATGGGTTGAAGCAAAAGCTTTACCCACCAATGATGCCCAAGTTGTTGTGAAGTTTTTGAAATCTCTGTTTGCCGGTTTGGAACTCGAGAGCGATAATCGGTGATCGTGGTACACATTTTGCAATGACCAATTTGAAAGAGTCATGCAAAAGTATGGTGTTACCCATCGTCTCTCTGCATACCACCCCCAAACAAGTGGGCAGGTGGAAGTTTCAAACCGTGGTATTAAAAGAATCCTTGAAAGGGACAAGAGGCGTTTAAAATCGTGCATCCCGGTGGATAAGCTTGATGGACGACTCGGGCCTTCCGTGATGCTTACAAAACACCCATCGGGTGTACTCCATACAAGCTAGTGTACGGAAAGGCATGTCATCTTCCGATTGAGTTAGAGCACAAGGCATACTGGGCCTTGAAGTATGCAAACTTCGATATACTGACATGCCGGTGATCACGAAAAGTTCAAATGAATGAATTAAATGAACTTCGTGATCAAGCCTACGAGAACTCTTTGATCTACAAGCAAAAGACAAAGAAGATTCATGACTCCAAGATCAAAAACCGCGTTTTCAACGTTGGTGATCGAGTCCTTCTTTTCAATTCTAGATTGAAGATTTTCTCGGGAAAACTCAAGTCCCGCTGGTCCGGTCCATTCACTATTGCTAAGGTTTATCCTTATGGTACCGTTGAGTTATCTCAACCCGATGGTCCTAATTTTAAAGTGAATGGTCATCGAGTGAAGCATTACTTTGGAGAGGACATTCCCCATGTGGTTGTCCCGGATCTACAAACATTCCCCATGAACCAATGAATGCGGGGATCGAGTCAAGCTAGTGACTCGGGAATCAAAAACATTAGCACGCACCATATGGGTTTTCACCCATAATTCTGTCTTCTTACCCTCTTTCTACCACCCTAGTGTGGGGGGGTTGCCCACATGTTGTGTATATAAGTCTTCTAAAAAAAAAAAAATCTTCTAAATAAATGGCCGTAATATTTCCTTTACGTTCTTTGTTTGGCATAACCGGTAATTTGAATATTGAGGGCAATATTCATTTCTAAGTGTGGGGGGGAATTCTCACGAATTTCATATATTATCTACCCAATTCCCCGTTTTTGGCCAAAATTTTTTTTGGAGTAAGTGTTTTACACTTACTCATCTTGGTTATCGATCCGCCATGTCAGTAAGACAAAAGGATTGGCTAATCCAGAGCAAAGCGGCTCTTGGTAAAGATTTCTCAAATCCGTTTATATGGCTTGCAATTTGCCCAAAATTGTATGGTTCTCAACTCACCATATCCTAAAAAGTGAAGAGTTGGCTAGCCCGCAAGGTTATGGCTTGTGGTAAAGGCAGTGGAAAATCCATAATTGGTAAGCGACTCACCAAAGATAATCGATAATTTATCTAAGAGTTGGCTAGTCCGTAGGGTACGGCTTCCGGTAAAGACACATCAAATCCGTTATATGGTTTTTGATTTGCCAATAAATCATTTGGTTATCGTTGTACCAAGGTTCTTACTTGAATCAAAACAATTGGCTACTCCCGAAGTGATGGCTTTTGGTAAAGAGATAAAATCCATCAAGTTTTCTCAAATCATTGCTAGTGACTAGCAATATCTCGATGTGGGGATTGATGAGTGTCTAAATACTCATCATTTTGTGTAATCTAAACCGCAAAATCATCGAAAACACTCGAAACACATCAAAATGATCAAATTATCACAAATCAGTGTTTTATGTGTTTTAAATGCAAAAATATCAAAATCAGATGAAAAA
This sequence comes from Chrysanthemum makinoi, assembly GCA_910596185.1. Classification (NCBI taxonomy): domain Eukaryota; kingdom Viridiplantae; phylum Streptophyta; class Magnoliopsida; order Asterales; family Asteraceae; genus Chrysanthemum; species Chrysanthemum makinoi. The sequence continues at coordinate 191,051,566 of OU343222.1, read as the reverse complement.
TGTATCAAGTTTGCAAAATTGGCAGTTTTAGTCCCCCAAGTTTTGAAAGTTATCAAATCTAGTCCTTGGAATTCAAAAATGTGGAAATTTATCATTCAAGGTCCCTGAAGTATTCTAAGTTGTTTAAAATGATCCTTGAATGAATTTTTGGTCAATTGGCAAGAAAGGTCCTCAAACTTTGGAAAATTGCAAAATTAGTCCTTGGACCTTTAAAAATGGATTTTATGCAAAAAGGGTCCTTATTCTATAAATGTTTGTCATGTTTGGTCCTTGAGAGAGCATTGGAAAAATGGCATTATCAGTCCTTGAAGTTTGATGAAGTTGCAATTTTAGTCCTTATAATATCACTAATCCAATCCGGACCCTTTGATCTAATCCAATCCAATCCGGCCCAACAATATCAAGCCCAACCCTTTGGCTTGACCCTTGACCCCCACCCTTGAGCCAGGCCATTACAATTTGGCCCTGCCACAACCCATTTTGGCCTCCCCTTTGATATACCACCCGGTCAACAGAAAGTCAAACCAGGCAAAACGCCCAAAACACTTTCATCAGTAGCTCTCCCTCTTCCATAGTCGATATCTCAAAACCAGTCCTAGTTTTCACCACATTTTCAACACCCCTCCCATACTATGTCCCCTCCACCTCCTCTAAAATCCAAAACCTTTAATTATCTCAACCAAACCCAATTAAAGCTAAAACCTGCTCAAAGAAAAATTGGCGCCAAATCCATGTGGACGGTTCTGATGAGTTTCAGTGATCCAAGGGCTCAGAAGTGGTGGGAAAGTCTCAGAGACACAGGGGGATGATGAAAAGTCTATAAAGAGAGAGAGAGATGCATTGTATAAAAATTATCTAGTGTAATTTAAGTTTTTATTGTCGTTTTAAGCATTTTTAAGTTTTAAGTGTATGTTTTTATCTTCAAACTCTGTATTTCAAGTTCTATTGTTATAAGAAAGCTTTTGTGAAACTTTAATTCAAGTATCAAATTGTATTTCAGCTTATGCAATTTTCCTCATTTTCAAAAAATCTCATGTTGGTTCAAATGATGTTTTAGGATGTTTGTATGGACTAGAATAGGTCACTTAAGCTCCTAGAAAGCTTAATCAAGCTTTTAGATATCCTAAAATTCAGTCTAGCATCAAAAATCAAAAATTACCAAAAATCCAAATTAAATACTTGAAAAATAAAAAAAAATCATGGTGAAAGGTACAAGAAGGCTGGAGCAAGGTTGATATTGGATGGCCTTGGTATAGTGCTTCTTGGAAGCTATAGGAATTGGTTTCAGATCCTAGTTCCCAGTTTGTGCCTTAGAAATTACTTGTAAGCTTTTTACTCATTTCTTGCAATTCGCCATTTGTTTAAGTGTTCTTAAGTTTGAATATCTGTGTTTGTATATTAATTAGTCATAGTTAAGTTAGTTTAAGCCATAAAATCAGTAGGGTGTTCATTTAAATTTGTGTTTTGAGAAAATCTCATTTAAGGGCAGTAAAATCAAAATAGCTTAAGTCTCATTTCGAGTTTTAAGTTGATATTATTGTTGGTCAAGCTTAATTGGTCTTAATTAATGATTATATGATGTTTGAAATCAAGTTCATGGTTTAAATTTGTGAGTTGTTTTGAAAAAAGTTCTAAGACAGTCATATAAGGAGTGTTTGTTTTAGTCTGTTTGATTGTGATCAAAAGAGTTTAAGACAACGATTGATCTTTCTTCTATGTCACTTTAGTGCCTATTAACTTAAACAAGTCAAGACAACCAGTACTTCTTTGGAAAAAAGTCAAAATCACATTTGATCTTAACTAGGTTGTTCACTGTTGGATTTTACAAAGGCATGATCATTATTTTGTGTTCAAAAGTTGTTTATCTTGCTCTATTCAGTCTTAACATACCTTAATACATCATATTCAGTTCTTAGAATCAAATCAAAATCCATCTTAGTCAAACTTTTGGTTTTGAAAAAAAAGTCAAAATCTCATAAGGTCATTTTTGAATAAAATTTGGAATTTCACTGTGGGTTTATTAATAGGATCCAGCTTATAATCTTTTGGATTTTTAAAGTCTAGTTGCTAAAGAAAAATACAAAAATGCTAGTTCTTGGTTTCTCAGCTTTTTGAGTACTTATTTTCTAGCTTATTGTGAGTACCTGTTTCATTAAAGTGCCTGTACGCTTGATAAGCCCAAATTGATAAGCTTGCACTCGAGCTTATTAGTTGTCCAAATCTTGTGTTCTCTGGTTCTTTGGAAAGCCAACCTGGTCCTCTTGGATTGTCAAGCTTAAGATCTCACTTTTGAGCTTGTTAGCTAGGGCTGCAACAAGCCTCTAGCTTGTCCCATTTCTTTCCTTATCATAAGTTCTTGTCTGCTTATTTCTAGCTTATTAGTGTGCTTCTTTGAATGTTTTAGCTTCATTTCAGTTCACATAGATTTCTTGCATCCACTTTGAGTCTTTGTTTTCACTGGCAAGCTTGTTTGAGCTTATTTCCACCAAATAAGCTCATTTAAGAATGTTGGGTTTTAAGCTTGTAAACAGCTTATTTGTGGTTTATAAAATTTTTGTCTTTGTTAAAGTTTCATAAAATCAGTATTAAAGTAGTTTTCATAAAGAAAATCCAGAAAAAGTCCAATTAAAACTCAGTGATAGCATTTATTTAATAGTTTTAGCTTTTTGATTTTTCTTTTTAGCTTATTAATAAGCAAATCTTGTTTTTCTATTTTTCTTTGTTTTCTGTCATCATATAGGATTTTTAGAAAAAGTTTCAGATTTTTCTCTATCTTTTTAGTATTTATTATAATTTTAATTAGTTAAAAATAGTAATTAATTAGTAATAAATAATTAAAAAGTCTAAAAAATATCTTTTCTGTTTTAAAATTAGTTTTATCATATTTTAGATTTTTCAAAGTTAAAATTTCATTTTTCCAAGTTTATTTTATATTTTCTAGTAATTAAGTGTATTTTAAATAGTTATTAATTAGTAATAATTATATAAAAAGTGTGAAAAATATATTTTTAGTTTTAAAATTAATTTTATAGTATTTTAGATTTTTCAGAATCATAAGTATATTTTTCTAGCCTTATTTTGTATTTTCTTCTATTTTAGAGTATTTACTAAATAGTTAAAATAGTTTTTAATTAAAAATAATTAATTAAATAGTGTTAAAAATAATTTCCTTTTTCTAATAATTTTCTTTTATTTTTAGGATTCCAAAAATGTCATTTTTATATTTTTAGGTCTTTTATTTCTCAGATTCACTTTTTATTTTGTACGTACACGTAGTTTTTAAAACTTACGTTTACGTTTTTCTTATCTGATTGTTGTGCTTTCCAGTTTTGTATCCTATTCCTTTCCAAGCAATCAGTAGTGTAATTTCTAATCATAACCTTTAAAGATCACTATCCTTAGTGATCATTCTATCCTCTGAGTTTGTTTGACACACCATTGAGTCTCCTTGGGACATAACGACCCGGGAATTCATTGTATTCTCTGATCTTCATTGTATTTGTGTTTAAGCTGTTTTAAGTCTATTAGACTTGACTGGTTTAGCACAGATCACTCCACTTCCCCATGAACAATTTAATTCGGGGTCAAGTCAAGCTAGTGACTTGGTTATCAAAAACAAGCCATACAATATGAGTTTTTCACCCATATTTGCTCTTTTCTATTTTCTACCACCCTAGTGTAGGGGAGTTGCCCCACATGTTGTGTATATATATAAGTTTTCATAAAAAAAAAAATCTCTTTTAAAATAATGGCCGTAGTATTTCCTTTACGTTCTTTGTTTCTGATAAATCTGCCGGGTACTTTGAATATTGAGGGCAATATTCATTTCTAAGTGGGGGGAATTCTCACAATTTCATGTATTATCTACCCAATTCCCCGTTTTGGCCAAAATTTTTTTTGAAGTAAGTGTTCTACACTTACTCATTTGGTTATCGATCGCCTTGTCTAATAAACAAAAGGATTGGCTAATCCAGAGCAAAGCGGCTCTTGGTAAAGATTTCTCAAATCCGTTTATATGGCTTGCAATTTGCCCAAAATTGTATGGTTCTCAACTCACCATATCTTTAATTAGTGAAGAGTTGGCTAGCCTGCAAGTTTATGGCTTGTGGTAAAGGCAGTGGAAAATCCATAATTGGTATTCACTCACCAAAGATAATTCGATAATTTATCTAAGAGTTGGCTAGTCCGTAAGGGCGACTTCGGTAAAGACACATCAAATCCGTTTACGCTTATGATTTGCTCAAAATCATTTGGTTATCAAGTACCAAGGTTCTTACTTGAATCAAAACATTTGGCTACTCCAGAAGTGATGGCTTTTGGTAAAGAGTTTTTTTAAAATCCATTAAAGTTTAAATCATTGCTAGGGACTAGCAATATCTCAATGTGGGGGATTGATGAGTGTCTAAATACTCATCATTTTTATATCGTCTAGACTACAAAAACATCCGAAAACACTTTCGAAAACACATCAAAATGATCAAAATATCACAAATCAGTGCTTTATGTGTTTTAAATGCAAAAAGATCAAAATCAGATGAAAAATGTATCCAGTTTGCAAAATTGGCGCTTTAGTCCCCAAGTTTTAAAAGTTGTCAAATCTAGTCCCCGGAATCCAAAATGTAGAAAAATATCATTCAAGGTCCCTAAAATATTCTAAGTTGTTAAAATTGGTCCTTGAATGATTCTTTGGTCAAATGGCAGAAAAGGTCCTTAAACTTTGGAAAATTGCAAATCTAGTCCTTGGATTTTTAAAAAAATGGATTTTATGCAAAAAGGGTCCTTGTTTTATCAATTTTTGTCAAGTATGGTCCTTGAGAGAAGTTTGGAAATGTGGCACTTTCAGTCCTTGAGGTTTGGATAATTACAAAATTGGTCCTTGTTGTTACTTTTAAACCAAACGGATCCTTATCATATATCAACCCAAGCCCAAAATCCAATCCCTTGGCCCAATCCATACTCGGCCCTTTGATATCACAGTTTGGTCAACGCAAGTCAAACTAAGAGAAAAACGCTACCAAACCGCCATCGCCATCTCCTCTCACATATCATCGCCAAACCGAAACCAGAGATAGTTTTCCATGATTTACTCAACCTCCCTTTACCTTGTTCCCTCCACCTCCTCTAAACACCAAAAATCCTTTATTGATTGAAACCAACTCCAATTAATTCTCAAACCTGCTAATGAGAAAAATGGGCCAAAACACAAGTGTATGGTTCTGATGAATTAGAGTGATCCAAGGGCTCAGAGATGGTGGGAAACAATCAGAGGTCAACAAAGGTTCACAAAATGATATAAAAGGAAGAAGAAAGAGAGGAGAAGACACTTTGGCCTTAAGCCATAGTCACGTAGTTGTAGTTTTTACTGGTTTTCTTAGTTAAAATGTCTTTTAATCTTTCAAATGTTGTATTTTGTCTTAAAGTAGTGTAATGAACCTTTAATTTTCGCTTTAATTTCAGTTTCATTTCAGTTTCAAGTTTTGCTTAATTTCCTTTAATTTTCAAGTTATTTCAATTCCATGCTTTGTAGTTTTTTGATGGATTCTATAAGCCATATAAGCTCCTGACAAGAGCTCATTAAGCTTTTAGATGCATTAAAGCATTTGACAAGCCTTTTAAATTAGAAAATACTAAAAAATAGAGAAAATCCTTGAAAAATCAAAAATGAAGGGTTAATAAAGAAGATGATGAAGCAGGGGTGAATTTGGAGTGCTAAGGGTATTAGGAGCTTATTGGGAAGCTAATAGGTGTAACCTTGTCCTTGGTTCCATGTTTCTCAGCTTGGAAGCATTTGTAAGCCTTTGGTTTAATTTTTGCATTTCACTGTTTTAATTAGTTAGTAGCTTGAATCTTTGTGTTTTTATGTTCATTAGCTTTAGTTAAGTGTAATTAATCATTAATATCAGTTTCTTGTTCTTTTAAAATAGTAGTTAACAAAAATTTCATTTTAACAGCTTAAACTAGCTTAAGTCTTAATTCTCAGCTTTATGTTATTGTCATGTGATATTTATGTTTATTTAGTCTTATTTAAGGATAAGATAGAGTCTGCAATCAAGTTCATGGTCTAAATTTGTGATTTACTTTGTAAAACTTCAAAACAGTCATCATAAGTGTTGATTGGTTTACTTTGTTTAACTGTGCTCAAGAGTACTCAAGTCATTGTTATTGCTTTTTCTGTGTCTCATTAAGTCTATCTAGCTCAAAGAAACCAGAAAAACCAGTCTTTGTTTATCCAAAGTCAAAATTAGCTTTTTGATCAAATTGTGTCTTTACTGTTGGATTTTATAGATCTAGGATCATAATTTTGTGTTAGTAAGTTGTTAAAATTACTCAAATCAGTCTTAGTTCACCTTGTAACAACATAATCAGTGCTTAGAATCAGTTTAAAGTTCAATAAAGTCAACTTTTTAGTTTTTCTTAAAAAGTCAATTTTCATTTGAGTCGTTTTTGATTAAAATAGATCTTTTTACTGTGTGTTTAATAGTGAGTTTTAACTTAAAAGCTTTTGGGGTTTTAAAGTTCAGTTGCTAGAAAAAAATAGAAAAATACTAGCTATCTTTGAATCAGCTTTTTAAGTGCTTTTTAATTAGCTTTTTGTTGATACGTTGTCTAAAAACATGCTGCGTACTGTGTTTGGTTGTCTAATTCATGAGCTTGCAAAAGCTTGTGTATTTGGCCCAAGCTTGTGCATTTTACTATTTTGTGTATCCCTTGTGGTCTTTTCATTATTTGTATGATTGTTTTACATTTTCACTTATCTAGATAGCTTAATCACCTAATCTTTTTGTCCCACCAAGCTCACTTCAGCAAGCAAGTGAAGTTGAGCGATTTTCAAAAGCTAATGAAAAGTTCCTCCTTAAGCTTGAGCTTGTGATTTTTAGTTTCATGTTATGCTAACTAGTCATACTCAATGTTTCTGTGTTTGTTGAGCTCTCATGAGCTTATTGGATAAAGATTTGAGAGTTTGTGTTTGCCCATTCACAACATACCCTGAGCAATTGGTGGTATTACACCATTTCCACAAGCCTCTCAGAAGCTCATTAGTGATCTAGAGCCTGTGTGTTTTAGCTTTATGTTAAGCTCATCCACCCAGCTCTTTGATCATGTACTAAAATTTCACATTGACTTATTAATAAGGGTGCAATGAACTTTTGTTTGTCCCATAACCGAGTATATAAGTCTACTCAGTCAATTAGTAGGATTTTAATAAGCCCTCAAAGCTAATCTGTGATTCTCACTGATTTATCTTTAGCTTTTGGAATCCTCACCAACTTGCTACTCCAATTCTGTTTTGCCATTTTGAGCTTATACTCTTAGCTTAATTTGCAATTCAAAAGGTAAGGTGTCCTGTTTGGTTCTGCAGTGTATTGGGAATTGCTTATTTGCTTATTCTGAGCTTATAAGTTATTTCCAGTGCATAAGCTTGTTCATATATATATATTATACTTGTACAAATATATTTTTCCTTTTATTTCCAGTGGGGAGCTTATTACAGGCTCCTTGAAGCCTCAATTCCATCCAAGTCAAGCTTGTAGCTTGACTGTCTAAACCATAAGCTCACACTATCATAGTCCAATTTCTTTGTTTATAATGATCCATTGGACTTGTATATATCTTATTTTTCCTTTTGTTTCACATGTATAGCTTATTTCAAGCTTATTTTAGTTGAGCTCCAAACAAGCCAAAAGCTTAACTGTTGGACTCATAAGCTAGTATGTTGCTTATTTTCAAGTTTGTAAAGTTTCATTTTCATCAAATATGTATAATATCAAGATATGTTTAGTCCAAAAAGAAAACCAAAAAAGCTCCTTTTAAGCTAAGTGATAGCTTTTCCTTAAAAGCTTAATTGCTTATTAGCTTATTTTTGTTAATGACATATAGTTTTTATATTTTTCCTAGCCTCTTTTATTTATTTTAGAATTTTGTAAAAGTTTGATTTTTCTTCCTTCATTTATTATTTTTAATAAATAATAATAGCTTTTAGTAATTTATAATAGTAAATAATTAATAATAAATAGAATAATTGTGTAAAAATACATTTTCAATTTTAAAATTCATTTTAATATATTTTAGATTTTTCAGATTCTTTATTTTATTTATTTAAGTTAATTTTAGATTTTCTTATTATTTAATTCATTATTAAATACATTTAATTCATTTTTAATTTATATTAATTAATTTAATAGTGTAAAAATTTATTTTAATTTTCTAATAATTTTCTTATCTTTTTAGAATTCTAAAAATAAAATTTTCACATTTGTGGGAGTTGTATTGGACTGAATTCACGTTTTGTTTTATGACGCTTACGTTTATTTAAACTTAAACGTGCGTTTGTATATCTTTTACGTTTTTAGGTTTCGATTTATGCTTTTTTAACGACATAGCTGTGATGAGCTATTACTATTCACATTCCTAGTGTTAGTCAATCGATTCTGTTTTTGTACATTCTATATCATTTCAGCATTCACAAGTCATTGTATGTAGAATGTCACGCCTCACCAGGACATAAACGATCCAAGGATAATTTAATCCTTGGTAAACTTGCATTCCTCTTCCAGGCTGTCTGACTTTAGTTAGTTAGTTTGGAAGGAATCACTCGGTAAGCACTGAAGGGGTTGAAGAATGAAAAAGAAATGAAATGAGAAAAGGGTGAAAAGATATAGCCCTCCAATAATTCAACCTTAGGGCAGAAACCGGGTTCAATACATATACTCTTTGGTGTTTACTAAGGTAACACGGTATTGAAGACAAGACGTCATGGACCCGGACGACGCACTAAACTTCCCAAGCTACTCAAGTTCCTCTTAAAAGGACTTGTTTCATTCTCACGGGGAACCGACATAATCTATCGACTTTCTCTTAGAGATTGTTCATATTGAAGAAGGAGACCCTCTCCCTAGTCTCCGGCATAGGAACCAAATGTGCACGATTGAGTCTAGAGCCAAGAGATCATCCACAATATCTCATTAGGACACTATACTTGAATACTTGCTGTTTCACACAATGTAGAAAGTAAGAATATATCTTATGAGTCCTACGCATTATCCTTGTGGTATTGCCAGAACATCTGAGTGATATGCTAACATTGTCACAATGAA
>OU343222.1:191026939-191042371 GCA_910596185.1 Chrysanthemum makinoi | reverse complement strand
GATCAGCATTTGCTAGCGGTTGGAAATACTCATCAAACATGTCTTGAAACAATGAATCCCAACCAATGAATCCCATTTATCCTTAGTAAGTGAAGCATTAGGCGTTGAAGGAGAGTCGTATGACCATAATTCAAGCATCCATCAACATGTAGTATATGCACTCTTCTCCCCCGCAAAAATTGCATCAGAAGTTGCCATTTTTTATTTAAACAGGTGAATAAGAATATATACCAATGAACGTAGATCCACTTGAGGATTGAATGAGCATGGAAAAACATGAAGCTTGTTGATGAAGAATGTCGATGAGAATGGTCATAAAATGAAGATTTTCTTCTTCAAGATAAAGCGCACTGAGGCGTACACTTTCTTTTCTTTGAGGAACTAAATCAAGTGTTATCTACGACGCCATAATGATGAAGTACGAGGCCTGAACTGAAGTGAACAGACGTCATAGCCGGTTGAATATCAATGTTGAGTAACTTGAACCCGTGACTTATGAGATATCAATCCTTGTGTTATCCATACTTTAAGCCAGTCCATGTATTGAAGGATCGAAGTATCTGCAACTGAGTAAGGACTACCTGAACTAATATTACAAACTTTATTGCATATATTTTGGTTAGTGACATTAGTATCCAAACCCTTTGGGGTTTCATAGTCAACCTTGATTTTGTCATCGGTAAACAGCTTTCCACTAGGTATCCACCTAAGTCCAGCATCCTTAAACATTCTACCAGACGGTATCTACTTGTGGCAAGGTCTAGGATTGTTAGGCTTCTTATGCATAGTGGAAGACTCATCCTTATTCCTAGTTTCCACAGATTTAGCAGTTGGTATCCATCTAGGCGAAGATTTTGGTTTGTTTTGCTTCATATGCATAGTAGATGACTTAGTGAAAATCCTAGACTTAACAGGTTGAACCTTTGTATGAGCATTTACTTTCTTTAGGTATTTCGAAAAACAATTATCATGATTTGCCTTAAAGATGCATTTCAGACAATTTTAGCAAACAGCTTGTTTGGATTCAGAAAATGATCTAGAGTTCTTAGAGTGATCTAAGGAATAGATTTATTCAAAATGCAACTACTCTTAGATACAAGCCAATTCCTAGTCTTTAGTTGAGTGTTCCTAGGTAATGGTTTAAAACTACTAGCAGTGCCTTGAAATCTCGCAGAGTTCATCACCCTAGGTCTAGCACCTAAAATTCCATCCTTTTGAATCTGTGTCTTTTTCCTAGCTTCTTCTAGATCATAGTTCTTGAACAATTCATTCATATCATGTGAATTCTTAGGCATATGAGGTGAAGTGACTGGTTTTGACAAAACTTGTTTCACATCAACTTGGGAGGCAAACCGTGTTTTTGAAAATTTTGTTCTTCAGATTAAATGCGTGAGGTGCCTAACAACATACCGGACTCTAATGGAATGAGTAACTGGCTTCCCCAAGGTTGATGGTTTTGTAAACTTAGTGTTCACACTTTTCCCTACAGTTTTTCTAAGCTCATTCTTTAAGGCAACAATGGCGAATTTTTTTTCCTGAATTTGAGCTTTGAGTTCATCAATTTTTGCTATCAAAGAGTTTGTATGTTCCATTGACTTAGTTCTAGCTTCTTTGGCAGAGTCACTTAGTTCTATGTGATGCTTTCTCAATGACTCATTTTCCTTTAGTAATTTAGCCACATAAATTGACAGTTCATTATTTCTTGTTATAATAGCATCAATGTCTTGTGTATACATGACTAAATTACTTTTCACATTCAAGACAGAAATATGTTTCTTCAAATTGTAAATGGTTGAGTCTTTGTCTTGAAGCTGAGCTTTCAAAGTGTTAATTTCAAAAAGTTCACGAAATTCAGGAAGTTCCGGATTTTTACATGGTTTGTTAAGTTGAAAACTTTCTTCTTTACTTTGTATCGTAATTTTAAGTGAAATGCAATGTTTTTCAAGATTTGAGAATTTGTTTGAAAGTTCATCAAAAGCCTTTTTATCAACCATATCTTTTGTTTTAAAACACTTAATCTCGTACTTCAGCCTCGCCACGAACATTTATCAAAGTCATGTTCAGCATCATGATTAGTTTGTTTAAGTACTTTAGCAGATGCACTAGGTTGAACAAAGAAGGGTACCTCATTACATGACACCGCCAATTTCTGGTCTGATATCTGTATCCACAACATGCGAAACAAGAGTCACTGACCGCTGGCTGTGTCGCTTATCTATCTCTGAGCCATCAGATGTCAACTGATCCATCATCTAATGCGTTACCCGACTCAACACTACAATCTTTTTATTGTGCCCGACATTCATTCCCTTCTGACACTGATCTACTTCTTGTGTGTTAGGAGTAACTGAACACCTAGTTACATCGTTATTTGTTGTCTTTGACATTCTGCATTCAGCAACACCCGATTCAAGAATGATACATTACCCAACTCATCACAACTTTCTTGTCAACTACGCACAGACTCTCATCTATTTTTCATCTTTCCGAGTAGCTTCCTCAATATACTTATCCACATTATCCATGAGATGGATAAGTGTCTCTATGAACACGTTAATTTCCATTCCAGTGTTCTTTGAAAGACATTTCGTCATGTCTTGATCATAATCTATGTAAATTCCCCAATGATGAATGACTGAAATTGTTTGTGGATCACCTGAAGTGCAACTCTAGAACTATCTTCTTGAACCTTTTCTTTGAAAAGTTGTTGTTCCAATTGTTCTAAGTTCAATAGTAATGATCCCGTTAATGTGGATAAATCTTGACGGAAAAGGGCATTGCATGTTCGTTCCATTGTTGTAGATGTGAGTAACATGAGGTGTGAGTGAAGTTGTTGATAAGGTTCAATGTTACTTTCCTTTAGCATGGCATTCGGTAGCCTAAACAGGTGGAATTCACTCTCTTTAGACTCAGAACACGAAGATCTCACATTCTCATTGATTGATTCAATCATCTTTAACCGTTCAGTGTAGCATACATTATCATTGTTATCCACAGCATCATACAATTTAAGTACTTCTGAAATTACAGGGTCAGTAGTGTAAGACATGATGTTGTAGTATACACGGGATTTTACAAGTCTATGATTTAAACCGAGAAATAGATTCTTTCGCGGGATTTTACAAAATCAAGAAGAAACCGTGATATAGTGACCAATAGAACGTGTTAAGATAACTGATGGATTGACAGAATGATAGACAATTGTGTGTTAGGTCTTATGATTGTTTGTAGGATTAGCAAAGATGTTGTTTGGTTGTGATTTGGTTTGGTTGATGCACGATTTTACGGAGAAATTTAGGTCTAAAAACTTAAAAACCTCAATAACTTCTGTTCGGAGCGGATTTAGGCCTCGAAGGTTGAACCAAATAGTTTATTCGGCATGCCATTCTCCTCGTTCACGGTCGTTTTGATGGGTAGAACGCTGAAAACGGAGTTACGGATCAAAAGTTATAGCCCTTTGAAGTTTTGTCGGGAAAAGTCAACAAAATGCACTGATGAAATGGTCAAACCGCTTCTAACAATCCTCTATGAAGACAACTCGCTAGTTACAAGTCGCTAGAGACAACTCGCTATGAACCAAGTCGCTACATAAAAGTCGCTATGAACCAAGTCGCTAAAGAGCAACTCGCTAGTAACAACAGAGACAGGTCGCTAGAAATTGTAAAGACAAGTCGCTACGTCGCACAAGTCGCTAGCCGAAGTGGTGTCTCCACTACTTTGTACTATTTGTCGCCTTGTCTCAATAGACAAGTTGCTAGGGCTTAAGTCGCTACCTACTTCAACTACAAGTCGCTACAAACTAACAAAGCAAGTCGCTACGAAGAAATGTTATCCGAGAACCAAGTGGCTAGGTAGAAAAACTCTAACACAACCCTTTTCAATCCAAAACAAGCCCAACCACAGTGATTCAAGCTTTCCATTTGTAACATATTGGATTTCACAAACACATACATAATCACAATAAGGGGCGTATAGTTTAGAGGTTTTAGAGAGAGAAAGTAGAATAGGAGCCTTTCTAGAGAGAGAAAATAAACAAAAGAGAAAAGGTTAGATTAGAATGAAAGGTCCAACCCTATACCTTGGGAGGTAGAGGGTATTTATAGTTACATAATAAACGTCCTCCTACGGACTGTGGATCAGGCATATAGTGGGTAAAGACCCATCCTTCCTCCACGGTGTTGCACTAAACTAAATAACTAACTAAATAACTAGTAAATAACGTAATGTCTACGAGCTAACTTATGCTAGATTATATTTGGGGTGACCGATACTTCACTATGGATTTTTCTAATTCCTAACAGTAGCAAAGCATTTTGCATTTGCATAGTCTCACTTAGGTGAGAATCCACCATATTTGTGAATTGGTGGAGATGTTGGAGTTCCGCTTGAATCTCCTCTCTTGTGGGATTAGCATCCCACATGGACTCCTCAATGTCCTCTATGTGAGGGGACATTGATGTAGGGAGTGGTTGATCCCCATACAAAGGACCATGGATGTCTTTGTGAATGGGGTGAAAGAGAAGAGGTCTTGGCCCTAACGGGGCGTTTGGATCAAACGAGGGTCTAGGAGACTCATGAGCGATCCGCTCAATGGTGCCAAATGATGGCAATAGTGGTGGATGATTGGGCCTAGGAGGCAAATCTTCCAAGTCCTCCAAGAAAGGATTTGGAGAAATGGGAGGTGTGGAGAATAACTCAAAAGGAATAAGGGTTGGAGACTTTGGTGGTGATGGTGTTTTTGATGTTTGGAGAGGTGCCGGTGGTGGTGAGGTTGGTGTTTTTGTAGGTGGTGGAGTGGTGATGACAATGGGTGATTGAGTAGGAGTAGCCAAGGTTAGGCTTGTGTTATCCCTTATGGGAGATGAGATGGTGAGTGGAGAAGATTCGCATGAAGAGCTCAAGTTGACGAAACAACATGGCCTTACGCTAATCCTAGTGGTTTTCTTGCAAGGCTTGGTAGAAGGTGAAGATTTTGTCATTTTGACTTGTGTTTTTGCTAGTTGATGGTAAGAATGAAGAAGGTGTGAAGATGATCATGGTAAAACCTCTTAATTTATAGAAGTGAAAAATTATGGAGAAATGTGTTTGATTTGATGTTAAACCATAGAAGGGATGAGGTTCCTAATGATTTGGAAGTGGGTTAAATGCTAGTCATATCACCCAAGTCAAGCCATACAAGAGGGATGGAGTGAAGAAGCAAAGATTTGCAATAAATGTGTTATAATGATTGTAAGATCCTAACAATCACATTACCCACGGATTTCAAGGTACCAAAATTTTGGTTCCCTCCTTTATGCAAAAGGGCTCCTTGGGTGAATTTTTCAAATTTTTGAATTTTGGTGGGAAGTGGATTTCTTATATGCCTAAGTATGTTATACTAGTTCTAATATGGGTAAAGACTAGTTAAGATTAACTTACAAGCAATGTATGGTAATTTGGAATGTCGAAATAACCAAAATTCAGAAAATTACCTGAGGATCCACGGCACCAAAATTTTACACGGCGAACCCTAAAAGGGTGACGCCTGGTCCGCCTGTACATGTGTACGGCAGACCAATTGCATAACAACGACGCATACCAAATTTTTGGTGCCGTCTGATCCGCATGGCACTTAAAAGTTCACAGAGTGTATTTTCAAGTGTCGGGGACATTTCCGAAACCTGAAATTTTGCTCAAAACATGTGACATTAATCATTTCTAGTTAGGAAAAGTAAATAACACATGCACAAACATAATGGAGCATAGATTTTGAGCAAGGCCAAGTGATTTTCACATTATAGTGAAAATGAGTAAAATTTGATAGCATACTTGTGCTATCCCCCTACATAAGATTGTTAGCATACATCATTGTTTCGAGTTATATTATCATCCTACAAAATAAAAACAACCAAATTGTATCAAACATTAAAGATAATGTATTGTTCCAAACACTCCTTAAAACGATTTTCACTTATCCAACTTCTTGTAGATCTTGGTCATCATTCTACCAAGGCACTTGAACATCCCCTTGGTTTGCTTGAACTCCGTTGATTCATTCTCAATCTCGGGAAGAGATTCATAATACTCACGAGGTAGAAGGCGAGAGTTTGGAAGACCATCATCGGAGCTATTTGATGATGATGATGATGGAGTTGGAGGTTTTGCTCTCTTGCCATTTGTCTTAGCAACTCGTTCATCACTTAAAGGTACAAAGATGTGAGGGATGAGCTCATAGTGAAGGTGCATCCCTTTTGGGCTTGGTGGAATTGGTGCAAAGGCTCTATAGAGATGGGTGAGAAGCATCCCGTATGGAAGAGCAACCGATCCTTATGTTGGAATATCAATCATTCTCCTAGCGATGTAGTAGGATAAATTGAATGGTTGACTGGTGGACAAGTTGTAGAGCATATGGAAAAGACAAGCATTGATGTGATCCCTATTTCCTATGGTGCTAATGACGTTGGCTCTAAGTAGTTCTTCCCATTTCTTAAATTCGGGCTTAAGTTCATTTAGCTCCATTCCATATGGATCTCGGTTCACTTCTTTTCCTTTTCGGGTGACTTGGGTTGTATCTCCCCTTGGGATAAATAGGTGCTCACGGATGACATCCTTATTTGCTAGAGGTGTTCGGTAGGGAAGATAGCGGTCATTGATTGCATCAAGGATGGTGAGTGACCACTTATCCGAGTAGACACATGTCCCTCGGTTGGGAATTCCTAGCACTTGAGCAAAGTTGGTTAAGGAGATGGTGTAGTCGTTTTGATTGATCTTAAACCTAATACTAAACTCATCATCTTCATCAATGAAGCCGGTCACACTAGCATAGAACTCTAACACAAACCTAGGACAAATCGGTTCATCGATGTCAAGAAGAAAATCGAATTGAATGGGGGCTAGTTCTTGATGGAGATTGGTATTTTCAATGAAAGATGAGTGAATGGTTCTACCCTCATGGAAATACTTTGATTCTAGACTCTTAAAGATTTCAACTTGTTCCTTGGAAAGTCCTTTGGTTTTGTAATGTTTGGGAATGTAGCCAAGGGTGTCCTTGTGACCATAGAATCTTGCGGCTACCATGTTTATTCCTAGGATCAAGAATTATCATGTTAAAAATGAGAATAAACTCAACGTTTTGGTTCTAGTGTGTGCCTATATGAAAACGATTTGGAGTTGCGGTTATCTCGACTCATTTTATGCACAAAAAATGGTTTTAGTGGGGTGTTTGGCAAATACCATGAGATAACCCAAATGCTCCTAATTCAACGTGACTTCATTTGAATATACCAGGGAATGCATATTAGTTATGTAATACCTTTAGTATTCAAGAGCATGCAAGTGATGAAAATCTAACGTTTCTATTTGTATTAACAATGAAAATTGTTTTCCTACAAGTGAGAAGCTTTTCAAAAAAAATTTGACATGGGGTGTTTCGTTATTTGAATAAGGCCTTATAGTAATTATCTATTGATTAGTGGGAAGCATGATTTGTTTATGCAATATGATAATGTAGTACCTAATTTCAATGACTAGTTATGCAATTTCCCAATTGAATTCATATTTAGTAAGAAAGTATACATAAACCCCATGTAATGATTTGTAATGATTTTGTGCACAAATAAAAATCCTAGACTCAGAATTAAGAGATAAAATGTAGTTAGGATACTTACAATGATGTTATCTCCAGTGATTAGTGAGTGAGAAGGTGTCAATAATGAGCTTGGTTTAATGTTTACACGTTTTGGTAAAGTGGGGTTTGAGGAAGAAGATGTTTTGTAGGTAGCAGTTTTGCTTCTCAGTCACCACGACCGCGGTACCAAACTTTTGGTTCCGTCCGTGTTGTCGTTTGGTGCCGTGGCTACAGTAGCAGATATAAAACAAAATTGTTTTGTTTTGTTTATTCTAAGGTTTAGGCTATGGTTATCCTATATGTTTGGTTCCATTAACCCTAAACCAAGTCTAAGAAGATTAAAAGGTTCTTGTTTACGAGGCTTAGTTAAGATGGCGGCAATGTTGTTCTTGGAGGATACTTTCTCGATTGAAATGTTTCCTTGTTGAACATTGTCGCGAAGAAAGTGATGACGGATTTCAATATGCTTTGTACGAGCATGTTGAACGGGATTTTTGCTGAGATAGATTGCTCCTTTGTTGTCGCAAAGTATAACAATATCGTTGAGATGAATTCGTAATCTACGAGAGCTTTCTTCATCCAAAGAGCTTGTTGACATGCTTTTCCTTTGAGACGTACTCGGCTTCAGTAGTTGAGATGGCTAAAGCCGTTTGCTTCTTTGCAAACCATGAGGTGAGACAATGTCCAACAAAAGTGCAAATACCACTTGTACTTTTTCTATCGACATAGTCACCGGCATGATCCGAGTCGGCATACACTATGGTTTCTACACCCGTTCCTTTGGGATACCATAATCCTAAGCACGTTCTTCCCTTAATATATCTAAAAATCCTTTTTAAGGCTTCTAAGTGTGATGCCTTTGGGTTTTCTTGAAAGCGAGCACATAGACAAACACTAAACATAATGTCGGGTCTACTAGCCGTAAGATAGAGTAGGCTACTGATGTGCTACGTGTGTACAAGTTTTAAATTTATAAAAGGTGAATTACCAATATTACCAATAACACATACGAGCAAGTATACTCGTCCGTTATAGCAAGATTATGAAGGTAAGTCGATCGCTCGCGTAGATTTGAGTGAATCTAACCACAAGTTTGAATCAAAAGAGTCTATCCAAAACATATAACAAAGCAAATAGATATAATGAAATTCAGATGATTAAAAACTACACTTGCTTAAACTAGTTTCATGTCATAGATTAATGTGATTGTGTTAACCTCTTAACATGTTGGTTATGATAATTAGTTGGAAGACTAATCTATTGTTCTTACAAGTTAAACCTTCGTCAATATTTTAGTTCATAAAAACAAGCATTACGTTTAACCAATCAATTCAAGATCAATTCAAGTTTCATAAGTCTACATACATAAACTTAAACACAAAAACATCCACTTGTTCATCAAATTGCTTAAGAAATGGTCAATACAAAAGGTAACCGATCATAGACAAAAGGCTACAATTGATTCTCAACAACTAATCTTACCTTTTAGATGTTTCCAACCAATCCAATTTGATAATCAAAAGCGTTTCTATTACAACCACACCTTAGTTCCTTTGTATAATCAAGAATAATGGGTAAAACAATCATCCATAGACAAAATGATTATGACTAGTTGAATAACAATAAGTTCTTTCGACCTCAACGATTACTATCAATTAGCCAAACTTGATTAACAAATGTCACTACGAAACTTTAGCACAATTGGATCTTAGAATCAACTTGAAATTGAATTAAAACATGTTAACACAATCACTAACTAATCATATGATAATCAACATCATTTAAGCAAGTGTATAAAGAAACTAGCCACTCATAGCAAACATGAACATAAACTCAGAACTTTGAACATTAGAAAACATGATTAAAAGTCTTACAATGCTTGGAATAAGATTACAAATGGTGAAGTAATGATTCCCAAAGTATTGGGGTAGACTTCTTGGTGATTTGGCCTCCAAATGTGGAACTTCGAACTCCAAACTCCCTGGACTTCTAAGGGCGAATTTGAGAGCTTAAAGCTTTGTTTGATGAGTAGAGAGATTTATATTTGAAGTGTGTGTCTCATATGCTCACAAATGGCCTCTATTTATACTAATTCCAAAGCCTAGGGTATTAATTGCTGAACTTGGCCTCCAAGGAGTAAGGAAGGGACTAGAATACACCAAGAGAAGGACCTAGAATCGTTTGGATGCAAAGGGAAACTTAGTGATGAAGATTTGGCAGATGCAGCTTCTCCAACCGGATCGGTTATATGACCAACCGATCCGGTTGGTCTTCTACAAAAGGGGCCAACCGTTCCGGTTGTGGGTGGCGACCGAACGGTTGGTGATGGCATTTTAGCGTTTCTGGTCATAATCCAACCGATCCGGTTGCACTTGCAACCGATCCGGTTGGATTTCCTGAGTTACGGAAACTTGATCTTTTCTTTTCTTTATCTTGTAGAACTTGGTTCTTCAATCACTATGGTCTTCAAAGGTCCTTGAGATACTGATTTAGGCTTCACTGAAACGGGAATCTTCCATTTGCTGAACATTTCTTTACTTTCCTTCCGTTTCCCTGCACTTGGTTATAAACACTAGACAAACATCTTTTGATGCGTTTAAGCACTATAATTACGCAAATATAACCAAATAACATATATAAAAGCACACATAACGCTACTAGAAACATGCACAATCTGAGCGTTATCAAATTCCCCCACACTTAAACTTTGCTTGCCCTCAAGCAAATCTAGGAAAAACATCCACTGGTACAAGATCGTGATTATGAAAAATGTGATGCAAATCCACCAAGTATAAATACGAGAGAAGATTCATCAATTATGCTTTATAAAGGTGAAACATCAAGATGTTTGACAATATCCAATGATTTTCTTGCATGATTAACATTTCAAAACACCTCACGAAAAGGAACAAATGTAATTCACTCAATCACTTATTTTAGTGGAGTAACAAGATAAATCACACTCATTGCTCAGTCATGATTAGATTATTACCATAAGCTTGTACAAGAAACAAAACTCCACCGACGTGGCGTGAGCACCAAGTAAAAACATCTAAAGAGGACTTTTATTCGGGTTATAATGATATGGCTAAGGGTTAAGGGTATGGATAAGGCATGGGAATGTATATGAAATTGGTGTTAAAATAAAAATGAAATCAAGTCTAATACCCGTGTTGCTAGCTACCAAACATTCCACGAACCAAATAAATGATTATAGCTTCAATTCTTCTTTTCCGCTTTCCACAGCTTTTTGCTTTGCCATGACAATTGTTCTTCGATCATAGCACATTGGCTATTATTTTCATACTTTCAACACACACACTTTTTTTTTTAACTCAGAACTGGCTCAATCAATCTCACGAGATGTGGTACTCATAATCATTTGAACAATCTTCACTTTCCAGGCGACTAGCAACCAACCGTTAGACATTGATACGGGGTAGGCTAAAGTTTAAAGTGTAAAATCTTTTTGTATTTTCTGGGTGAAGCAAAAGTGAAAAGGATGGCTCAGAGGGTGTAACTAGGGGTATCTAGTGCTAAAAATGAGCACTACAAATGGGTCCATGTGGGTGGTTAACTAACCAATGCGGATAGCTAATATATCACACGAATGCGATCTCACTCAAGGCTGGTAATGATTTACAAGCACAAGTTCTAGAATAAATAAAATCACCGGCACACTAATAGCAAAAGATTCAAGCATAAAAGATGTATGCTTTTATAGAACAGGCTTCAAATCCTCACAATTTAGTGAAAAGGGTTATAATATGTGCTAGCAAATGTTTATCGATCCCAGAATGGATTGCAATAGTAATCGAACACATCTCAAGTTTTAAATATTACCGCTTTTACCAGTGGTTTGATCTAGTTATTCTAATAGATAATCCTAAAAGTGTGAAAACAACTAGATCACAAGGGCAAACAAAATTTAAAATTTAAGCATGAAAACTTTAATTTTTCCTATTCACCCCCCCACTTAAGTTAGACATTGTCCTCAATGAAAAACGAACTTCAAAGCATAGAAATAGGGAAAATAGAGATGAAACCAGATATGTCAACGAGTTTATCAGCTTAAAATTCTTTTCTTCATTTGTAGCGTCCATATGGAGAAATCATTACCTGCACACAATCTTATAAACAAACAAAAGGTTTTATTAAAAGGTGACACCCCCCACACTTAAGTTCAACCAAAGGTTTAAACTTTGGGGAGTGACCACAGAAAATCAAATCAGAAACACACGGGTTGCCTCCCGAGAAGCGCTTGTTTTATTAACGAGTCATCACCTGACTCAATCTTCCCAATTTACTTGGCCACAAGAGCAGCCTTGAACATTTTGAACAGTTCGGGATGTACATGAATTCTTCACCAGTAGCTTCAATATCGTCCCAGATGAACTCAACAAATGGTTTCTATGGAACAATTTGTGGGATTCTTCCTGGAAATGGTGCTACAAAGGTGATAGCTTCGAATTCATTTTCAGGGGAAACTGTTGCAACTGAAACTTCATTCGTTTGCTCCTTGTCGTAATATAACTTGATTTGGTGCCCATTAACAATGAAACTTCCACCCTATTTGTCATAGAGTTCGACATACCCGGATGGATATCCATGTTTAACGATATATGGTCCAAACAATTTTGGTTGTAATTTAGGAGCTTTGAATTTGAATTTCATGTTGAAAATCAGAACTTTATCTCCGGCTTTAAATTCTTTTCGAACTCGTAGCTTTTTATCGTGATAAGCTTTTGTTCTAGCTTTATACAGTTTGGAATTTTCATAAGCTCGGAGTCTTAATTCATCGAGTTCGTGAAATTGCAGGAATCTCTTTTCTCCAGCTATTTTGAGATCGGTGTTACAGTTTCGAGAGCCCTAGCACGATGTTCAACTTTGAACGACAAATGACAAGTCTTTCCATACAAGAGTCTGTAAGGAGTTGTGCCAATTGGAGTTTTATAAGCCGTACGAAATGCCCACAGAGCATCATCAAGTTTCTTTGCCCACACTGAAGGATTGTCCTTCACTGTTTTCTCTAGTATTCTTTTGAGAGCTCTGTTGGTATTTTCAACTTGACCACTGGTTTGTGGATGATAGGCCGTCGCGAATCAAGGATGAACTCCATATCTTTTCATGGTTTTCTCCATTTGTTGGTTACATAAATGAGTTCCTCGATCGCTTATCAAGGCCTTGGGAATTCCATAACTAGCGAAAAGCTTTTTGAGGAAATTAACGACGACACGAGCATCGTTTGTTGGTAAAGCTTCAAATTTGCCCATTTGGACACATAATCTATAGCAACGAGAATGTATTCGAATTTTTGGGATTTAGGGAAAGGTCCCATGAAATCTATTCCCCAAATATCGAATATTTCACACACTTGAATGCTTGTTAATGGCATTTCATCTCTTCGAGAGATATTGGTGGTTCTTTGGCAAGCGTCACAGTTTTGAACAAGTGTGTGTGCTTCTTTGAATATTGTTGGCCAATAGAATCCAAAGCATCAAAAACTTTTTAGCTGTGGTGGAAGGACCATAATGTCCCCGTTGGTTAGCCATGATGACATTCGTCAAGGATCTTGCGAGTTTCGAAACCAGAAACACATATTCGGATCATTCCGTCAGGACACATTTTGAAAAGATATGGCTCTTCCCAAAAATAGTATTTAAGTTCCGAAAAGAATTTGCTACTTTGAGCATGAGTTAGACCTTTTCTGAGAATTCCTCCTGTGAGGTAGTTCGCAAAGTCAGCAAACCAAGGGTTGTCAGTTCCATCGATGGTCATGAGAGTTTCATCGGGGAAATAGTCATCGATTTCCTCTTCTTTTAACTCCTCAAGATCGGGGGTTTCAAGACGAGATAAGTGATCAGTAGCAAGATTTTCTGCTCCTTTCTTATCTTTGATTTCGATGTCAAATTCTTGGAGTAGCAAAATCCATCGAATAAGTCGTGGTTTAGCATCCTGCTTGGTGAACAGATACTTGAGCGCTGAATGATCGGTAAAAACGACTATTTTTTAGAGCACGAGGTAGGATCGGAATTTGTCGAATGCGAAAACGACGGCCAGTAATTCTTTTTCGGTGACGGTATAATTTTGCTGAGCACTATTCAGTGTCTTGCTAGCAAAATATATAGGCCGAAAGTGTTTTCCTTCACGTTGGCCTAAGACGGCTCCAACAGCAAAATCGCTTGCGTCACACATAAGTTCGAAGGGTAGTGACCAATTAGGTGAAACCATGATCGGAGCACTAGTAAGTTGAGATTTCAAGTTTTGAAAGCTTTATGCAATCAACAGATTGAAGTCAAAGATAAAATCTTTCTCAAGAAGTTTTGTCATCGGACGAGATATTTTTGAAAAATCTTTGATAAATCGGCGGTAAAACCAGCATGTCCTAAAAAACTTCTAACGGCTTTGACATTAGTTGGTGGTGGAAGTTTTGAGATAACATCGACCTTTGCTTTGTCTACTTCCATTCCTCAAGACTGGAGATTTTGTGTCCAAACACAATTCCTTCGGTCACCATAAAGTGACATTTTTCCCAGTTAAGGACAAGATGTGCGCCAAGCATCTTTCGAGCATTTTACCGAGATTAGAAAGACAAGCTTCAAATGAGTCTCCGAAGACTGAAAAGTCATCCATGAAAACTTCCATGGAGGTTTCTAGCATGTCTTGGAATATGGCGATCATACACCTTTGAAAAGTCACAGGTGCATTGCAAAGACGAAAAGGCATACGCCGATATGCGTAGGTTCCAAAAGGACAAGTGAAAGTGGTCTTTTCTTGATCGTTAGTGTAACATATTGGATTTCATAAACACACTAAACCATAAGATCAAATAGGCGTATAATGTGTTTTAGAGAGAGAAAGTTAGAGGTTTAGGGAACTTTAGTGAGAGAAAGAAAAATCTTATTATGAGCTCCAACTCTCTACCTTGGAAGGTAGAGAGTATTTATAGTCTTACAATAAAACGCCACACAACGGGCTGTGGATCAGGCATACAGTGGGTAAAGACCCGTCCATCCTCCACGGTGTTACAAAACTAAATACTACTTAACATAAAATAACTACGACTACGAGCTTTCTAACGATTACATATACTTGAGGTGACCGACTCTTTAATACCTGGAATTTCTAATTCCTAACAATCTCCCCCTAAGGGAGGTCACCCCAAACACACATTAGACTTACATTGAATACAAGCAGATATTACATTATAAATTGTTCTTGCATTCCTGATGTATTACTTTGCTCTGAAGCTCGTAGTCATTGATTCTTCACATTGCATGTTTGGATAATCCAAGTGGAGGTCTTTTTTCTGATCCACGTGATAATGATTTTTGAGCCAGCTTTGAGATTATCAGCCACATTAAATCTCTGACTCTACCTTTGTGGTGTTGATATCATGTGATGTTGTGACATTTGGACCGACATGCTCACATTCTGGATCATGATTTCTTCTTATCGGAGTAGCGGAAGCTTTCGTTGATTCATGATATTGGCTAGCAGCGTAAAGGTAAGCATGGAGTGAAATATCAGAGTCATTGATGCACCAATCATGATTTCTTTAGATATGAATGTGTTGTGTGAGCATGCGGCTATGGATTGACCGCTCCATTCTCGATCACCGCAAACGCCGGGCGTGTACTGCATACAACAGTTAGCAATAAAGCGTACGAAAAGTGTCTTTGATCACTTTCGTTGAATTGAGGTACACGGCCCACGGTTCTCGTTGATCAAGTACAGTACTGCCGTGATCGTATAATTCCGAAGAATTTCCTTGACAGGTTTCGCAGCCGTTCTCAAACCGAGCGCCTCAAAGAAGATAACACGGA
>OU343222.1:190943020-191026839 GCA_910596185.1 Chrysanthemum makinoi | reverse complement strand
GATGGAAAACCTTCTGGAGCCAACATCAAACAAGCTCCTGGTAGGTGGCATGTGAGATCTTCTCATAAGATCAAGCTTGTGACAACTGGATAGAAACGATGGGGAGATGCAATCTTGAATCAACCTTGGTCCATGAATGTAATTGACGAATACTTTTGGAAAAATCATTCGATGTGCAAATCTTCTTTTCTCTAGCACGTCGAATGTGTATTCATGTTTTCAAACACAAAAAGTATATCTGATTGAAAAAATACTTTTGGAAAAACCGTTCGATGTGCGAATCTCTTCTTTTATCTAGCACATCGAATGTGTATTCTATTTCAAATACAAAAGGTATTTTTGATTGAAAATTGATCTTTCTCATAAAACCTTCGTCGTATTGCAAAACTCTTTCTTCTAAGCAATACGCGATTGTTTTTCAAATCATTTTTCTTCAATCAGTGAATCTCAATTCGCTGGTTCACTCACTCCGTGTTGTCTTCTTTGAGACATTCCGGTTTGAGAACGGCTAGAACATTGTGAAACCTGTCAAGGAGATTCTTAGGAATCCTACCGATCACGTGCGATTGTATCTTGATCAACGGGGAACCGTGGGCCGTGTACCTCAATTCAATGAAAGTGATCAAAGACACTTTTGTGTGATTTATTGCTAAGCTGTTGTTTGCGATACATTTGGGACGGTTGCAGTGATCGAATTGAGGAGTCAATCCAAAGCCGCATGCTCACAACATCCACACTTAATTTGAAGAAATCATGACTTGTGCATATCTACGAACGGCTCGATATTTCTATACTATGTTCTCGCTGCCGCTGCAAATATCTTGAACTAGTAAAGCTTCCGCTACTCTGATGGAAAGATGTCATGATCCTGAAAGTGTGAGCATGTCGGTCCAAAAGTTACAACATCACATGATGGCAACACAATAAAGGGTGATCCAGAGATTTCGTGGTGATGATCTCAAAAAAGCTCGAAGATCATCAAAGATGTGGATCGCTTAAAGGCCTCCACTAAAAGTACAAAATACGCGGACTATGAAGAGTCACTGCTTAAGCACAAAGATTGCCGAATTGAAGAATTGAAGTCTACGAGCTCAAGAACAAAGTCAAGAATAGAATGCTAGGATTCGAAATGTAAAAAATGGGGTGACCTCCCTTAGGGGGAGATTGTTAGGAATTAGAAAATTCCATAGTGAAGAGTCGGTCACCCCAAATGTTATCTAGCATAAGTTAGCTCGTATACTTGTAGTTATTTACGTTGTTTAACAGTTTATTAGTTAGTTTGTAGCGTAATGTAGTATAGTGTAACACCGTGGAGGAAGGACGGGTCTTTACCCACTGTATACCTGATCCACAGGCCGATAGGAGGTCGTATTTCATGTAACTATAAATACCCCTTCCATCCATGGAAGGGGTGGTGCTTCATTTCAATCTAACCTTTCCTTTGTTTAAACCTCTAGCAAGAACACCCTCTCTCTCTATCTTTCTCTCTCTAAATATGGCTAACATGTATTTTGATAATCCAAGACCACCCGAATCATCAACATAATAATATTATCGATCCTACAGTTATTCTAACAGATGTTGTTAGTTTTTTGTTTATTTGTTTTGTAGGTTTATAGGTTTTATGATTGGGCTACATATACGAACCGAAACATAGGGTTTTGATTGTAAGGTATGTTTGATCTTTGATTCGTGTGTAAATCATTGTTAACTTTGGAATATGATAAATATTATATATATCTCTACATATTTTATATTAACTTTGTTTTGATAGGCATTCCTATGTGACCGTATATCATGCATTTTGGAATTGTTCAGTATGTTTCCGTGCTTCCCACTTCTTTTAATTATATGGTGTAGTCAATCTGTTCATTATTGGTCTTCTTTTTTTATGTGTTTACTGCTGATTGAAAAGCTTACTGTTGCTCGACAAGGTAACAAGAGTTACAAGAAGCAAATCCTGGAGTGTATACTCTCTCAGCTTCTTCAAAAACTAATATCAAATATTCAGGTAAGTTATATCTATATTATAATGTAAATTGCAAAAATCGTACTCGCCAATAGTAGTAAAAACATTGAGCCTTTGATATCAATGACAAATGCAAGTAAGAATGGTAAAAGAGTGTTGCCCTCTAATCAATTGGATCATATCCACTCATCAGCAATTAGCAGTTCGTTATATAAAGGTGGCCGTGGGCCAAATACAGTTGCTGGTGGCTCAAGGATGAATGTGAATGTAGTCCCATAAACTCAGAACAACACAGAGGACAATAAAAATCTTTTTATAGAGTTCAATCAATTCCAAATTAAAGGATCAGGCAAGGCTTTTATGTAGAACAATTCTGCAAAAACTAAACATGAGGAGCTTTGGAGGGCTAAAAATAACCAAGTGTCGGGTCGACCTCCTGTGCCACTGATGTGAAAAATCATCATGCTATCAACAAGGTTCTAGGGAAAAAAAACATCCCTGCTTCCACTAGCTCTTCTGCACCAGGGAGACTATATTATAATGGTTTGAAAGCAAGTGGTGGTTACAGCTCAACTACAAAAGAAAATAACAAAGGCGCTTCTTCAAATGCAAAGTGAATACAAATGCTTGGAATTTCCTGTTCTGACATTGTATAGCCATAGTTCACTTTTTACTTTATTTTTGAATTAGGTACGAGAAAAAGTAGAAGGATTCAGGCTTGATATGCAAAAGATCGGGGATGCTATGCGGGGAATGAAGCAAAATTCGAAATTGGACGTTTAGAAAAGATGAAGAACCTAATGCTACTTCAATTAAGCTATGTAACATTTTCTGGGACATACACAAACTTGCCAAAAAAGTTACGATTATTGAGATGGCATGGGTTTTATCTAGAATCTATACCAGGTGACATTCCTTGGAGAAGCTCGTCGTTCTTGACATGCGTCAAAGCAAATTAAAGCGTGTTTGGGATTCTTCCAAGGTTTGTCATATATCCTAGACAACTAATTATCAAAGTCTTAAGGGTCCGCTTGGTTCAAAGTGGGGAAAGGAAAAGGGAAAGGGAAAGGGAAAGGAATGCAAAGGAATGAGTGAGGTGGGTAATCAATACCTTACCCCCCAATTTACTCTATAATGGTTCATTACCCACTACGGGGTAATCAAACCCTTACCCCTCCCCAACCAAGCATCAATTTATTTGTGATGTGGGCCCTTTTGAATACTTTACCCATTCCCCACCCCCCCTTAACCCCTAACCAAGCACGCCCTTAATTTATAATATCTTCATGTCTAAGGTTATTAACATACTTGTGGTTTTTCATGTAACAGCGTATTGAATCCTTAAAATTTGCCCAAATTGCAAGTTTCGTCCCAAACGTTTGGGAAGTGCAAATATCGTCCATGTGGAAAAACTTTGGGGCATAAATCATCCCTGGCTTCAAATGGCGTTAACGCCATCCACTTTCCAGCCCACGTACGTTGCCCACGAGGCCCTTTTGGTCTTTTTACACCATTTCCCACCTTTAATACCCCACCCACCTAATTTAATATCCTGTACCCACTTTTTTTAATACCTCTAACTTATTTTATATCCACCCACCCAATTAAAAATCCCAAACCCTAACCCTAATATTTAGGAAAACCCAAAATCAGTCAAAATGGTGCTTTGCTTTTGTCAGAAACAATGTGCGGTGCGTTGTTCATGGACTCCGCATAATCCAGGACGTAAGTTTTACTCTTGCTCCCAAGTTGTAAGTTATAAAATTAGTTCATCCTTAACAATTATTTGATTTTAATATCCTTTGATTGAAGTTAACAATGAGGCTTTGTAGGGTGGTAATGATTGTGGACATTTTGATTAGTTTGATCCACCAATGTGTCCACGTGCAATTCAGATCATACCCGAATTGATAAGGTTAATAAATGTGCTTGAAGACTTAATGAATTCAATGCGAGCTGCAAATTGAAAATAAAAGATTTTTCTTGTTTTCAGTTGAGTTATTTCCTTGTTTTTATGATGATGTAGTAGGCTATGTATGGTTCTTGATTAATTGAACTTATACATTGACCAATATGTATTATGGTCAATTAATTTTGGATGTAAGGTTCTTTATGTTCAATTAAATCAAGTTTTAAATTGCTAGTAAGTTTTCTATTTTTGTGTTGTTATATGTGACAAATGAGTAGAACAAGTGACAAAAGATACAAAATGTTCACATGGATGGTATGTAAAAGAAGACACAAATGAGTAATACAGTTGTTGTATGTGTAAAATGATATGCAAGTCACAAAATGGTCACAATTTTGGTATGGTCACACAGTAATAGAGTTAAACTAAAGCATTATGCAAATAGTATGCAAGTCACAAAATGGTCACAGTTACAGAAGAAACATACAATTTTTGTATGTGTCAAATGGTATGCAAGTCTCAATAAGAGTAAATGTTACATTATGCAGTTGTCTTAAACTAAAGCAGCATTTTTCAAGTTTTGGTATGGTCACAATAAGAGTAAATGGTCACATTATGCAGTTGTCTTAAACTAAAAATCTTAAACTAAAACATGCAATAGAGTTGAGAAAATGGTCACATTATGTGACAATATCATACATACTAAAAGTCTTAAACTAAAGCATCAGTCTCAAGTTTTCCAAAAGAGAAAAATGACTAAAATTCTTAAACATCATAAACAAGTTTTCCAAATACATAAGCATATGGAAGTATAACAACAAAAGACATAGCTACTTTGTTGGGGTGAGCCTGTTAGTTGTTTTCTTTGTTCTTCTCACAGGACTTGCAGTTCCAGCAGCTTGACTACCACTTGCATTTCCAACAAACTAAATACCAATTGAAGCTGCATTTCCACTTGCACCTGCTTGACTTCCACTTGGTTGGGTGAGACTGCTAGCTTGACTTCCACTGGTTGGGTTGAGTCTGATAGCTACGCTTCCACTGGTTGGGGTGAGCCTGGTAGCAGATCTTACAACCACTTTTGTTGTGTCCCTTTTCCTTGCAGTGGTATCTTACAACCTCTTTTTTGTGTCCCTTTTCCTTGCAATTTGTACATGTAATAGATGATACTTTCTTTGATAACTCTCCACCTCTGACCAAGTCATTAAGTTCTACAACACTCTTCTTTCTATTTTTGGGAGGCCTTCCAATTTGTGGATGTGATTTTGGTGGAATTAGGGTTGATGGCCATGCAGTCTTTTCCTAGTAATGTCTTACAGTAATAGGGTTGATTTTATGTGAGTATTGGTTCTTCCAAGTCTCTAGTTTGTATGACTCATGTACCCAATTCTCTGGTAAACCCTCATTCAGACCATTTTCATTCATGTTGTTGATGCAAGCCACTGCATGTTTACAAGGCAACCCTGACACTTCCCATTTCCTACAAGAGCACATCCTTTGTTGCAAGTTAACTACAACATGGTCTTCCCAAGTCCCTTTAACTTGATATGGGTCTGCACCATTCCAATCCACTTGGTATTGAGTTGCTTCATGCTTAATTTTATGGAAAATGTTTGTAACAGATGGAGTTAATGGACCAACAGATTTCTCAGTCACATTTTGAACAATTACTATCTCTTAATAAGGTATTGTCTAACATACTCAAGAGAAGTAATTATTGGGTAATTCCTAGCATCTAAAAGTTGTCTGTTGAATATCTCACAGATGTTGTTTATCAAAAGATCAAAATGAGCTACCTGTTAAAACAATAACTGTCAAAACCTAACTAAAAACATAACTGTATGACCACATTTGTAACAACTGTCAAAACATAACTAAAAACCTAAATGTCAAAACATAACTAAAAACATTAGAACATGAAGTACTAACCTGAGAATTGAGATCTGCTCTAGTGTTTAGTAGGTATCTTCTTTAACCACTCATATGCTTTGATGTTGTATGCTTTCAATTCATCCATACCTTTGTTGAACTCTACAGTAGTTGTAGCAATTGCACACTTCCAAACCATATCTTTATAAGCCCCACCTCTCCAAGTCAGATTCATATTCTAACATATGTGTCTGACACGAAACCTATGTTCAGCTAATGGAAATAACTTCTTGATTGCAGGTAATAGACCCTGTAATAAAAATAAAATAGATAAGTAACATACTAGACACTTTATAATTATAAGACAATAAATAAAAAAGAACTAGTGTACCTTCTGTGTATCTGTGATAAAGTGCGATGTGAGTCAATGTTTAGCTCAAGATCATCTCCAAGATTATTGAGGAACCATAACCATGAATGCATGTTTTCTGACTCCGATCCCATTGTTTACATCCACAGACACAACAAAGAAGAAGTTGTCTTTCATATGGTGCTTTCATAAAGGCCCCATCTAAACCTAAGAGATCTCTCCCACCACCTCTAAACCCATCTTTCAGTGTAACTAAACACACATATATTCTCCTGAACATCTTTGTGTTAGACTCTGGATCTTCATCCCTGTACACATCTATCTTAACTGTGGTGTTTGGATTGGCTTTCTTTAATTCCATTGCATAATCTCTCAAACGGCCATACTGCAACTGAGCATCACCTTTCAAACTTTCCTCTGCCTTAGATTTAACCCTAAAAGCTTTATGCCTAGAATTACCAACCTGGAAATGTTTCTGCATTTGATCTTTAAGTGCTTCAACTGGGATATCTGGGTTAAGAGGTAACAGATCTACCACATGCTTTGCAAGAAAAGTAGATGTGCAATGTTTTACTTGTCTTGAATGTAGACAAATATGTTCCTGTTCTGGGGACCTAACTTGCCACTTATCATTCACTATCTTGGTTACACACACACCTTTTGCATTTATATTTGTCATCTACCTCTTCTGAAATTACCTTATTGCCCTTTATTTCCCTTTTTTACCTTATCAGTAACTTTATCCTTACTCTTTCCTTTCAAATATTCTTTTGGCCCACTATCTATACTTGGAACAATTCCTATACATTTAGCCCTCACTCTTACCAAATCATTTTTCACAATTTCTATATTTCTCCTTGTCTCAACTTCATATGCCTTTATCACTTCCTTTGCTTCCTCCCTATTACCAAATTCTTGTCCTAGAAAAAAATAGTTCACGATTCCACCCTCATTAGAAGCATTACCCTTTTTCCTTAATTTCCTAAGTGCAGCTCTTCTAACACTTCCATTGTCTTCCTCATCAAGTTCACTTTCATACAAATCATAGTCAATAACCTCTATGTCATCCTCATTGATATTTACTTGAGGTCTTTTAGGATCACCATCTGCTTCCCTTTCATCATTAGAATTAATTGAGAACCAAAACCCTTCCATGTTGACATGTACTTGGTCTATAATGTGTTCATCATCCATAATATCAACCCTCTCCACATCATTCTCATCAGCACCTACATGATTTTTATCACCACCTACATCATTATCATCACCACCTACATAGTCCTCATCACCACCTACATGATCCTCATCACCATCTACATCATTATCATCACCACCTATATCATTATCATCACCACCTAAGTCACTAGGCTGCCCAACCTTATTATCTACCAACCACTCTAAAGCTAAAGTCTTTATGAACTTAGGCATCCCTACAAACTTCCTCTTTCTATTGGTCTGTGGTACAACAACTAACTCTTCATCTAACTCCACTACTTCAGCATTGTTATTCAACTCCCTTATTTGAACTTTTTCTTTAAAGGTAGGCATGTAATAACTTTCAAATGTGGTTTCACCATGTTCAATAAAAACTTCAATAACCTTATTATCTTTTACAAATTGGGAAAGGTTAACAATATCATCATCAGAAGCCAAAGCCCTTAATCCCCAGTCTAAATTCTTATTTGGTATCTTAAAGTGATAATACATTATTTCACTTGGATCATATTTCTACATCTTCACTATTGAATGTATTATCTCAATGGTAAATTGCTCAATATGTAATAAATCAATGTACTGCACTTTCCCCCCAAAATACCTATGATTTGGTGATGGTGGGAAACTTCCACCAGGAAAAAGCTTCATCGAGAACACTTCTGGATGATAAGCTGTTTTATAAACCAAAAAAAAAAACAATAATTAGGATAATACACATTTACCTATAACGAACTTGTTTATTTCACTAACATGTTCTTACCAAAAACCATGTGTGGATCGAATGCACTCTTGTCGAAAATACCAGATCTGTAGTCCGGTAATCATAATTGAAGTTTGTTAGGTTTCAAGTTCAGGGACTGAATTTTGATTCTATTAAAGTTTTAGGATATATAGAGATTTGGGTTTTAGGGTTTTGCAAAAGTCAACTGGGTGGAGTATTAAAAAAGGTGGGAAACTGATATTAAATTGGGTGGGTGGAGTATTAAAGGTCGGAAAGGGTGTAAAAAGACAAAAAATACCTCGTGTGCAAAGTATGGGTGGAAAGTGGATGACGTTAACGCCGTTTGAAGTTAGGGACGATTTATGCCCCAAATTTTTCTCACATGGACGATATTGGCACTTTCCAAACGTTTGAGACGAAACTTGCAATTTGAGCAAACTTTAAAGGCGATTTTTGCAATTTACTATATGTTTTATTTAAAATTTAACAACTAATACCCCGTCTATTAATTCCCTTCTCATTTTATAAGTTTTTTTGTTTTACAAAAGTAACACATATGTTTTTTTGACATATTTTATAAATTAAACGAAATTCTAATAGTTCAATCAAATTGAGCTTTAATTTTGATTTTTATTAGTCAATATTTTATTACGTATCAAAATATATTAGCTTGATTTGTTAAATAAATTACTCCAAAATAATGTAATTCTTTTATTATAGAAAAAATTACATGTTTGGTCCTTGTGGTTTACCTTAAATAACAGATTTAGTCTCTAAGTCGTTTTAATTACACCACACATACCTATTTTTGAAACATGTTGCCCATTTAGTCCCTATTTAAAAAAATAGGAATCATCTGTGTAGCTATTTACAGTTTTTTTATTACACGGATAGTCCCTATTTCTCAAAATAGGGACTAAATTGGCAACATGTTTTAAAAATAGGTATGTGTGGTGTAATTAAAACGACTTAGGGACTAAACCTGTTATTTGAGGTAAACAATATGGACCAAACATGTAATTTTTTCTTTATTTATATAAAAGAAATACTTATAAGAGAGGGAGGTGTGGTAACATTTGCATCAAGGTCAAGGTTTAACATTTGAATGCTAACTCGTGTTAACCATACAGTGTATGGTGTTAACGGGGTGTTAACATTCCCATGTTAACACCATAACGCGGCGTTAAAGCCCCTTTTTTTTCCCTTAAATGAGGGTGTGAGTTAAGATTTAACTTTGAGAATGTTATGATAAGGGGTGTTTTTTTTGTTGATTTAAGATGAAATGTTAAAGCTGATATGATGTTAAGGTGTCATAGTGTTAAGGTTTAACCTAAGTCGTCATATAGAGTGCTCTAACATACTCCCTAGTTTCAAGAAAAAGAAAGGAAAGACTTTTCAGTTTTTCATGATGTGACTTAAAGTTTGAGTTAAAGTAATCAATTATACGACTTTTAGTCTACGTCTTGAATCTTACAGTAGTATCGTGCATTCAAATAGAAATCATTTTTTGCTAAAAAGCAAAGTATTACTACGTATTAAACTAGTCGAAAAAAAACACATTGATCATAATTATAATGCAAAGGAGAAAAGAATGTTCAAAGAAGCAAATCTCTTTTTTATATTGCGTGACGTGCTATTTTTTTACCTGTAGCCTTCAATGATATTT
This sequence comes from Chrysanthemum makinoi, assembly GCA_910596185.1. NCBI lineage: Eukaryota > Viridiplantae > Streptophyta > Magnoliopsida > Asterales > Asteraceae > Chrysanthemum > Chrysanthemum makinoi. The sequence goes on along the minus strand of OU343222.1, from coordinate 191,017,120 downwards.
TTTAAATTTGAAGTTGTTAATGCACCAAAAAAATAAATGATGAAGGTGTAAATAAATATATTTTAAGCAAGCCTAAAAAACTTTTTCAATGAATCTGATTGAGGTCATTTCATTACATTCTAGCCCTATCATCACATTAGCATTAGCGTAGTTGCTGTTGAATTTCAAGTTTTAATTTTGTTTGAAGATTGCATGTTTCACTTCAAGTTTGATATATGTACTTTGAAGTCACAGTTTCATCGTTAGAGCATCGACACGTCAATGTTCTATGTTCAAACTTGCATGTTCAAGCTTGAGGAATTGAAGTCGTGTTATGTTGTTCAAGATACTTAAGTTTGATGTTACATTGTCAAGTTCAAGATTTCAATAGCAATCTCAATTTCAAATTCAGGTCAAGGTTTCAATTTATCATTGACCAAGTCAAGATATCCAACTTCATGTCAAAGTGTTCAGATTTTTTATTTCAATATGTTTGACCATCGATCAAGGCTTATGTTTTATGTTTAATTAGACAAATACCAGCGCATAGCGACGATGTATAATGATAAATAATTATGCTTACGAACTTGTGTTATGGATTTCTGGTGTGACCCTTGATGCAATATTTAAGAATTCAATTTATAGTTATTGTAAGGGAAAAAAATATGAGTTAAAACCGAAAAATATTAATTATTTGAAGATTAAAATATATTTAAAGTATTATTTTAATTATTTATTTTGTTATAATTTTTAATCAAAAATATATTATTAATTGAATTTAACTTATTTTTTAATTTTATTAAAAAATGTTACATACAGTAGAGATGATGAATAATCAGTGTATTACTGTTAGGGATTTACTTAATCTCCTAAATGAATATAAATTATCTTTATAATTGCTTGCCACATACAAGCACAAAGTAATTGGATTACCTTTTTTTTTTTTTTTTTTTTTTTTTAATTATTATTTTTTTTAACGGCTACTTTTATAAAACTAGCAAGCAGCTAGAAATAAAATTACATACAAAACATTGGGTTTTGAAGCCACAATGTCCAGTTTTTAGAACAAACTTTACTTCTAGACGAACACCACTCAAACGCATTAGCCATTATAATATCAAAAATCGTACTTCTCTTCATCTTTAGATCACCGAAAACTTTGTTATTTCGAAACTTCCAAATCACCCACATAGACGTTAACATGACAGCTTCCAAAATCTTCCTCCGATTGTGACTTAATTGAACCGAATCTATCCAATCCATAATATCGTCAATCAATACGAAAATAGGAGTAGAAATATCAAGCCATCTGAATATTTTCTCCCATGTATGGCATGCAACTTCACATCTGACAAACACGTGAGAAACGTCTTCAATATGGTCACCACACATTGGGCAAAGCAAAGAAGACAAATCGATTCCTTTGTCAACTAGATTTTTTCGAGTAGGCAACCGATCCAGATTTATTCTCCAACCAAGAATATTTACCTTTATTGGAACACAATTGTTCCATCTAGTTGGCCGGTCGCCAGAATGAAGCATGATATTGTCTATATGATTTCGAGCACTTGATACCGAGGAAAAATCATTATGATCAAGATCCCACAACCATGTGTCTTCGTTACCCGCCCAATCCAAATTCTGAAGCACATTTTGAAGCTCAATGAATTGTTGATTCGTACGACCCACAATTGGCATATATCGATTCCAACTCCAATTCCATTGTTCTTCTTGCCATCTATTAGAAACCATGCAATCTTTGTTCGTCTCCAAAGCGAAAACTCTCGGGAATCTATCTTTGAGACTTAGAGTGCCAACCCATATGTCCGTCCAAAATCTTGTACTAGCCCCATTGCCAATTTTCTTACGCATTGTAGATATTGGGATAATGTTTTTGGTGTGCATTTGATCTATAGCTTTTAAAATAGAACTTCACACCCCATTCGTTTTCTGATTTGCACCATACGAACCAAGACCTCCATGTTGGCCATGAATACTTGTAATAATTTTAGCTCAAATACCTTTCGTATCCATATAATATCGCCACCTCCATTTTTGAATCAAAGCTAGATTCAACGCTTTTAAACTTCCTACACTAAGGCCACCTTTTTCTTTAGAATTAAGGACTTGCTTCCATTGCATCCACGAGATTCTTTTATCTATACCATCTCCCCCCCCCTAAAAAAAGAATTGAGAATGAATCGATTCCAATTTTCTATTCACGATATCAGGCATCTTGAACATTGACATGAAATAAATACCGAGACTCCCCAAAACCGTTTTAATCAAAGTTAGCCTTCCTCCAACGGACAACAACTTGATCTTCCAATTCGCTAGCTTCTTTTGCACTTTCAAAATTATTTCATCCCAATTAGCTTTTATGTTCATGTTGCTTCCAACAGGCAAACCCAAGTAAGTGAATGGAAGAGAAGCAGCCGAACAACCAGTAGCACCTGAGCATTGCTCAACATCTTCCAAAGCCACTCCAACTCCGTACAATTAGGATTTGTGTAGATTTAGACGTAAACCTGAGACAAGATAAAAACAATTGAGGATGATTATGAGGTTAGTAATATTTGTATCATCCCATTCTCCCAAAAACATTGCATCATCGGCATAAAAAAGATGTGAAATGCGAGCATCTCCATCTCCTACCCGAAGATATTTGAAAATACCATGAGCCACCGCATCTTCAATAGCAACATGTAGCCCCTCCATGGCAAGAATTAATAGAAAAGGGGATAAAGGATCCCCTTGCCGAAGTCCACGTTGAAGGGAAAATTCATTAGTTGGACTACCATTAACAAAAATTGACGCTGAGCAGAAATTAAACACGCCCGTATCCATTTAACCCATTGATAATTGAATCCCATATACTCCATCATTTGAATTAAATAGTCCCAACAAACCGAGTCGTACGCCTTATCAAAATCAACTTTGAAAAGCATACATCTTTTCTTTTTCTTCTTATACCACTCGATAACCTCATTTACCACCAACGGACCATCCAATATTTGCCTTCCTTTAACAAAAGCCGATTGAACCGGATGAACTAAATCATCAATAACATTGACCATTCGGTTGGCTAACAATTTGGAAATAATCTTATATTGAATCCCGATCAAACTTATTGGACGATAATCTTTAAATGTGACCGGGCTACTAACCTTTGGGATCAAGGTAATAAAACATGAATCGCATCCAGTTGGAATCTCTCCTTTATCAAAAAATTCTTGAATGAACTTCTGAATATCCGCTTTCATTAGATCCCAGAATTCTTTTATAAATCGAAAAGTGGACCCATCCGGACCAGGCGCACGATCACTACCACATGACCATACCGCTTGTTTTATTTCTTCCAAGCTGAATGGACCAGATATGGACTTGATAACATCAAATAGTCCTGAATATTAAGTGTCAATTTCCCCCAATAATGCTCGTTATTAATATCATTTATATGGATTTATGCTTGTTTTCCATTGTTTTCCACTTTCAGGTAAATTACGAGCATTTGAGCTAAAGAGACGCGGAACTGGAGAAATATCTAAAGATTTATTATAGTATGCTATTTTGAAGAAGTTACGGCGTAACTCATCACTCACATTACACCGTAACTATTGCGTGACTCAGAATGCCAAGTTATCAGAAGGTTACGGCATAACTCTTCCCAAAGGTTACGACGTAACTACATTAGGTCAAATGAGGATCCATGACGCTGATACTTACGCGTAACTCTTTGCATCACTTACGGCGTAACCGAGTTTATTGAAGACTACGGTAACCACTAATAAGGTTACGCCGTAACCAGCAGATCTAGTGCATTTTACGAAGAAATAGAAGGTTACAGCGTAACTCCTATATTGGTTACGCCAGTAACCCGGATCTGGCCTATAAATACCCCCCGAATTCCAGCATTTCTAATCATCCCATTCCACACACAACACTCTGAGAATGTGGGAAAAAGCTCAAGGCATGTCTAGAGGAGCATACAGAGCTGTTTCCAAGGGAGAAGTCACTCCACTACGATAAGCATTAGCGCTTGATATTTCTTTTACTTTCAATTCATGTATTTCGTACCTTTGAATATTGAATTGATTTGCATGATTAATATGAGCGGCTAAGCGCTTTTTGTGCTAGCCTAGTTATGATTCCATAATTGTTTTGTTTGCGTTTACCTTTACTTCCGTACAATTATTTCTAAGTGTATGCATGCATAGTTCATTGGTAGCCACCCTTGGTTCGGTAGTTTTGAATGGCGGTAGAGGCCAATTGCCTAGGAGATATGACCAACTGACGACCTTTTCCACTTGTGCGATTTGACCAACTGATCACCTATCGTTTGGATGAACTTAAGAATTTGGGGGTGTAGTGTCTAAGTTCCTAACGGCCGGGCACTCACTATTATGAATCTAGCATGTAGCGTTACTTAATGACTTGGCTTAGGGGACCAGGAACAACAGGACTTATGACGGTGCGCCTGATTTCTCCTGTGGTGGCATCTTTGCTGATAGGTTAGGGCGAATTGACCAAATGCTATCCTCTCGAATTTGACCCCACCTGAAGTAATTGGAAGTAAGTAGACGTAGACCTAACTTGCTAGGAGGATTAATTAGGTTAGCACCACTCTCCTCTATTGATTTCCCTTTATCCATTTATTTGCTGTTATCTGCTTTTATTTGTTTTAGTAGTTTAATTAATTAAATCCCTATCGAAACCTTTATTAATCTGTGACACTAGACTTAGTAATAATCCAACACACATAGCTCTTGGGACGACCTCGGCTTTACCGATTACTACACTACACGCGACCGGGTACACTGCCGTTAGTGCACTAGGGTAGACCATAGGTATAGCGAGACACTATAAATATTGAGACCTGGTCAGTAAAACCTGCATCAAGTTTTTGGCGCCGCTGCCGGGGAGTTATATTAGGATTGATATTAAGTCTTTAACTTCGTTTTAAACTTTTCTCACGATCATATTTCAATTTTTCAGGTACCATGGAAGTTGTTAACATCGATGACCTCACTCTTGAGGAATACTTGGCGTTGACAAGAGCAGAACAAGGGCCGGGTCTCGTAATACCGGCAATTGGAGCGGATGTCCGTTTAAAAATCAAAGACCAATTTATGAGGGAGCTTCGTGCTAACCCTTTTTCAGGAAACAGGGACGAAGATGCATTTGAGCACGTTGAAAATGTCCTATACATTGCAAGCCTTTTTAACATTCCAGGCATGTCTCATGATGCTGTTATGCTAAGGGTATTTCATATGACTCTTACTGGAGCTGCCAGAAGATGGATTGAAAGATTGCCCGCCGGGGCAATTAATACTTGGGCTCTACTAAAGAAACACTTTATTCAAAGATATTGTCCGCCATCGAAGATTTCTAATCAGCTTTTGGAGATCCATAATTTCAAACAAGAAGACGACGAAACGTTGTATCAAGCCTAGGATAGATACAACGATCTCCTTTACAAGTGTCCTACCAATGATCTGAACAACCAACAGAAGGTCAATATTTTCTACAAAGGAATTAACGTAACTACAAGGCAAATGCTGGACTATCAAGGACCTATCCCGAACATGACTCCTACCCTTGCAATTGAAGTCATTCAAAAAATGGCGGGTCACTCTCAAAAATGGCACGACGGAGGAAGTAAAAGAAACCTAGGCGGAAGTTTAGATGGAATTGCAGCAATAACCAACAAGCTTGAAAATCTCGGAAGAGATATGCTGAAAATCAGAGAAACTGTTCATGCCATCCAAGTCGGGTGCGAAAACTGTGGTGGGGGACATTTGACTAAAAACTGTTCTAAAATTGACGAGGAAGATACGATCGAAGAAGCTAAATACCGAGAGAATAGGCCTTTCTACGGGGATAATCGTAATGGGTTTTGTGGAGGACCCCCACCGTATTATGAACGTAATGAGAGAAGAGCCAACCTGGAGAAAATTATTAACAAGTACCTTGTGGACACTACCAAGAGGCAAAAGGAGCAAGAGGAATGTCTTAAAAATTTCCAAGATAATACAAACAAGAGCCTCTCTTCCCATGACATATCACTTAAAAACTTGGAAACTTTAATTGGAAAGCTTGGCGACGAGGTGCAAAGAAGAAACGAGGAACAAAAGAGCAAATCTACTATATGTAAGGCTATATTCTCTGATAACAACAAGTACTCTGATGAGTCCGATACTTATGACGAAAGTGAGTTACGCCGTAATCACACCTCAAAGTTACGGCGTAACCCGAATTCAAGCAAAGACACGGGCACCAAGGACGACAACCCTAAAAGGAGAAGTCATTGGTGTAAAGCTATTGCAATTGACGATGGGGAATGCTACAGCTTGTGGGCCTCGTGTGATCCTCGAAAAACCTGCGATGGTGGTGTTGATAAAGAAAGGATAAAAGATGACAGATACAAGTGGACTACACTTAACGACGAATAAAGGTTAGCCAAGTTCTCGATTAACGAAGTGGAAGGACCACCTATCAAGCATTACTGCAAACCATTACTCGTCATGGAAGATGAGATTACTCACGCTTGGCCAACGTGCAATCCTTTTCGTAAATATTGCAACGGAGGAGGTAATGTGAAAAACGAAGTTTGGATATGCCCACATGAATCTGGGAGGTACGACGTTGACTTTGGAAATCTATCATTCAGAGATTGGTATTCGATAAGATTCGGGGACGCGATAATTAATTCAGCTTTGTTCAGAAATCTGGAACTCAAATATGAGAAACATATTCTTCGAGGAAAAACCATTAAGCCCCTCGATGATATTCCTTCTGAAGATGACAATGACGAAGAAGTTCAAAATCATTGGTGTGAACAAATTAAAACCAGCAACGGAAACATTTGGGCTCCTGCAACCCTTTTAAGTATGAATGTGGGGGAAGCAGCATTGAGAGAGCTGGGGAAGACGAATTCCTATGGACTTCAACTAATGATTCTGAAAGGACGGAATTGCCTTGGCTAGATGATCTCGGATTCAACGATTGGGTCAGAATCAAATACGAAAAAATTGACGCGTTAACTAAAGATAAAATCTAGAATGGGTGTATGAGTAAAGATCAACCTAACAACGAAGTTCCTAATGAAAAATCAAAAGATGACACCAAGGGCTCGTATAAGGTAGAAAATGAAGAATGCAAGCAAATACTCAACCAACTTGAAGATACCGATTCTGACAATTTCGATTATCTCGAGTTACAAGGCAAAGATGGTTTCATTGACCTAGATGATGAAGTGTACGAGAAAAGAAGATGCAAGCTTCTGAAAACAACCCTTATAACTACCAGTTACGTATAGCGTTAGATTGCCTCACAAAAATGCACTACATCCATGACATTTCTCTGGTATCTCAAGTCAGAGGATAAATATTCATGATGTACTTAATGTAAGATCCATAAAGTACCATCAAGTGGTTGGGATAAGTCCTATACTCAATCCATTGAATATCATCCGAAATTAGTCATGCTACGCATCAATATACTTTCAAGTATATTCTAACTAATACTCAGATTTGTCTTAATTCAATATCATTCCCATGTTATTGATTGACAATGGACTATTTAGAATAACTTAAGTTATTCACGGATTAAACATGCAAATATAGGACACAATATTATAAATGAAATTAAACGTATAAAGTACTTTAATTCATTATAAATAATAATTGTTTAACATCCTTTTTCCAAATACTAAATAGATCAATGCATGATAATACTTAGTTAATGAATTTTTGCCTCAAGTCATGATAATCATACTTGTTGACAAGGCATAATTTCAACTAACTTTGATCTATAGGAATTTTGAGAATACTTATTTCAAGAATTCAATAAGTGAATTTCTTGTATATGTTTACACATATCTTGATATTGTCATATCATTCCATAAGATGCGTAACAACCTGAACCACCTTTTATGACAATCATCTTTCAAAACCTTTAAAGTTTAAAGTATTCTTTATTCTTTAATATATAATGCATATATGCTCTTAGTTGAGCATAACTAGTCAACATGGTCATTATCTAGGATACCATGACTAGAATTGAGTGTCATCTCAATTATACCAGCATCATTGTGTACAACAATATGCTCTTTAAACATCCGTAAACTTTGAATATTATTTGTTTGGTGCCATTCAAACTTCAAATTTGTTGACTATAACAATTACATAACAATTGTTGTATAGAATCTGGGAGCAACTCCAGGCCGAGGAATGCAATTCTAAATCCAAACATAAATATTACAATGTTGTTAAATCATCTTGTAATCAAGCATGATACAACAACCTTATACACAACATGATGTACAAAATGAATCTTCAAGTTAGACTTTAAGATCTCATTCATATTCTATCTCGTCAAAGATATGTATTCATCATATTCTATTAAACTCATTTATTTACCGCATATATTTATAACAATAAACATATATTCCAAGGTTGTATGTCTTATTTCCAAATCTTACAAACGAAGTTTCATTCCCAACTAAAACTTAATTTAGGTGGAATATAGTTGCCCATACAACATATAAGATTTAAGAAAATAAAAAATAATACTCCCACTAGCTTTCAGGAATACTTATGAGCTATCTTATTTTAATTATTAAATCAAACATGGATTTAATATTAAACATAAGAATCATCTCCTAGATGCATGAATATATCCATTCATGGATTCTTGCAGTTTGTACATATTCAAAGATTATTTGAATTCATAAAAACTCCTTTGCATTACTTATCGTCCTCGCAAAAGTAATTCCAAAACAAAGAGTTTTGATATTCATTGTCAAAATTTCATATCAATGAAACTAAGTATGACAATTTTAATCTTTATACTTCTATTTAATGTACCTAAGAAAGAATATTCAATCATAGTTAATTGCTTAAGTATGATTAATATTATTATCACTAGACATACATTAAATACATGTACAATATTGTCCATATGATTTCTACACAAAGATTTAAACCACTAGGGTTTTCATCCTTTGAAGAAAATCATCTTCATTAAGATAAACCAAGTATCTAAAATTGATTATCTTTATGGACAACATCTCTACATTCATAGTATGATTGATTTACCACAATTCAACATTTGGTAAATTCATCATTATGATTAACAAGCTTACCATGATCCTGTAACTCATATCCCTCATCATATTAAATATCTGAGATATCCTTACGGAACTATGAATGACAATTCCATCATTTTGAGGTCTATCATTTACATGTTTAGTCTCATCATGATATTTTCTAGTGCATTTTAGAAGATTACGTATTTTGTAATTTAATCTTTCAAGATCTAAACCAAACTTCCACTTGCCTTTAACAATTTTAAAGATTACCTTTAAATAGTTTAGCAAGTAAAGCAACAATATATTGTTCTCTTTTGGGATATTACAAAAAACATTGACAGTTTCTGACATTAGTTTGTTACAACCCACTTGACAAGTAGTTTAACAAATTCAGAACTTCATTATAAGACTTAATGTGATTCATCACATTCCACAAAAAAAATGGTGTCTTATTAATCTTCTAGGTTGGAATCTTATTGAGTATATTCAATCTATACGCAATCTACTAACCTTGATAGCTTTTGGAATAAACTATAGTTATCTTGAATCAAACATGCCAATAAATTTTGATTCTTCTAACTGAACACACCGTAAAACTAAGGTATTTCATTAGAATTAATATTGTAGGATAATCTAACAATATTTAAGATAAACATCTACTCTTTGGCTTATCTATTTACCAACAAAGTAAAACTTAATGGTGCAATAGAATTACCAAGTCAATTGTATTTATTATAACACAAGTATTATTGACCAAGTCAAAAGACATAACAGTTATAATCCCACTATACGTTATAAGTCATTGATCAACTCATTGACTTCATGCATATGTCTTAAAATATAGCAGGTTAACGTCTTACTTTATATTGTAAGTCTTGTATTAAAAGACTTCATGTTTGTGACTTTACAAAGAGATCGTAAACATGTATAATTAAAGTAATTATGAACACCACATCAGGTTTCAATTAATAATTTCAAGTTAATATTTACTACATATATTTAAGTCATTCATCGAATACATAAATACTTAAAATCAAAGTAGTATTAGATTACTTCATTTAATTATGTCATTCCATGAAATGTTCAACGTAAGAAACTATAAAATCATCCATGCTCGTTCTCACGACACGTGGATATTTTACCTTGGACTACAATCCAGTTCACGTTCTCACGTAACATAAATTGTAACTACAAGTGTTTATTAAATATTGAATGACATAAATATTTAAAGTAGTCTTTGTTATCATCTTGACACATGTTCTTAATGGGGCAATCATACACATTTAAATGTATAATTCCTATTAGAACGTTTCTCTCTTCCCTTGTGGTCAAGAGAATCCATTTAAATCATATTTATATGTGTTGTACCTTGCACACAATAAAGATTTCTCCCACTTGTGCATTGAACAACATCATGTAGCAGATAAACAATACGACAAACGTTTGTTTATTTGATTAATATGATTTGTATCATAGATATAATAAGTAGATGTAGGACTATATTGTTTAGTAAGGAAACGCACATGACTATCCTTAAAAACATAAGTGTCTTCAATTGGAAAGTAATTATCTTTGAAGATAATATGGGTTACTATACAGGAAACAAAGCTTGTAGCTCCCACTGAATTAGAAATCATTATAACAACTTCTTATTCAGTAATGCAACACAAATGCTCCCACTGAATTTGACAACATTGTAAGTGTTTCATAACCAGTGAAAACAACTTGCTTGCTTTTTACTTTCCTACACCTTTAAAGAACCATATGTAATCATTACTAAGGTACTAAAAAGTGTATTCTACTCTATGAATGATGGGTTATCCATCAATGTTATTAACTTGAAAAATTGGGTATGCAATTTCTTCCTTAACAGGCCTACCATCCCCATACTGGTATGTAGCACCTTTAAAGGCTAAAGCAAAACAACTAGATAAAATATGCTAGTTTGCCTTTTACCAATTTTCGCGGTAATTAGTCTAGCTTCTAATTTAGTAACTCACATACATGTCTTCCAGTTAATCAACATTCATGTTTGTTACAAAATGATTCATTCACCAAATGAGGGTAATGAAATCTTTATGAAAAATAAGATGTGCAATTCATTGCTATGAGTTACATTAGAATTTAGACAATTCAAATGTTCCTATTATTACCTTTCTCATTCATGAAAAGGAATAGGATTGAGTCTCATTCTTCTCGCATGGAAAAGAGACTTTGTTTATCTTTTCGGTAAATTTATTCTCGATCAAACATTTGTTTGACGGCAGAATGGATCAATTTACTAATAAAAGACTAAACTACGTTTACGGTTAAATGTTGCATTAATACATTCAAAAGAATTACAAAATTCAATTTTTAGTATTTTTTATAATTAACCTTTTAAGAAAATTAAATACCCATGGTTCATAAACATATAACCATTTAATTTTCATTGAAAACTAGGATCCAAATTGACATAGTTTCATCACATCAGTTGATCTGCTAGTAATGAAATTATTCAAAATGGTACGAGTCGAGCCTCAATTGCCAATTTTCAAATTGCAATTCCTAGATTTATGGGATTTACATTTAGCCAATTTCAATTGCCATGTAAACATGTTTTATCCCCATCTTATGCCTTGAGTTGCCAGTTCTCACTACAAAACTCAATTAAGTTGTCCAACTTAAGAAACTGCAAAATCATCCATGCCCGTTCTCACGACACGTGGATATTTTACCCTTTGATTACGATCTAAATCACGTTCTCACGCAAATAAAAGGTAATCTCAGGTGTTTCCGTTTCATTGGATGGCATACAACTTAAATTAAGGGTAATAATTTTGATGTCAAATCAAATATGTACAAAGATGTCATGCATTCATCTTCGTAGCATAAGGTTTTTATTAAAACAGTTATATTAATGTTTAAGCTTTTCATCATTAAACTTTAATCGAGATATTGGTTACACCAATTAAAGAATTACCTTTAATTACCACTATATCCTACTACTGCATGAGTCATAAGACCCAAGTTATTAGGATAATTACCACAAAAGTGGCGCGTAGAATTTAAAGTAATTCACCCTTAAGATTTTATGCACACATATAGGAATACTTGGTAGCTCCATTAAGACGCACAAACGAGCGGAGAATCAGGTCAGCGCGAAGCATATTAAAAACCCTCTTCTTTAAGGTCACAATTTAATGCGTACCATCCTTGTACCCATCACACAGTTTGTCATTAATGGGTGAGCCGTTCTAACTATTTTGTGCAAAAAATCAATCAATTAAACGATTATGATTACTATGCTTAAAAATACATGTTTCACCATTGTTTAGGTCAGTTTATTTTTCTTATAAAATACCCTTGTTACACATAACAAACAAGCAAGTATTTAAAAATAAACAAATAAACAATGAATGCATAACATAATAATAAGTCATGCATATCAAATAGCCACATGCAAACCTTTTGATAAATCATATTAATAATAAATTCTAGATCTGTCAATATGTATATATTTAATTAAGACTTTCACCCGTTTTCAGCTATGTACAAGGTGAGCCACATGCATCGATTCATCGATTGCGTAAGTCAAAATTAAAACATATACCACATAGCACATAATTGATTAAATAATAATGATTGAGGTCTTCCCCAATTTTAGATCTATCATAATATTTAGTGTATATCACTTAACCAAGTAAAACATACAATAAAAGCAGATCCATGATAAAAACATCCATGTAATTATCATGGATATAAATCACACTTAACAATTAATGAAATTAAACAGAGTTACGCAATACACATAAAATTGCATGCAACCTAGGGTTTCTAATCCAATTAAAACTGAAGTTTACAAAACCCTAATTAGGGCACCAAAAAATGCCCCCCCCCCCAAAAAAAATTAGGGTTTAGGTTTTGAAAACCCTAGATCTACACATACAACTAATAACACAATCATGTTTATTTATTTTATGTGTTTCAGTAATTAATTACTTGTTATACAAGGCTCGTGATGCCACTATTGAGTTTAAGATATATGAAAACAAATAGAATCATATAGACACCACAGAGTACACAGCATAAGACTTAGAATCATAACAATAATTAATTAACTGAAAGATGTGTAACGTACCTGTTGCAATTGGTAGATCTCTTCAATTCAAGAACCCTAATTAGGGTTTATGTGGTCTAACGAATTGACCCTTACCGTTTTTCAATCCAAACCAATTGATGTAACAATAGTGTGTTACACCACGTTTTTGTACACACGTACTATTAGCGATTCGACGCGAATGCTAGTTCTTGATCACAATAGAATAACCAAACACCTTTGTTATGTTCAAGGTCACTCGTAAATCCCTTACAATGGGGATTCACTCGTCGACCAAGAACAAGAGGGAAGAAAAGAAGAAGTTTGGCCTTCTAATGAAATCAAGTGTACCAAAGGATGAATACATGAGGATGTATTTATAGCCTTATGGTAGATGTCAAGATTACTATGGTTTTCGATGTGGGATTCCATAGTTTCGGCCAAAAACAAGCCCAAAAGAGGGTTCCTAAAACCGTCTCTTGGCTTGTTTACTTTTCTTCATATCCCGTTGACATTTAACGACCAATAGTCACTTTCGATAAGTGCTTATCGCTCGTTTAGTCGTTTATTGTGAATTTAATAATTAAACATAATATTTTATATTCATTATTTAAACATCGAGTCTCATACGTAAAGTGTGCAATCCCGTGGTCTCGAGTTCGAATCCGGTCATACACATATTAAATATATCCATAAACCAACAGACATAACTAGCTAGGAGGATTAATTAGGTTGGCACCACTCTCCTCTATTGATTTCCCTTTATCCATTTATTTGCTGTTATCTGCTTTTATTTGCTTTAGTAGTTTAATTAATTAAATCCCTATCGAAACCTTTATTAATCTGTGACACTAGACTTAGTAATAATCCAACACACATAGCTCTTGGGACGACCTCGTCTTTACCGATTACTACACTACACGCGACCGGGTACACTGCCCGTTAGTGCACTAGGGTACACCATAGGTATAGCGAGACACTATAAATATTAAGACCTGGTCAGTAAAACCTGCATCAGGACTGCAATTTTTGCTCTGAAATCTTCTTAAGATTGGGACTTACGTTTGTCATTTTGATTCCCGCAAAACATCTAAATTTGTTATGAAAAAAGTTAAAGAATCGGTTGTTAACATGACTCGGATTTGAAATCCCATTTCCATCATCCATAACACCATTAATTGCTGCCTTTCTACATTTCTTCTTGAGCAAAGAGTGAAAAAAATTTGAGTTTTCGTCACCCTCTAATCCCCATTTTAATTTAAGTTTTTGGGCGAGATCCATTCCTTCCGTCTTGTCCATCTCGGCTACTTGTTTAATGAGATTTAGTCTCTCTGTTATCGTCTCCTGGTTTCCCGGATTAAGATCCAAATGCTCATCCAATTTATCTAATCGGTCATTATAGTCTTGCTTCCTTCCATGATTACTGATTATATTCCTGTGCCAAATTTTCAATTTCATCTTGACATTTTTCATTTTGTTTTTAAACACAATAAAAGCATTCCTTTCCTCGTGATAATTATGTTCATTCCAAACTTCATGAACCACATGCTCATATCCTTCGTACAAACTCCAAGAGGTAAACAATTTAAACGGAACTGGTCCGTAATCTCTTGTTTCTTGAGTAAGCATAATAGGACTATGATCGGACCATAATCTCGGAAGCACCATTCCTATCAAGTGAGGAAAATTTTCCACTAACCCATTTGACAAAAGAAACCTGTCCAACTTTGCCATTTTAGTACAATTTTTCTCGACCCTATTGAATCTCCTTCCACCCATTTGCATTTCTATTAGATTCGAGTTCATAATAAAATTGTTAAAATCCTCTGATGTATGTCTGCAAAATACCGTACCAGATCTTTCATGAGCATATCTAACCGCATTAAAATCCCCGAACAGTAAAAACTCCCCATCGTGATTTCTGATAAATCCAGAAATACTCCCATAACTCTATTTTCCGGTTCCTTTCTTGAGGAGCGTATACATTTACAAGGTAACAGATAATGTCACTACCAACCACCTCTCCTTCCACAATCAATACATTGTCTGTACACCATATTCTTGATTTTTTGAAAACATCTGGAACCTATATAGTAATTAATCCCCCCGGTCTACCTCTAGCCCCACTACTTGCCACCTCAAAATAATTACTACCCCACAACGATCTGACAAGGCTTAAGTTTAACCTTGTCATCTTAGTTTCTTGAACACCTACCACATTTATACAATGGTCATTGATGAGTGTGTAAATACTCATCATTTTTGTATAATATAAACTGCAAAATCATCTGAAAACGCTCAGAAACACATCAAAATGATCAAAATATCACAAATCAGTGTTTTATGTGCAAAAATATCAAAATCAGATGAAAAACATATCAAATTTTCAAAAATTGCAGTTTTAGTCCCCCAAGTTTCAAAAATTGTCAAAAATAGTCCCTGAGTCAAAATTTCAAAAGAAAAATCATCAAAGGTCCTTTTTAAATCATAACTTGTCAAATTTGGTCCTTTGGTGAAAAATGTAAAAAGTTTTGAGAAAATAACAATTTGGTCCTTCAAGTTTGCAAATTGACAGAATTGGCCCCTGGAAAAATTGAAAAGGGCAACTTTGGTCCTTGTAATATCAACTCTTGTCAATTTCAGTCCCTGAAGCACCTTTGCAAGATTACAGGATTGGTCCCTTGTTTTGTTGGAATTGCATACTTGGTCCTTATGTTTTAAACTTACCAATTGGACCCTTTCACACCCTTGGCCCAACTGTTACCCAAACCAATTACCCAGCCCAACAAAATTCCCGGTTTAAACCCGAATCCAACCCATCCCTGTTATTAAAATAAGCTCAGTCAAACCCTTTTTGACTCACCCTTCCCTCTCTCCTTCACATGCTACCATTTCATCATATCAAAACCTGTAAGCCTCCTGAGCACACTCAACCTCCACCATTATCATCCCTATCCCCCCCCTCCAAACACAAGAGGCCAAGGATGCATTTAATGCACCCCATACCTACCCTGCCCACCTCCAGCTGTTAAAAAGGAAATTGGCGCCAAAATTGGTTTAAACGGCCAAGATCATCTTGAGTGATCCAAGGGTCGTTTTATTGCTTTGGGATATGTCCAAATAGAAGAAAGAGGAAGCTTGGGATGTATAAAAGGCCAAGAGATGCAAGAAGAAAGGAGTTAGTTTTAGTTTCTTTTAAAATATATGTCGTTTTTAGCTTGTTATGCTTTAAAATAGCTTTTAGTTGTAATTTTTCAAGTCTTTTGTATCAAAGTAACTTGTGTAAGCTTATTGCAACTCTGTTTAATCATTAATTCCAAGTTTAGTTCAAATTCCATTTTATGTGTCAACTGTTGAAATTTCCACTCTTGAAATCCTTTGTCAACAATCTTAGTCACCTGTGTTTAAGCTCAGGCAAGCTCATTCAAACTTGTTTAAGCTTTCCATAAGCTCACATTGCAATTTCACTTATTTTTGCACCTTGGTCAACAAAAGTCAATACGGGTACAAAAATGATGCAGCATGGATTTGGGTTGATTCAGACAATGGAGAGGGCTGATATAGGCATGGACATGGGTTGAGATCTGAGTTGGATTGGAATAGGTTAGGGGTTGTTAAGTTAGTGGTTCTAGTTTCTTCACTTGGCAAGCCATAGTGGCTAAGGAAGTTTTGTAAGTTCAAATCTGTGTTGATCATTTAATCTGTGTTTGAATCTGTTCATTAGCTGTTATTGTTACTGTTTAATGCTTGTTTGATGCTTGTTTAGCCTTATCTAGTCTAAATCTGCTTGTTACTTCATTATACTATAACTAAAGTAGTGTTTGGCATAGCTATATAATCTGTGCTTAAGAGTAGTTAAGCTGATAGGAGTGATTGAGACTTGCTTATATAGCTATTTGTAAGTCATTTGGGGTCTTGGTTTTAGCTGTTTCATTGAAATTAGTCATAATGATAGCAGATCTAAGTTAGGATCTGCTACTGTGTAAAACAGTTGGTGTAATAGCTGCAAATTGGTTGGATATTGTTAGATCTAGCTTCTAGTAATCATAAGTAGTGTTAAAACATCATATTCTGTTCATAATATTGGATCAAAAACCATTTTGGTCAAAGTTGCTTGTTGTTCTTAAAAGTCAAAAATCTCTCAAAAGCAGTTTTTCAACAAATTTGTGGATCAAATTTCTACTTCATAACTGAGCTTTAGAGTTTGAAACTTTGGATTTCACAAGTTTAACTGGTCTAATTTTGATAATATCTTTTTGCTTCATCTGGTTTGGTCAAATCAAGCTTCAAATAAGCACTTCAAATCAGTACCAATTCCCCTGTTCACACTCAGTTAATACTGAGTGTGAAACAGGCCTTTTTGTAACTGTGGTACAATCTTCAAATCAAAGAGTTAAGGTCTGGTTTTTAGTGAAAGTGTAGTTGGCCAGGTGGTCTATAGGACTGCAATTGTGGTTTTCTGTTTAGCTTATCCTATAAGCTTGTGCATAAGCTTGAACAGTGGGGGTAAACCACTGTTTGGATTGAATAAGCAGTTAGCTTATTTGATTGATCTGAGGTTTTAGCTTGTTAGGAGTAGGTAATTTCAGTAGTAATTAGCTTAATATAGTGTATTTTAACTTCAGTTACTGTTTGGTTGGTTGTCTAGCTCATTAGCTTATCTTAGTAGCTTAATCTAGTAGCAGTTTGCGCTACAGCTTGCTATTCTGTCACATAAGCTAGTAGTTTTTTCATTTTTCATAGTTTCTAATTATAATTTTAGATTTTTCCTGAAATTCTCATAATTTTTGGTCTTCATTTGCTATTTTTCTCATTTTAATTAGATTTTAATCAATTTTAAATAGCCTTTTATTGCAAATAATTGAGAAAAGGTTCCAAAAAATAATTTTCCAATTTTCTTAGTTTAAGATAAATATAAAAAACATAAAAAAGATTTTTCCTTATTTTTCCTCTTTTATTTGGTATTTTTCACAATTTTAATTAGTTTTAAATAGTTTAAAATCCATAAAAAATAGAAAAATAATCAGAAAAATACAAAAATAGTTTTTAAAAGTCTATTTTGATATTTTAGACTTTTCCAAGTCTTAATTTTATTTTTCTAGCCTAATTTCCTATTTTCTTGTATTTTAGCTTAATATTTAATAGTTAAAAATAGTTTTTAATTAGATAATTAGTTATAAAAATAATTTTCTTTTTCCATAAATTTTATTTTATCATTAGGATTGTAAAAACATCATTTTCATATTTTTAGGGTTAATATTGACTTAGTTTCACTTTTTATTTTGTACGTTTACGTAGTTTTATTTTAAACGTAATTTTTTTAGTTTTAAGTTTTAAACGTTCATCATTTTAAATATAGTGATAGCGTTTATTTAATAGGTTTTATCTTTCTAATTTCCTTTAATTTTCATTTTAGCCCTTGTAGTTTATGTTCTTTTTTCCGTAGTTATAATAAATCCAAATTCTCCTTTCCCGTTCAAATCTCGCGATCACTATTCGTTCGATAATCCATTGCACAGCTCGCTGGGACATAACGACCCGGGGAGACCCTATACTCCTCAGATCTTCATTGATTTCGTTCCTGAGCCGTTTTAAGCTTGTTACGGTCCGCCATTCACAAGTGGCGGGCTTGTGTGATAAAGCTTGACTGTTCGGGAGCGCATCAAAATTTTGGCGCCGCTGCCGGGGAGCTGTGCTGATTGTCTTACGTTTAGCAGATTAGAGATTTGAATAATCACTCCTTGTTCATACCATCTATATATGTTTATATTTTCTTATAAAAATCCAAAAATCCAAAAATATTCTTCTCATTCCTCTTGACCATTTGATTCTCTTCTTTTCCCTCTTATGTTTAATTCTAATGGCGGACACGCGTACGATGTTAGAAATGCTCCAAGTACCCATCGAGGGTTACGAAGATGCTATCGTTGTACCGGAGATTCTTTCCGAGAATTTCGAGATAAAAACCGGTTTAATTCAACTAATTATGTCAAATCCATTCTATGGTCTCGAGAGGAACGATCCCTATGCTCACATCCGATGGTTTGATAAGCTAATTTCGACTATAAAATATAAGGATGTTCCCCGTGACACAATTAAGTTGATGTTATTCTCATTTTCTCTCGAGGGGGTAGCCCGGAATTGGCTCGATAAAGAACCCCCTCGATCGATCACTACTTGGGAGGATCTCGTTTCAAAATTTGTAAATCGTTTCTTTCCTTATTCTAAGACGGAAAATCTTAAGAACGAGATTATAAACTTCCAACAGCGTTTTGATGAAAGTTTCGGTGAGGCATGGGAAAGATTCAAAGATCTCCTACGAAAATGCCCACATCATGGTTTCTCGGAAATACTTCAGATCGATATATTCTACAACGCTTTAACGCAAACCGATCAAGATTCACTCAATACAGCCGCCGGTGGCAATATCTTGTATCGTACCCCAAGGGATATATTGACGATCATCGAGAACAAATCTAAAGTTCCGACATCAAGAAACAAACCGGTTAAGATGGTTGAGCTTACCAATGATATTCGATGCTTGAAGCAAAAACTAGCGCCCGTTGATACCGTTTCCAAAAGATGTGATTATTGTGGTGGTCCCCATCCTTTTTACGATTGTCAAGCCACCGATGACAAGGTTTATAATGCTACATCAACCCAATATCACAAGACTTTCGTTTTCGATGATGATGAGGATTCCATTCAAATGAAAGAATATTATGTGAGTTTGTCGGCTACAACCAATCCCGTTTCTGAGCCTTTCATTACCGACTCTTCCCCTTCACTCACACCGGGTGAGGGAAGTGACGTCTTTTGGAAGAGGTCGATGATTCTATTTCTTCAAACATTGTTGAACCCGTTGACTCTCTCATAATGGGGGACGAGCCTCTTAGCACTATTCCAGAAATGGAATCGTCTCGTGTTGAGAACCTTGTCCTAACCCCAAGTGAGTCCAAGGTTATCTCCGGCAATATGTGTGATAAGCCTCTTGATGATGATTCTTACCCTCCTCTTGACATTCCAAATGATCATGTTGATATGTTCTCCGATTCTGACAACGATTGTACTTCGTTTAACGATTCTTTATCTTGTGGAGACATCGATTATGTCGAGAACTTACCTTCTAAGCTAGAGGAAGTGAGAGATTCTGATGATCTGGAAATTGAGGATGAGATACTTCGTGAAAAATTGTTCAATGTAAATCTCCTCATTTCTAAGATCAAATCATTTTGTGCTAAGCCAGCTTCAACTCCTATCCCCGTAGAGGATAGTAACTCTATCTTGGAAAAGCCCGAAACATCTCTTGAGTTTGAGGCTTTTTCCAATGATTCTCTTTCGGAATTTGAAATATTCCGCTTTGATGACGATTATACTAAAAAGGAGAGTAGTGGCAATCCCACCTTTCATCTTTCTCTTCCCGAGTATGATTCGTTTCTCTTTGATCTAGATCCTGAGGAGTTCTCCGGTGAACTCTCTCACATCATATCTCCTCCGGAGTATGATCATTTCTATTTTGATCTTGATCTTGACCTGGGGGGAGACATGCTTATTGAGGACACCACCCCGCCTCTCCCTCCCGAGGTAATTGTTGAGAATAACCAAAAGAGCTTTAATGATGAAATACACATTAAGGAAACTATAAAATTTGATTTTGAGGATGAAGAATGGATCCTAATTGTTATAAACATCTTTCTTCCATTCCTCACATATGATGTGACTTCTCCTGTTCTTCACTCCTTCGGGAATGAAGACATTATCTTTGATCCCGGCATCTCCATGTACCATTATCTTGAGCCGGGAATATATCTCATCGGTGTGGAACTTTCACGTGCTTCAAATGTTTGTCCAAACATCTTGAATGAAAGTCCGATGGAGATTGTTTCTTCCACTTTGCTTCCCCATGAACCAATGAATGCGGGGATCGAGTCAAGCTAGCGACTCGGGAATCAAAAACAGTAGCATGCCATATGGGTTTCACCCATATTTCTGACTTCTTTCTATTTTCTACCACCCTAGTGTGGGGGAGTTGCCCCCGCTGTTGTATATAAGTTTTCTAAAAAAAAAAAATCAAATAATGGCCGTAGTATTTCCCTTTTACGTTTCAGTTTCGCATAACGCCGGTACTTTGAATATTGAGGGCAATATTCATTTCTAAGTGTGGGGGGGAATTCTCACGAATTTTATCATATTTATCCACCTAATTCCCCCGTTTTTGGCCAAAATTTTTTTTTGGAGTAAGTGTTTTACACTTACTCAGCTTGGTTATCAGTCCGCCATGTCTGTAAGACAAAAGGATTGGCTAATCCAGGAGCAAACGGCTCTTGGTAAAGATATCTCAAATCCGTTTATATGGCTTGCAATTTGCCCAAAATTGTATGGTATTCAACTCACCATATCCTAAAAAGTGAAGAGTTGGCTAGCTCGCAAGATTATGGCTTGTGGTAAAGGCAGTGGAAAAACCATAATTGGTAATCAGCTCACCAAAGATAATGTTGATAATTTATCTAAGAGTTGGCTAGTCCAGAAGGGTACGGCTTCTGGTAAAGACAAATCAAATCCGTTGGAAGCTGGTGGTTTGCTCAAAATCACATGGTTATCGGTGTACTATGGTTCTTACTTGAACTGAAACATTTGGCTACTCCAGAAGTAATGGCTTTTGGTAAAGAGATTAAAATCCATTATGTTTTCTCAAATCATTGCTAGGGACTAGCAATATCTCAGTGTGGGGGATTGATGAGTGTGTAAATACTCATCATTTTTGTACAATATAAACTGCAAAATCATCTGAAAACACTCAGAAACACATCAAAATGATCAAAATATCACAAATCAGTGTTTTATGTGCAAAAATATCAAAATCAGATGAAAAACATATCAAATTTGCAAAAATTGCAGTTTTAGTCCCCCAAGTTTCAAAATTGTCAAAAATAGTCCCTGAGTCAAAATTTCAAAAGAAAAATCATCAAAGGTCCCTTTTAAATCATAACTTGTCAAATTTGGTCCTTTGGTGAAAAATGTAAAAAGTTTTGAGAAAATAACAATTTGGTCCTTCAAGTTTGCAAATTGACGAATTGGCCCTGGAAAAATTGAAAAGGGCAACTTTGGTCCTTGTAATATCAACTCTTGTCAATTTCAGTCCCTGAAGCACCTTTGCAAGATTACAGGATTGGTCCCTTGTTTTGTTGGAATTGCATACTTGGTCCTTATGTTTTAAACTTACCAATTGGACCCTTTCACACCCTTGGCCCAACTGTTACCCAAACCAATTACCCAGCCCAACAAAATTCCCGGTTTAAACCCGAATCCAACCCATCCCTGTTATTAAAATAAGCTCAGTCAAACCCTTTTTGACTCACCCTTCCCTCTCTCCTTCACATGCTACCATTTCATCATATCAAAACCTGTAAGCCTCCTGAGCACACTCAACCTCCACCATTATCATCCCTATCCCCCCCCCTCCAAACACAAGAGGCCAAGGATGCATTTAATGCACCCCATACCTACCCTGCCCACCTCCAGCTGTTAAAAAGGAAATTGGCGCCAAAATTGGTTTAAACGGCCAAGATCATCTTGAGTGATCCAAGGGTCGTTTTTATTGCTGGGATATGTCCAAATAGAAGAAAGAGGAAGCTTGGGATGTATAAAAGGCCAAGAGATGCAAGAAGAAAGGAGTTAGTTTTAGTTTCTTTTAAAATATATGTCGTTTTTAGCTTGTTATGCTTTAAAATAGCTTTTAGTTGTAATTTTTCAAGTCTTTTGTATCAAAGTAACTTGTGTAAGCTTATTGCAACTCTGTTTAATCATTAATTCCAAGTTTAGTTCAAATTCCATTTTATGTGTCAACTGTTGAAATTTCCACTCTTGAAATCCTTTGTCAACAATCTTAGTCACCTGTGTTTAAGCTCAGGCAAGCTCATTCAAACTTGTTTAAGCTTTCCATAAGCTCACATTGCAATTTCACTTATTTTTGCACCTTGGTCAACAAAAGTCAATACGGGTACAAAAATGATGCAGCATGGATTTGGGTTGATTCAGACAATGGAGAGGGCTGATATAGGCATGGACATGGGTTGAGATCTGAGTTGGATTGGAATAGGTTAGGGGTTGTTAAGTTAGTGGTTCTAGTTTCTTCACTTGGCAAGCCATAGTGGCTAAGGAAGTTTTGTAAGTTCAAATCTGTGTTGATCATTTAATCTGTGTTTGAATCTGTTCATTAGCTGTTATTGTTACTGTTTAATGCTTGTTTGATGCTTGTTTAGCCTTATCTAGTCTAAATCTGCTTGTTACTTCATTATACTATAACTAAAGTAGTGTTTGGCATAGCTATATAATCTGTGCTTAAGAGTAGTTAAGCTGATAGGAGTGATTGAGACTTGCTTATATAGCTATTTGTAAGTCATTTGGGGTCTTGGTTTTAGCTGTTTCATTGAAATTAGTCATAATCATAGCAGATCTAAGTTAGGATCTGCTACTGTGTAAAACAGTTGGTGTAATAGCTGCAAATTGGTTGGATATTGTTAGATCTAGCTTCTAGTAATCATAAGTAGTGTTAAAACATCATATTCTGTTCATAATATTGGATCAAAAACCATTTTGGTCAAAGTTGCTTGTTGTTCTTAAAAGTCAAAAATCTCTCAAAAGCAGTTTTTCAACAAATTTGTGGATCAAATTTCTACTTCATAACTGAGCTTTAGAGTTTGAAACTTTGGATTTCACAAGTTTAACTGGTCTAATTTTGATAATATCTTTTTGCTTCATCTGGTTTGGTCAAATCAAGCTTCAAATAAGCACTTCAAATCAGTACCAATTCCCCTGTTCACACTCAGTTAATACTGAGTGTGAAACAGGCCTTTTTGTAACTGTGGTACAATCTTCAAATCAAAGAGTTAAGGTCTGGTTTTTAGTGAAAGTGTAGTTGGCCAGGTGGTCTATAGGACTGCAATTGTGGTTTTCTGTTTAGCTTATCCTATAAGCTTGTGCATAAGCTTGAACAGTGGGGGTAAACCACTGTTTGGATTGAATAAGCAGTTAGCTTATTTGATTGATCTGAGGTTTTAGCTTGTTAGGAGTAGGTAATTTCAGTAGTAATTAGCTTAATATAGTGTATTTTAACTTCAGTTACTGTTTGGTTGGTTGTCTAGCTCATTAGCTTATCTTAGTAGCTTAATCTAGTAGCAGTTTGCGCTACAGCTTGCTATTCTGTCACATAAGCTAGTAGTTTTTTCATTTTTCATAGTTTCTAATTATAATTTTAGATTTTTCCTGAAATTCTCATAATTTTTGGTCTTCATTTGCTATTTTTCTCATTTTAATTAGATTTTAATCAATTTTAAATAGCCTTTTATTGCAAATAATTGAGAAAAGGTTCCAAAAAATAATTTTCCAATTTTCTTAGTTTAAGATAAATATAAAAAACAAAAAAAGATTTTTCCTTATTTTTCCTCTTTTATTTGGTATTTTTCACAATTTTAATTAGTTTTAAATAGTTTAAAATCCATAAAAAATAGAAAAATAATCATAAAAATACAAAAATAGTTTTGAAAAGTCTATTTTGATATTTTAGACTTTTCCAAGTCTTAATTTTATTTTTCTAGCCTAATTTCCTATTTTCTTGTATTTTAGCTTAATATTTAATAGTTAAAAATAGTTTTTAATTAGATAATTAGTTATAAAAATAATTTTCTTTTTCCATAAATTTTATTTTATCATTAGGATTGTAAAAACATCATTTTCATATTTTTAGGGTTAATATTGACTTAGTTTCACTTTTTATTTTGTACGTTTACGTAGTTTTATTTTAAACGTAATTTTTTAGTTTTAAGTTTTAAACGTTCATCATTTTAAATATAGTGATAGCGTTTATTTAATAGGTTTTATCTTTCTAATTTCCTTTAATTTTCATTTTAGCCCTTGTAGTTTATGTTCTTTTTCCGTAGTTATAATAAATCCAAATTCTCCTTTCCCGTTCAAATCTCGCGATCACTATTCGTTCGATAATCCATTGCACAGCTCGCTGGGACATAACGACCCGGGGAGACCCTATACTCCTCAGATCTTCATTGATTTCGTTCCTGAGCCGTTTTAAGCTTGTTACGGTCCGCCATTCACAAGTGGCGGGCTTGTGTGATAAAGCTTGACTGTTCTGGAGCGCATCAGTCATTACAAAGTTTCTTTATCCACCCCCTCTTCTTGTGGCACTTAATACCACATAAATTTATTGACAATGTATTCATTTAACACCATGCTTCTCACCCATTTTATTAATCAATCTAATAATGTCCTCCTTACATCCTGATAAATCATATCCTAACACCCCCCCAATTTCTACATATTTCTCCATACATTCAATCAAAGATCCCATAGATACAGATCTTTTAATTAAAATTATATTATAACCTTTAGTAGCGTTTGATGTTGAAGACCTAATTCCTTCTGATCCTGTTGTATTTTCTTGAAATCTCATGCCATTAAAACCAGGTGGATATGTTGGACTGCTTGTTTCTGATCCCCGCTCGTTGTTATTGATTTCCTGCTCCTCATTCTTTTCATCTTGACTATCGGTTAATGGTTTTGATGACACCTCCTTTTCTAATTAAATTTCCTTATCATCACTCTTATTCGCCATATTGATGTCTTCCTTCTTTTCCATAAAACTGTCCGGTATAATATCATTGAATGTTTCCTCCTCGTTCTCATTTGGTTTGTTACATTCCAAATCATCATCTGATTCCTCTTCCTCAACATGTGAGCTACTCCCAACTCCTTCTATTTGTTTTATATCAGGCCACCATTGAGCAATTTCCTTCACACTTATCTCATACTTTTTTCCATACACCACCACTATCCTCCTCTCATTGATATTCTCTTTGATTTGAGAACACACACATACCTTACCATTACTTATATGCTTCTCTAATTCTTCATCCGAGAACAATATAGTACCATACATGCTTGCAACCTTCTTATATGCCGTAATAGACCACGCGTATAATGGCATGCCTTGTATTTCAATCCATATTGCTCTCTCCTTCACTAAAAAATCATTCGAGGGAACAACAATCTGTTTGAAATGTTTTCGAATCCCTTGATGATTTTTAAAACTCAAACAGGTTTTTGATGACACGAATTCAATCCAAACCTACATGCCACCTATATAATTCATCTTCACGTCTTCAAAGCCCTCATCATAGCACATCCTAATCAGTTGTGGTATAATCGTAGCATTTTTTACTTCTCCTAAAACGATCAAATTTGAATCACCAACATCATTGTAGTCCCCCTCTCCAAGTACTATCTTAGTTTTCATGTCAGCATGTTTTGATCTATTCTCCTCCCTAACACCTCTAACCATGTTAGCAAAAGAAACGCCTTGCATTTTTACGTTTTTATTTATGGAATTGGTTCCTTTCTTCTCCAATGTTTCCTCTTTTTTCATTTCTGGTTTTCTAATTGATTGGTCTCTAGAAAACCTAGCCTTGGAAATGAACAGATGAAAGTTTCCAAACCAAATTGTTTGTAATTGATCTTCTAATCTATTTATATCCTTCACGTTCAAGAAACGAGCGAAAGGAAATCGTTTACCTTGTTTAGAAACCTTCCGTGCAATGTAGACATCCACCAATTTGCCATATCTTTCTAATTTCTCCCATAAATCTTTGGCCGTAATCTGAATGGAAAATTCGTCATATAGAAAGTCGCAGAAAATTGATCCAACTCTCTATGATATGAGTTTCCTGTATCATGTTTTCTGTTTCCAATCTTCCATACGAAATCCTTGTATTAAGCCATGAATCTAAAGTTTAATTGTAAAATGGATTGAATATTGGTGTAGGTTAAATAAGGGTTTTAATTTAGGGGTTTAGGGTTAGGGTTAATTTGATCTAATGGTGGTTGCATGTGTGTGGTGGGGGTTGAGAGTGATGGGGGTGTACGGCATCAGGGAAAGATGGTGGTGTATATGCGACCAAAAAATAATTGGATAACCTATTGAAATGTGGTTTAGCAGTAATGGCATATCAAAGGGATTTGTGTTAGTACTGCTGTCAATTTCTTATTCATTCGGGGCGCTCGGCCGGTAGAACGAGTGACTCTTCTAGACGGGCAGCCGTGTGACAATACTACAGAGAAAGTGACGCGAGATCTTTTAACTTTTTCACAATTACAGTTCACAGCGCCTTTGACTAAACTTATCTAATAGAAAGTCAAAGGGCTTGAAAACTTACCTGATTATTAGAGAAAGGTTTTAGCTATATAACTACTAGTAGCTTGAAGAAAATAAATAAATCTAAACTATGAAGTATTAGATCAACTAAATTGGTTTTTAAACCATTTTGAACAGAGTTAGAATTGATGTGTATTTTATTTTTGATAAAACGAATTTTGTCATCATTCACAAACTAATCTTGTTTCTATTTAAAAAGCAACTCAAATGAGCCTAAAAATGATATTTTTATAGATACATATGCAACTCACTTGAAACACCCTTTCGTGCGCCAACCCACTTCCTCTCTTGTGGCAAACAAGAAGAGAGAGAATGTGATGTTGTATTTGTTGTGAATGAGTATATGTATGTTTGGGGTATGTAAAGATAATAGAAATTTTGAAGGAGAGAGAAGTGTTGTATGTGTTGCGAATAAGTATATGTATGTTTGGGGTATGTAAAGATGAGTTATGATCCAATAAGAAGAAAAATTAAAATAATAATGATGAGAAGAAACTACAATCACTCATTTCAGATGCATCTACAAAAATGGATGCATCTCCTTTTAAAATTCTCTCTCCTATTTAAAATGTGTAGCTAGAAATCCTTCTTATACTTTTCATTTTAGTTTTTCTTCTTATGAGATCTCTTCTCATGTAAAGATAATAAAAAAATTTTGAAAAAGAGAGAAGATGAAACAAAAGTTGAGAGAAAGAAAAAGAAAAACACTAACTAAATGGTTTCAAGAAACTACCGTAGTGAAATAAGACCGTAGTAATCATAGTAATCATCCCCTTGGCTCTCGACACTTTAATATGATATAAGGTTCAATGCATAAACATATACCATGTTGATTTGACGTTGCGAAGTACTTCGTGTGACATAGATATTGCCAATAAGATTTTATAGTGATGTTTTAAAACGCGGTTTTGTAATTGACCTGGTCGAATCGCTGGTTCACCAAATCATGGTTCAACCGGTTCAACAGTCGGTTTTTATACATATGTATACTTTTCATAACATTTTTTTTATATTACTCGCTTTTAAATTTTTAAGTTAAAAAAATGCGTTATAAATAATATTAAAGCAAACTAAAGTGGAATTTGGGCTACTATAATCCAAGCATTGATAGTTTACATCACAACCAGATTATACCTTCTTCGTCTATGTCTCTCAAGCTCGACAATGGTCATAATACTAAATTCTGTACTGATAATTGGCTCGAAGGGATCACTCTTTAATCTAGGTTTTCTCGATTGTTCGCTCTTGAAACTTCCAAAAACTGTACGGTTGTAGCAAGGTCTTTAAATGGAGATTGGAATTGGCAACAGCGTCGGAATCCTAGAAATGGTGCTGAATCTTCTCAACTCTCGACTTTAATGGATGCATTGACGAATGTCTCTTTAACGACGAAGAAGATAAATGGTTATGGAACGCACACAATTCTCATTCTTCTCGGCTTCTAATGCTAGGCATTTGATTGACAATGTCAATCTTTCTTCTGGTAATCGCCCCACTAAATGGAGCAAATTCGTTCCCATAAAGATTAACATTTTTGCTTGGTGCCTGCTTTTGAATCGGCTTCCAACGATAACAAATCTCATCGACTGTGGCATAGAAGTTCCTAATATTCTATGTTCCACGTGCAGTCAGGTTCAAGAGGATGTTACTCATATCTTCATTCATTGTGAGGTGGGATCCTAAGTTTGGGTCAAAATTGCTCACTGGACGGACCTTTCTTTTCCTCAATGGCTTAATATTGATGATTTTTGGTCGTGGATTGTAGACTCTCATCTGAATGGGAAACAAAGAATCATTATTGAAGTCATTATTTTGTCTACACTGTGGACCATTTGGAGATATCGAAACAGCGTGATCTTCCAAGACTCCAAGTTTAGAATATGTCATTTTATTGATAGCATTGTTGTTAACTTTTTGTTTGGTTTTTTAATAGATTCAAAAAATCTAAGCTAGATTTGACATTGTGATTGCAAAACCCCATGTCTTTCTTGTAATTTGTTCCTAGCGCTTTGCTAGTTATATTATAATTTGTTAAAAAAAAGATATTTTGTTCTTTGGCCCTTTGTAACAGCAAAAAGGTAAAATAAAAATAAAAACGTATTCTACTCGTAGATCTTAGTCCATTAGTTTTTGAGATTTTGGTTTCGTCAATGTTGAAATCATCACTACTCATGGTTTCCAACAGGCTTATTCTTTTAAGCCAAAAATCAACATATTTCCGACTCGAGGTAATAAAAGAAATGTAATTACAATATTTGATCTATAGTTAAACGTATTTAGTATAAAATACCTAAGCCCAAAAATTGATATGGCCTTAATCAGGTGGTAAGTTGGTTGATGATGCCAAATGCTTAGCCCGAGCCTACCAAGTCGTCCGAGCTTGGCTTTATATTTATAAAGCACGAGTCTTACACTTTTAGTAGCTCATGGAAAATTTTACAAGTTCGGACTCGGCTTGGTCTTGACTCAAGCACAGCTTGTTAAGCAGACTATGCTAGAGCTCGTTTGTATATTAATGTACATATACAATTATATACGTATACATAGTTTATATCTATTGCTTGTTTAGGGTCGTCGGAGCTTTAGGTATTATGCGAGTCTCAAACTAGACATAAATGTGGGATCGGGCTCGGGCTTGTTTAAGTTCAACTCATTTGGAGCTATTACCAGACTGATCCCACGTAGCTCACAAGTTGTAACAACCCGCACTTTTAGGTTACTTTTCATATTTTTTGAAAAGTTACTATTCACATTTACTATTTACTTTTACTATTCATCCCGTAAAAACTTTTATTTTTATTTTACCATCATGACAAGAAAGTTGATACTCGACAAGTCGTCCTGACGACGTACGTTGAATCCATTCAGAACCGCTTTCACAAAACCGTGTCCGAAAATTACTTTAGGGTTTAAAGGTCATTCAGGCATCCCTATATGTCCATAAAACACTATAAACATTAGAAATATGCATTTCTACCATTTTACGACAATTCCACAAGTTTTGGAATTTTACGTTTTCCAATTCTGCATTTTACTCGAAATACGCGTTTTTGACCCGCGTTTCCAGCTTTAAACACCGTTTAAGCAACCCGATGGAACTTACCACTCATTTTATATTTTATTATGGAGTATAATGATGAGTTTAATCATTTCTACAAGTTTTATATTTTTACAATACCCGATTTCTACAAGTTTAATCATATGTAATGGTGGCATGTGATAAGTCTTGTGTACACTAGATCATTACGTGTGTTTACTTACATGACTAAGTTTTACTTAATCTTGTAACACGTGTTTAACTTAGCTAGCAAGCTTTGTGATTCACCACCCTTGCACTTCCTCAAGAGTCTATAAAAACCCCCCTCCTCTCTATTTTAAACGCCACACACACACACCAACACACATTCATTTTGCAAATCCTTTCAAGAGTTATTTAAGAGTTCTAGTTCCATATCAATTCCAAAGTTCATGTTAAGCTTTGATTGATCCAAGTCCTAGTTTCTTCCATCCTTTGGTGATCTCCAATCCACACAAGAAGTGTTCTAGTAGAAGGCTTTAAGTGCTTTCCAAGTGATCCTAAGTTGGTGTCAAGAGGTTGAAGAAATTGAAAGCTAAGGTTTCTAGTTTTGTTCTAGTTCATGAATCCTTGATTTCCTTTCTTAATTGAAAGCCAAAAGTTGTAAGAAACCCTAACACACTCTCTTGCTCAACATCATTTACATGTTTCTCATACTTTATTTATGTTATATATGGTCTTTATATTATTATCATGATGTACAAAAACCACTAAAACAAGTTAAAGGAATCATATATTAGCTAAATGGATGTAAACAAGAAAACTAGTGACATATATTGAGAAATACGACCAAAATAGTATAACCATGATATTAGACACTTACATACTATTAAAAAGGATTTTACAAGGAAAAAATGGCAATTTGAATCACCGAAAACGAGTATACGAGTCAAAAGATACGGCAAAAAGTAGTTAGCGAAACCAAAACGCCGAAACTGCTATAAACAAACTGTTAAGGGTCTGACCGTTTTTTTAAGGCTTTCTGGTCCGTTTCATCAAAAAGTTAAATCACAAAAGTTGTCTGGAACGACGTTTTCCTTCTGTTCCAGAGAAGCTCGGGCCCTGAAAACGTTTAAAACAGGACACTTTCCTTCAAAAACTGAAACTGCCTTATATAACTATACTTTTGTCACAACTAAAGGCAAACCAAGAGGCCTAATGGTCTTAAGCCGAGACCACAGCCACGGCTAAGGCCAAGGCTGAGTCTCAAGACCATGATAGCTGAGACAAAAGCCATGGCTAAAGCCTCAAGGCTTCTTAAGCCGAGACCATAAACCAAAGGCCTTAGCTTTGACAAACCAAAACGTATACAATACAATTTGGATCTACTCCCTCGATAAACCATGTTATTTTCAAAACTAAATGCCTACTAGACATAATGAACTTTATATAATAACAATCTTCATTCAAAAATGAACTTTCCTAAGTTTATTTTACTTTCGGAATAGTAACTTTTATTAAACAACGAGAACTTGTTAAACCATTTTAGTTACTTACAAATCAAGTACCATGTAACTTTCATTAAACATTTAGATTACCCAAACTCACTTGCGGACACGACCAAACTTACTTTGCAAACTATGCAACCACTTAATCTATATGTCACATAAACAACAAGCAAAACATATGTTTTTCCATGTCGAATACTACAACACTAGGGAACTTCATGTGAGGGGTTCATTTGGGTAAACGGATCGACGAGTTGCTGGATTTACGAATTAAAGTGTCCTAGCTCCTCAAACGTTTACTACATGACCTCTGAATTGTGATGGCCTGAACGGTAGTACGATATATATAAACTAAACATGTTTTCACAACTAGACCATTTCTATAAACGACATACACAACTACCATGTACTACATCATGATCAATATAAGGACATATATAGACTTGTTTATGTTTTCTTGGACACTATTCCAAACCTAAGTCGCAAAATCCTATTCTAGGTTCCTCGTAGAGGTTCTCACGGCATATCCATCTACCTCACTATACATTTGATATCATTAACTCACGGTGAGTTTCATAGCCCCATTTTCTATCATTCAACTGTTTTATAAACTCTTTGGGGGAGATACACGCTCAACTACTTTTATCAACAATCACGATTATTTGCAACTATATGTTTATCTGAACTGAATGTTTATTTATGCTAAGTAACAGTATTGCCATACGTGAATCACATTTATATAATTATGTGCATACATAATTGTACCAAACAAAAGTAGGCTCAAGTATCCCATACTTGAGGCAGCCGTATCAAACTAAAGCGGGCTCAAGTATCACATACTCGAGCCAGCCATATCAAACTAAAGCGGGCTCAAGTATCCCATACTTGAGGCAGCCGTATCAAACTAAAGCAGGCTCAAGTATCCCATACTTGAGGCAGCCGTACCAAACTAAATCGGGTTCAAGTATCACATACTTGAGGCAGCCGTACACATCATCAAAGCGGACCCAAGTATTACATACTTGAGGTAGCCGTACATACGGACATAAGTACATGAATGGTACTTATACTTTAAACTGCATTATCTACATACATATACTTGTCACGATAATTTTTACAAGGTTATATCTACAAACTCTATGAACTCACCAACCTTTGTGTTGACACTTTTAGCATGTTTATCTTAGGTTCACAAATTTACGAGGCTGGCAAGGATGGAAAGGAAGGGCACGAGTACTCAAGATGGCTATAAATTTTATTATCATTCGAAAACTTATTTGTAAATCGTGAAACACTGGGACCTCATTTTGTAAACTCTGATATTTATATAAGTCGAATGATAAATGTTTTAAAATGACTCATTAGAGTTCGTTTTCTATCATTATAACTGTTGTGCCATGAAGTAACACCCAGTTTGAATTCCGCTGCGTATCACGAAGTTGGGGGTGTTACAGATTGGTATCAGAGCTTTATTTATAGAGAAACGGGTCTAACTGAGACCTAAACTATAACTATTTTTACAACAAAAACATTTTATAGCCTTACGCTCTTCGTGCTTTCCATCCTCCAGACGTTTATGTGACTTCTAGGTAGTTTATGCTGCACAAACATACTAGTATATTGATATATACAATCGACATATTTTCAATCATTTTAGCTAAACGATGGACTATACATATCTGCGTATGCCTAATTCTAAGGCATTGCGGCACAGTCATATTTTCCCAATCATGTATCTACTCGTGCATTTTAGGATTATGAAACTTAATCCAAGACATTGTAACTGATTACAATGGTCTTTCCTACTTTCCCAAACATTGTGAGATACAATTATCTCTCCATCATTTCCCTACAATTATCTCTCCATCATTTCTCAAGACATTGTGAGTTGCACAATGGTCTCTATTATTTCCTAGACATTGTGAGTTACACAATGGTCTCAACTATTTCTAAGACATTGTGAGTTGCACAATGGTTTCAACTACTTCTCAGACATTGTGAGCTATACAATGGTCTAATTTACTTCGAAATCATTATAAGTTATTATCTTATAAAACCTTATATGATAGTGTTTTACATGAAACCCGTCATAGTCTATCGATTTCCCTAAAGGAAATAGAAGAAATGGGATTTCTAAAAGACAAACTGATTCATCATCTACAAAAGCTGAAGTTCAGCA
Source organism: Chrysanthemum makinoi (assembly GCA_910596185.1). Lineage (NCBI taxonomy): Eukaryota > Viridiplantae > Streptophyta > Magnoliopsida > Asterales > Asteraceae > Chrysanthemum > Chrysanthemum makinoi. The sequence goes on along the minus strand of OU343222.1, from coordinate 190,983,045 downwards.
ACTTTCTCTACATTCATCAAAGTTCTATTCTAAAACCTTCATTGTTAAAAGTCCGTGCTCCTGGCCAAGTGTGGACTATTTTAAAATTACTTAAGACTTCCTTTCCACACGTATCTACCCATACTATCTTCTATGCAATGGAATGTGAAAACATAGGTTACAAGTCTTGTATGGCCGGGACTTGCAACTGAATGGTTTGATATCTCCTTTGCTTTGTGGATATTTTCTCAAAAGTTATGGACATATCACGAGTATACCTTACTTAGGTATTTGAAAAATTTATCGAACATCGGCTAAATTAGTCTAGTCACCTATATTTAACCTAGGGACAGTGGAACATAGTCTGACTAACTATGTTCGACTAAAATTTTTTAAACACTGAGAATAGTTATAGAAGGGTTATATTCAGGTTAATTTCCTACTTAAACTCGATAAACCACCAGAATTCATTAAAAAGATCAAGAGACATGATAGTGTCTTACCACTCAGCGAGATCTTAACACTTATGTATACTACCTAATTTCATTCTTGAAAGTTTTCATTTATGAGATAATCCTAACTACTATCTTGGGATAGTCATAAAATCTTCTCATCAATTCTTAGAAGTACTAGCCTGTTTAGGTTTCAAGGATATCATTCCACCATAATCCTTTAAAATTCACTTTTGATTTTAAAGCAAACTTGACATCTCTACCTAAGAATAATGGTAAGCGTACACTACACTCTTTTAATCGTCAACATATCACATCATTATCTGAACCCCATTATAAGTCAGTATGTAAAACTTCATAGTATTACGTTTCTTTCAAACACTAGTAGACATAAACACTATGCGATATAGCCTTCATCTCGAAACCACCTAAGACATGATCAACTTTGGAAATGGTTTGGATAACCACTTGCCACTAGCAAGACTTTCCTACAACGACAATTATCACGTCATTACAAACCATTTCACATCAACAAGATCTTACACCTTTGATTAACAACAATTACCCTAACAACAACAAAAACTATTCCATTTGAGGCACTATATCGACGAAAGTGTCAGTTAACCATTTGCTGGACTAAGGTGTTCAGAGATCACCTACGAAACAACTAAGAAATACAAATACAAATTTGGTTGCATGCTGCACACTATCACCAGAAACAAAAATTGCATAGATTTAAGGCGTTAAAATTTAACAAAAACTTCATGTTAGAAATTAAGGTTTTGTTGAAAACCTCGATACAATAAGATATGATTCGTTTTAAGAATCGGGAAAAGCCAAACTTGAGGTATATTTGACTCTATAAGATTTTAGCAAAACCCTTTAGATTATCAACTTATGCTACCACCAAAACCTTAGAATGGTACATAACACATTCTATGACTAGAAACTGGAGAATGCAAAGATTAGAATTCGGCGCATATACCACATTTTCCTAGACACTTCAACATCGGATAACACACACTGAATTCCGGGACAGAATTCCCATTAAGGTGGTGAGACTGTAACAACCCGCATTTTCAGGTTACTTTTCATATTTTTTGAAAAGTTACTATTCACTTTTACTATTCATCCCGTAAAAAATTTTATTTTTATTTTACCATCATGACAAGAAATTTGATACTCGACAAGTCGTCCTGACGACGTACGTTGAATCCATTCAGAACCGATTTCACAAAACCGTGTCCGAGAATTACTTTAGGGTTTAATGGTCATTCAGGCATCCCGATATGTCCATAAAACACTATAAACATTAGAAATATGTATTTCTACCATTTTATGACAATTTCGAAAGTTTTGGAATTTTAAGTTTTCCAATTCTGCGTTTTACGCGAAATACGCGTTTTTGACCCGCGTTTCCAGCTTTAAACAACGTTTAAGCAACCCGATGGAACTTACCACTCAATTTATATTTTATTATGGAGTATAATGATGAGTTTAATCATTTCTAAAAGTTTTATATTTTTACAATACCCGATTTTACATTTCGTGACTTAACAACTTACAATTAGCGATTAACGGAACCAAAACTCACTCCGTAAACAAGACAATACCAAAACTAGCAAAGTCATCTTATCCTACTCTTACAAACCGCCTCTATGGGGGGAGTCACCATGTAATGGTGGCATGTGATAAGTCTTGTGTACACTAGATCATTACATGTGTTTACATACATGACTAAGTTTTACTTAATCTTGTAACACATGTTTAACTTAGCTAGCAAGCTTTGTGATTCACCAGCCTTACACCTCCTCAAGAGTCTATAAAAACCTCCCTCCTCTCCATTTTAAATGCCACACACACACACCAACACACATTCATTTTGCAAATCCTTTCAAGAGTTATTTAAGAGTTCTAGTTCCATATCAATTCCAAAGTTCATGTTAAGCTTTGATTGATCCAAGTCCTAGTTTCTTCCATCCTTTGGTGATCTCCAATCCACACAAGAAGTGTTCTAGTAGAAGGCTTTAAGTGCTTTTCAAGTGATCCTAAGTTGGTGTCAAGAGGTTGAAGAAATTGAAAGCTAGGTTTTCTAGTTTTGTTCTAGTTCATGAATCCTTGATTTTCTTTCTTAATTGAAAGCCAAAACTTGTAAGAAACCCTAACACACTCTCTTGCTTAACATCATTTACATGTTTCTCATACTTCATTTATGTTATATATGGTCTTTATATTGTTATCACGATGTACAAAAACCACTAAAACAAGTTAAAGGAATCATATGTTAGCTAAATGGATGTAAACAAGAAAACTAGTGACATATATTGTGAAACATGACCAAAATAGTATTACCATGATATTAGACACTTACATACTGTTAAAAATGATTTTACAAGGAAAAAAATAGCAATTTGAATCACCGAAAACAAGTACACGAGTCAAAAGATACGGCCAAAAGAAGTTAGCGAAACCAAAACGCCGAAACTGCCATAAACAAACTGTTAGGGGTCTGCCCGTTTTTTTAAGGCCTTCTGGTCCGTTTCATGAAAAGGTTAAAACACGAAAGTTGTCCGGAACGACGTTTTCCTCCAATGTGAAAGAAGCTCGGGCCCTGAAAACGCTAAAAACAGACCACTTTCTTAAAAAACTGAAACTACCCTATATAACTATGCTTTTGTCACAACTAAAGGCAAACCAAGAGGCCTGATGGTCTTAAGCCGAGACCACAGCCACGACTAAGGCCAAGGCTGAGTCTTAAGACCATGATAGCCGAGACCAAAGCCACGGCAAGGCCATGGCTAAAGCCTCAAGGCTTCTTAAGCCGAGAACATAAACCAAAGGCCTTAGCCTTGACAAACCAAAATGTATACAATTCCATTTGGATCTACTCCCTCGATAAACCATGTTATTTTCAAAACTAAATGCCTACTAGACATAATGAACTTTATATAATAACAATCTTCATTCAAAAATAGACTTTCCTAAGTTTATTTTACTTTCGGAATAGTAACTTTTATTAAACAACGAGAACTTGTTAAACCATTTTAGTTACTTACAAATCAAGTACCATGTAACTTTCATTAGACATTTAGATTACCCAAACTCAATTGCGGACACGACCAAACTTACTTTGCAAACTATACAACCACTTAATCTATATGTCACATAAACAACAAGAAAAACATATGTTTTTCCATGTCGAATACTACAACACTAGGGAACTTCATGTGAGGAGTTCATTTGGGTAGACGGATCGACGAGTTGCTGGATTTACGAATTAAAGTGTCCTAGCTCCTCAAACGTTTACTACATGACCTCTGAATTGTGATGGCCTGAACGGTAGTACGATATATATAAACTAAACACGTTTTCACAACTAGACCATTTATATAAACGACATACACAACTACCATGTACTACATCGTGATCAATATAAGGACATATATAGACTTCTTTATGTTTTCTTGGACACTATTCCAAACCTAAGTCGCAACATCCTATTCTAGGTTGCTCGTAGAGGTTTTCACGGCATATCCATCTTCCTCACTATACATTTTATATCATTAACTCACGGTGAGTTTCATAGCCCCATTTTCTATCATTGAACTGTTTTATAAACTCTTTAGGGGAGATACATGCTCAACTAATTTTATCAACAATCACGATTATTTGCAACTATATGTTTATCTGAACTGAATGTTTATTTATGCTAAGTAATAGTATTGCCATACGTGAATCGCATTTATATAATTATGTGCATACATAATTGTACCAAACAAAAGCGGGATCAAGTATCCCATACTTGAGGCAGCCGTATCAAACTAAACCGGGCTCAAGTATCACATACTTGAGGCAGCCGTACCAAAATCAAGCGGACCCAAGTATCATATACTTGAGACAGCCGTACAAAGCATCAAAGCGGACCCAAGTATTACATACTTGAGGTAGCCGTACATACGGACATAAGTACATGAATTGTATTTATACTTTAAACTGCATTATCTACGTACATATACTTGCCACGATGATTTTTACAAGGTTATATGCAAACTCTATGAACTCACTAACCTTTTTGTTGACATTTTTAGCATGTTTATCTCAGGTTCACAAATTCACGAGGCTGGCAAGGATGGAAAGGAAGGGCACAAGTACTCAAGATGGCTATAAATTTTATTATCATTCGAAAACTTATTTGTAAACCGGGAAACACTAGGTCCTCATTTTGTAAACTCTTATATTTATATAATTCGAATGATAAATCTTTTAAAACGACTCAATTAGAGTTCGTTTTCTATCATTATAACTGTTGTGTCATGAAGTAACACCTAGTTTGAATTCCATTGCGTATCACGAAGTTGGGGGTGTTACACAAGTGACTTGGCTCGGTTTGAAACCAAAATATCGACAGAAATGCATGAACATCTAGTTCAATATGACCTATTTATCAAAATCGGTTTAGCTAACTAGACCCAAATTTTGTGTAAGTTTAAGTTCCAATATAACCAGTTTTTCTTACTCCAATAGTGATGTAGCCAAGTATACTAGAGTAGTATTCTGAATTCAAAACACTAAATATTTCAATGATTGATACTCGGTTGATGCTACATAAGTTCTCACAGCCGCATATGTCCTTTTTCCTCTTTGCTAACTTTCTGAAAATTGTCGTTCCACAAAAGATCAACCCATCAGTATATGCACATGTGTGAACATGGCTGATGTCTAGGGCTATAAACGAATTGGACGAACACGAACAGGGCCTTGTTCATGTTCGTTTGTTCAATTTTAACTAGACAAATAAACGGACATGAACGCTTAAATGAACGAATTTTCTTGTACATGTTCGTTTATTAAGAAAATATGTTGTTCATATTTGTTCATTAAAACACTAAACAAACGCTAAACGAATATAAACGATCGAACAGAAATGAACATAGACAAACCAACATTAAATTTATTAAATTATACACAATATATTGTTTTACAAGTATGTTTTATTTAAAGAAAAAAATTTTAAAATATACAATTAACAATATGATACACAAACATAAATAAATAAATAAACATAAAAGAATGTTAACGAACGTATAATCGAACGTTCACGAACATAAATGAACGGATGAGACTGTGTTCATGTTCGTTCATTTAACTAAATGAACGTAAATTATTGTTCATGTTCGTTCATTTAATAAATAATCGAACATAAACGAACTTTTTATCAAATGGTTCATGAAATTTTCACTGAATGTTCAATTCGTTTACGGCCCTACTGATGTCTAAACAACTGAGTTTTTTCACCATCAAATTTTCATCCATTTTATTTAATTTTTCCGACCACGTAACCACGTTTATATTGAGTGTAGACATTTATCGATCCCATCCTTTAATATTGTAACTACTTTCCCAAACATCCATTTTATGTACTTGTTAAGTTCTATTGGCTAGTTGGTATGATAAAATCACTATTGGACATGTACATCATTCATTGAAATATTGGTTACCCCAAATAACCAAGCGGATAATCAACTTCAGTTTACATAGAGTCCAACTCAAGATTTTGTAAAATTAATATACCCACTTAACATATATAACCTTCATCTCAACACTTAACATATATATCATGAAAATGAGAGAAACATATTTGACATATTGGAAGTGAAAATGCATTATGAATTGTTAACTACAAATGAGGGTTTACAAGTGTTTAAATACTACATGTTGGAGGGAAAGCTCAACTAACTATTAAAGGCTAACAGCTAACTAATTACTCTTCTAACACTACTGAATTACATTGAGTTACATATATATAAATTTCTATCCATAAGTATCTTCATCTTTGGAGGAGTGCCTGAGTAGCTTGCTCTGTTTCTACTAACAGAGTATGTTGCAGACTTGGACTTTATGTTGCAGACTTGGACTTCTGTACTGAGTTGATGGAGCAATCTGTTTGTACACCATTATCCCCCTCGCAAGTTGGCAGTGTGTAAGGATTACACATGCCCAACTTGGACAGACAATTGTAATGAAGTGGTCTACTGAGGCCTTTGGTCAAGATGTCAGCTATTTGATGTTTTGTAGAAATGTAGGTAGGAAGGATTTGACCAGATTTGACCTTATCTCTTACAAAATGACAATCGATTTCAATGTGTTTTGTCCTAGCATGCTACACAGGGTTAGATGCTAAGGTTATGCAAGATGCATTGTCCACCATCATAGGAATAGGAGTTGGGACTGTGATTTTAAGATCTCTGAGTAAGCATTGTAGCCAAGTCACCTCACAAGTACTATTTATAAGAGCCCTATATTCTGCCTCTGTGGAGGATCTTGAGACAAAAAGTTGCTTCTTAGATTGCCAGGAGATTAAGCATGAGCCAAGAAATATACCATAGCCTGTGACAGATCTTCTAGTGAAGGGACAACTGGCACAATCACTATCACAATATGTAATGAGATGTAAATTATTCTTGGTAGGGAAGAAAAGACCTTGACCAATGGAGAGTTTGATGTATCTAATTACTCTAGTGAGTGCCTTCATGTGATTTGTTGTTGGCTTTTGTAGAAATTGACTAAGGGCTTGTGCAGCAAATGCCAAGTCAGGTCTGGTGATTGTGAGGTATAAGAGCTTCCCAACTAGTGTTCTATAGAAAGAAGGATCTGAAAGTGGATCTCCATCATCCATTGAGAGCTTGACATTGGGATCCAAAGGTGTAGCAGATGGTTTGGTGTCAAGTAGTCCAGCATGTGTGATTAAGTCAAGAGCATACTTCCTCTGAGTCATGGCCAGACCATGTTTATTCTTGAGAAATTCAATTCCTAGATAATAATGTAAGGGACCAAGATCTTTGATGCTGAACTTTTCATCTAGGCTATGTTTGAGTTGATGTATGGTGACTTTATCATTGCCAACAATTAGAAGATCATCTACATACACCAGGATAGCAGTGAACTTGTTGTTTTGTTTGAGTATGAGAAGAAAAGTATCAACATAGCTTTGCTTGAAGCCAAGTGATGAAAGGAAGGTGATGAGTTTCTCAAACCATTGCTTGTTGGCCTGTTTCAGGCCATAAAGGGATTTCTTGAGCTTGCATATAGTGTTTGGTGGAAGAGTTTGAGAATATCCCTTTGGAACATCCATTTAAACATCTTCATGAAGGTCTCCATGCAAGAAGGCATTGTTAACATCCAACTGTTCAATTGTCCAATCATGGTGAACTGCAACTGCTAGGAAAGTTCTCACTGTAGCCATCTTGTCAAATGGTGCAAAGGTTTCTTTGTAGTCCTCCCCTTCTTTTTGATTGAACCCCTTGGCTACTAGCCTGGCCTAATATCTTTCTACTGAGCCATCAGCATGCAACTTGATTTTGTAGACCCATTTGCTCCCAATAGCTGATTTTCCAGCAAGTAAAGTTGTGGTTTCCCAAGTATTATTCTTTTCTAATGCTTCAATTTCCTTATTCATCGCTTCAATCCAAGGTTTTTGTTTGGATGCTTGATGAAATGAGGTTGGTTCAGAAAGTTTGTCAATGTGATTGATGAAATGCAATGATGTAGGACACAAATGTGAGTAGTTGATGTAATGTGAGTGGTGGTATCTGGAGTTGGTGATGTTATGGATAGTGGATCTGGGAAGTTTGTAGTGATAGTATTTGAGTTTGAATGGGGTATCTTTGGTTCTGGTGGATACTCTTTGTGCAGGTGGTGGTGGTGGTGGTGTAGGAGTTGGATCAGTGTGAGGTGTAGAGGGTGGTGTGGATGGAGATGAAGAAGTAGATGTTGTCTGTGGGTTTGGACTTGGTAGTTGAATGTGGGTTAGGGTTGGAGAAGGATTGGGAGTAGAGTGTGTGGGATTGGAGATGTCATGATCATTGAGTTCTGTTGTAGAGGGAGTGTTTGGATCAATTGAGTGTGAGTTGTTTGTGTTGGGAGAAGTGGTGGTAATGGGACTGGGTGGATTGGTGTTGGATTGTGAAGTATGCAAGGGAGTGGGTATGAAGAGGTGTGGAGAAATGGTTGTGGGTAGTGAGGATGATGGTTGAGAGTGAGAGTTGTCTGAGCTCATTGAAGGTGAATTGGATAATGGAAATTTGGATTCATCAAAAAGTACATTCCTGCTTGTGATAGTTTTATGAGTGTGGGGATCATACAATAAGTATCCTTTTTGATTGTTTGGATAGCCTATTAGGACTGTGGGAGTGGCTCTTTTGTCAAATTTATCAGTTGTGTGATGGTAAGCATATGCTAAACAGCCTATAACTCTGAGGTGATCAAGTGATGGTGGTGAGTTGTGTAGCAGCTCATAAGGGCTTTCATTTTGAAGGATTTTGGAGGGAATTCTGTTGATTAGATAGGTGGATGCCAAAAGACTGTAACCCCAAAAGTGAATGGGAAAGTGGGTTTGAAAGTGAATGGATCTTGCCATCTCTAGTAAATGTCTGTGTTTCCTCTCCACCCTAGCATTTTGTTGAGGTGTGTATGGACATGAAGTTTGATGGATGATTCCATGACTTTTAAGAAAGGTAGTGAAGGATGAGTTAATGAATTATGTACCATTATATGTCCTAATGGTTTTTATGTCTGATTGAGATTGTGTTTTGACAGATGTGTGAAAAACTTGAAAGGTACTAAAAACATGATGTTTACTTGGTAATAGGTATGTCCATGTAGCCCTTGAGTAATCATCAACAATGGTGAGAAAATAGGTACATTTATTGATTGTAGGATGTCTGTATGGACCCCATACATCAAGGTGAAGCAATTCAAATTTTGACTTAGCATGAGATGAGCTTACAGGAAAAGACAGAACATGGTGTTTAGCTAAAGGACAAATGGTACATTTACATTCTGAATCATAAGAAGAAATTGAAATATTTTTGATTTTCTTAATTGTTTGAAGTGGAGTGTGTCCCAATCTGTTGTGCCAAAGTGTGGAGCTCCTAACACTGGATAAGATGGTTGAAGAAGGTTCCACTCAAGGTGTGTTAGAGTTTAGGAGATACAATCCACCATGAAGGGTGCCATGAGTACTAGTCCCATCATGGCCCTGAAAGATAAATCTGTCATGAGTAAATGTTACTAAAAAGAGTGTTTTGTGGAGAAGTCTGCTTATGGAGATGAGGTTCTAGGTGAAGTTGGGGACATAGAGAAATTCATGGATGGTGAGTGGGGTTGTAAGGTGCACTAATCAAACATAATACACATGTGTTGTGTATCCATTTAGTAATGAAATTATAATAGGTGTGTGAAGTTTGGTGATGTTATGCATAAGACCAAGTGATATACAAATATGATATGTGGCTCCACTGTCAACAATCCATATGAATGATTTTTTGTGATGTTTGAAGAAATGAATGAGTGCATCTTAGCAATAGAATTAAAAGAATGAATACCAGTGATTTTTTTAGGAACAGATGTGAGATTTAAATGAGAGTATACATGCCATGTGTGTGGTCATACCAGATGTGTCATTCTGAGCATTTTGCATTAAAAGAAGAACTTGGTTCAGCTGATTTTGTAACTGATCCATCCTGGCATGGACTTGGGCTTCTGAGTCACTTGTGGAAGTAGAAGGTGGGCATTGATCAAGTGGACTAAGTGGTGGTTCAGTCTCCATTGGTGGTTGATGAGTGTCTAAATACTCATCATTTTTGTACCATCTAGACTGCAAAAACAACTGAAAACACTCAGAAATGCTTCAAAATGATGAAAATATCACAAAACAAGTGTTTTATATGTTTTAAATGCAAAAACATCAAAATCTGGTGAAAAGCGTATAAAGTTTGCATAATTGGCGTTTTAGTCCCCAAGTTACAAAAATTGTCAAAAATAGTCCCTGTAATTCAAAAACTTGTAAAATGTCATTTAAGGTCCATGGGATTCAAAAGTTGTCAAAATTAACCCTTTAAAGTTAAAATTTGCAAAATGACAACTTTAGTCCCCGAACTTTGAAAAATGTCATAAATAGTCCTTGGTGAATTTAAAAATGGAAATTATTCAAACTACACCTTGTACTATTCAATTGTGGCATAATTGGTCCTTTATGATAAGTTTAGAGATAAATTACAAGTTTGGTCCACAGGTTTGAAAATTGTCAAAATGGTCCTTGGACATTTTAAAAATGGAAAATAATCATTATTGGTCCTTGAACTATTTATTTATGGCTGGTTTGGTCCTTGTAAGAACTTTGGAAGATTGGCAGGTTCAACCCTTAACTTTGTTGGAATTACACAAAAGGTCCTTGTGATTATTAAGATACAAACCGAACCGGACCCTATTTAAACCAAACCCAAGCCCAAAACCATAACCCGGCCCAAATTTTAAAGCGATAATACCGCACCACCATGGCGTCTTCTCCTCCCCACTGTTAAACCAAAACCGGGTGGTTTCCACCTCACCTCCACTCATCACTACCAAAATACACTCATCACCATCCTCCACCTCATGAGATAGCCCACAAACTGCAGTTAATGCTTCCCCACCATAGACCTTTCACTGTTCCACTCACATCCCCTGTTTTTGCTTCTACATCACACCAAGTCCATTGAAACTTAACCTTTTGTGTCCCCTACACCTCCACAACACCCCAATCTTCTTTAATTACAGTGAGCTGCTCTAATCCACTAGTCTTAATTTTGGCGCCAAAAGTCTTTTAAACGAATAGGATGAGTTTGACTCATCCAATGGTTAAGATTTAAAGTGGGAAAGTCTCAGAAGCATGTGGGGAGTATCTTAAGGCTATAAAGAAAGAGGAGAAGCAGAGGAGGAAGTATCTAGTTTTTAATTTTAATTAGCTTATTGCGTTTAACTTAATTTTGATTTTCAAGTGTATTCCTTAGCTTTAAAGTACTGTTTATCTCATATTCAGTGTATTATACAACTTTTGCAACAAGTGATTTAAAGTTTCAAGTTACTTTTTCAGTTTATGCATTTTCAAGTTCAAATTATCATAATCTGTAAATGTTGTTTTTAGATGTTATGGACTGATAAGCCACATAAGCTCCCTAGAAAGCTTATTCAAGCTTTTAGAAACTCTAAAACTTAGTCTAGTACAAAAAAAACCAGAAAATCACAAAAATTACTAATAAATTAGTTAAAAATCAAAAATCTATGGTGAAGGTGATAAACAAGCTGGAGCAAGGTAGATTCTGGATGGCCTTGGTATAGAGCTTATTGGTAAGCTATAGGAAGTGTATTCACAGTCCTTGTTCTTGGTTTTCATTCAAATCCATCTTGTAAGCCTTTTTGGTATATTTGGTCATTTAACTGTTTAAATCCTTAACTAGCTTAAATCTTTGTGTTTTCATATTCATTAGTTATAGTTAAGTGAAATTAAACATAAAAATCAGTGGTTTGTTGTCACACCCCCAAATTACCTGTTTTGCAGCGGAATGGAATTCCTGGGGGTTGATTGTCATAGCATCACAATCACAGTTATATTGAACGACCTAAAGTGTCGTTTGAAAAATACATCGCTTGATTTAATAAAATAATCAGAGTTTACAAAGTATAGGTCCCAATTGAAAATCAACTTGTGCGGAACTAAGTTTGTTACAATTCAAACGATGTTTTAAAGTACATAAAACACAAGTGAGACGCGTCGTCATCACGACTCCATGAAGTCCAAATGCATGCCATGAAGTGAATGCCTTAGATACCTGAGATAAAAACATGCTAAAAAGTGTCAACACAAAGGTTGAGTGAGTTCATAGAGTTTGTTTTGAAATGTAAAGCCTTCCAAAATCGTTTATGCAGCAAAGGCATTGTAAATCCACTCAGTTCCAAGTTCCGCCCATACAAAACTTGTAACATGTGTGTTCACAACCACTTGCCAAAAGGTGTATAGTTTATGTTCAAACATATGATTTCAAATGAATTCACAATAGTACCTAACTCGACGTAGAACAATAGCACTTAATCAATAGGTCTAGACTCAATGTATGTTAGTCAATGATTTAGAACATTATACGACGTAGAACTGTAGCACATAATCAATAGCACCTAACTCAATGTATCGTAGTCAACCCGACATAGTACTTTATTCGACGATGTATCAGTAGTCAACTGATTTAGAAGCGTTATCTGACGTAGAACTATAGCACATAAACAAGAACAATTGATATAGTACGACATTCGGTTTTGAAACAATGGTGATCATGATAGAAGTTATCCTTAAAAATTTAAAGTACTTATGAAAGTAACTAAAAATAGTTGAGCATGTATCTCCCCCAAAATAGTACAAAACAATTGAAAGTGGGGCTATGAAAAGCTGACGGTAATTCATATAAGTTAAAGTACTTGTTAAAGTAAATGAAACATTTGAGCATGTATCTCCCCAAAATAGTACAAAACAATTGAAAGAGTAGGGGCTATGACTCACGGATAAGCTGGAATGATGACAAGGTAGTGAAACTTATAATGTGATCGTTATCCGGGACCTAGTACCAATGATATGATATGTAATGAGTTGCAATGTAATGTTATGCATGCATTTCGTATGTTATTTATACCATTTGCGGGTTTTGAAAATAATACTTGTCGTCGAAAAATACTCGTTTGACGTCTTGACCCTTCAAAAATCACTTTACATGTTTTGACGTCAAAATGTCATCCTACAATGGTTTTATAATGATTTTTGGTGAAATTATCACTTTTCGTCGTAAAACAGTGTCGTCGGAATTTTCATGAAATTAACAAAAATGGCTCCGAAAAACTAGTCATAAAATAGTGTACGTCGATCGTTAGAGAACGAACTCGACGGTTTTGGAAAGTTTGTATCGATATCTAAAAGTTTCAGTTCAGGAGTTTTCGTCCAAAAGGTCTCGAACATAAAGATAATAAGGGTTAAAGATAGTGATTTTGTTGAATTGTAGTGCAAAAAAAATGAGTTTCGGCCAAGTTTGAACATCCGTAATTAATTTACTATAACTCTGCTTTACAAACAGCTTGTTGTTTTGAAAAAAATATGGCCGGTGAACTTGATTTTACTAGAGGACATTTCGTTCCAAAAAGTTTCACAACCTCGTTAAAAACAGCCTCAAACAGGGACGTTACAGCTACCGTAACTCTTGTATCGTAAAAATAATATAGTTTTTCAGAAAATAATAGTTACGGCAAGTTTATGAAAACGTGCATATCTTTGTCGTTTCAAATCCGTTTTCTACGTTTTATATATCCTTAGCTTCGTATCGAAGTAAACTAATATATTTTTGATAAGTCGAAATAATTTGTGAAGCTTAAGGCTCGTTTTTGACTCAAACAATGTAAAAATAGTGTGCTGAAATTCCAGAAAATAACATATTTCGTCGTCAAACTTGTAAAGTCCATAACTTTTTCGTTATAAGTCCGTTTTTATCCGTTCAAGCGGCCACGGATTCGTTTTAAAGTATATTTTCTAAATATCAAGGCCAAAGTTTCGTACCAAATGTCGGATTTTCCAGAAAAATGAAACAAGGACAGAACGTAAAATATACGAAATTAAAATAGTTTTTCTCGGACAAAACCTATTCTAATCCCTTCAAATCAACTCCAAAGCTAATCTAATCCTACCATACACCTTCTTAGGGTGTCATGGGTTCCTAGACATCATCAAGACCAACCAATACCAAGGGGATAATTATAGGATGACCAAATATATATATATACTCTAAAATCATGTAAAAATGGTATAAATCACATATGTCTTGCATGTTGCTCCAAAAATGAAGAAATGACTATGAAATGAAAAGGAAACATGAAAATATAAATGATATGCTTACAAGTACTTGATGAGGTGATTAGAACCAAGGTTTAACCTAAACACCCTAGGTTTTTATTTCAAAACCTTAATGAGAGTGTTATCTAGATTGATTTAAACTTGAACTTGATAAAAATTTTGTGACCCCTTCTCCAATCTATGTCTTGGCCGGTTCTTTAGAGAGAAGAACAAGAGAAATAAAAACTATCTTAACTATGAGAAATGAGGAGGAATGAATAAAATGAAATAATGCTACATGGAGTAAGTAACTATACAATCAAGTAAATTTTTTTTTTTCCAACCATTTAATGCCAATCCCCTATGGGCCGGATTTTGGGGATCTTGTCAACAAATATATATATATATATATATTTTTTTTTTAAAACTTGTGTATAATGCATACTTGTAACAATTTTAAGAAAAATGTAAGTTATGTGTAGTTAAATGTATGAGTAAAGGTAAATGGAAATTTTTGGTACAAGTAAGTTTTTAATAGGTCAAAATAGAATGTAATGAGATAATAAAATTGTAAAAATACATTCCTTGTGAAATTTGAGTGATATAAAAATTATCGAGTAGTTTTTGAGAAAAACGTCGTAATAATACAACTTTAACGATTTATGTACCAAATGAATTTAAGACACTAGGAAAACTCAAAATATAGTTTTTATCAACTAACTGTAAGTATAAAAATATGTCGGGATCATTTTTGAAAGTAATGGATTAAATATTCAAAATAATAACTCACGCGATAACGTTTATTAAATATAAAAATTACGCGTTAAATGTGAAATGAAATGTCATGAATGAACTAATGTGATGCAAATGATGTTAATGAAATGTAGACTAAACTTAGTCCATATGAAATGTTCGTGATGATATGATCATGAATTCGCCGCTAAACCTTAAAGGTTACGCGAATTTGGAATACGTAAACCAAGTTTACTATAAATGTTGAAATAATGAAACATGAATTGTGTCGAGAAATGACCTGAAAGTACGGGTTGTCACATTCAGCCCATCAAAAGATTGATCCACGAATTGAGTTGATGTTAGTCTATCGGGTTTAGGGTTTGATGTGGCAAACTTTCAGAGCAAAACCCTCAAAAGACTTTTTACCAACCAATTTTCACTTAATCTCACAACTCATCAAACAATAACTGTCATGAGATTAGGCTAAATTGGTTTGAAGGAGGACTTTTGAAAATTTGGCTCGATTACGGAATCGCTTACACATATAAGCACTACTCCCCTTCATTGCATGATTCTTTCTGAATTAGACATAGGTGATCAGGCTATGTATAATTTAGGAGTAACTATGCAATGCTTGGACTAATCGACTCATATGTTGTTTGGTGTTGAGTCAACTGATGTTAAAATTGTGATGAACATCGAGGGGAGAAGACATGGAGAAGTGTCGTTAAAATGATAGTTAAAGTAAAAAGAATTAAAATCCTCGTAAATGATAACAAATCGGAAAGAAAATGAAGTACGATAGATGAGAATATTTTACAACGAGTAGTTTAGCAAAAGTAGTACATCTTAGGTTATAAAGATTCGGATACGATGGAAAACATAAACTTAGTACGACATAGTACATAAGGAAAATTAAGACTGTTAGTTTCCAAATTTCTTCGAGTCTTAGCGTTGTTGTGACCATGACGAGCTTCTCCTCCTTGTAACATGTATGCATTCCCATGAGCACCTTTGACTTGTTGACCTTGGTTTTGAGGACATTGATTTCGATAGTGTCCTTGCTCCCCACATCCGAAGCATGTGACTACGGCTTTGCCCTTACAGTCCTTAGCAAGGTGTCCTACTTTGTGACAGCTAAAGCATATACCACATGGACCATTATGATGTAGCGTGCATTGGCGGCATCGCGGTAAGTTTCCTGCATAAGCTCTTCCCCTTGTTGGTGCATAACATAGACCTGGCGACTTCTTGTCTTCTATTACATTTGTTGATGATGGTTAGTGTTACGGTTTTGGTTGTTGTTGTTATAACCTCCTTGGTCGTCTTCCCATTTTCTTTTGTTGTGGTTGATTTGGTTATCGTCGTTGTTGTTGTTGTTGTTTTGGTCATTGTTGTAGTTGGTGCGGTTGTTGGTATTGTTGTTACGGTTGGTGTTGGTGGTGTTGCCCCTCTTTACTACTTGTGCCATAAGCTTTTGAGACAATCGAATAGATTCCTCAATCGTTTGCGGGTCAGAAGAAGTCACGTCACCTTGAATAATTTCGGAAGTCCTTCAAGAAAGCCTCCGGTAGCTTCTCATTATCCGAAACCATAGATGGGCATAACACGGCAATTCTTGAAACCGAATGTAAGTGTCAATATCGTACCCATAGTCATTAATTCATAGAATTCGTCTCCAACTTTTTCACTTCCGTTCGAGGACAAAACTTCTTAGTCACCAAACCCTTAAATTCCTCCCAAGTAAGCTTGAAAGCATTCTCCATTCCAATCGGTTGAGCATAAGAATTCCACCAAGAAAATGCTCCATCGAGTAGTATTACTCATGTAAACTTAACCTACTGTCATCCGGACATTTAAAGCAAAAACACCCGATTCCAATTTTCAAACCATCGAACCATGGCTGTAGCTCCCTCGGTACCTCGAAACTTAGTGGGATCTCCACTCTTGAAATCCTTGTAAGAACATCTCTTAACTCCGGATCCTCCCATTTCAGTGCCAACAAAGCTAAGCAAGCCGGCGGCTGACGCGACTCGGCAGCGACTGACGGCTGTTTCAATCCTTAATGCCTCCGCTACACTATCCCTTACCAACTTTTGAATAGCCGCTTGGGTCATTACAGTGTGTGGCTTTCTTGGCGCCATATCTTCTTCAAAATAAGAGGAAAGGGTGAGACGTATCAAAGTCCTATGTTAATAATAAGCGCTCTAAAGAGATGTGATAAGAGATGATAAGTTTGAGGTTATTTTTTCGAAATGATCGACGGGTTCCGAAAAGATGGGTTATGAGGTGTTGTAAGTGCTTCAATGTATGATGGTTTAGAGACTTAATGTGTGAATAAAGTGTAACTCGACATGTTAGTGGTGAAACAAAGGAGTGAGAGTGACTTCGCCCTATTTAAAAGTTTATCTCGGCATTCGTCGTTATCGGTGATGAGTCAATTGATGTAAAAAATTTATGATAGGGAATGACAAAGTATTCACCACATTAGAGTATGGGGAAAAGATAATGGGATGGGCATTTAAGGGCATCCATGTGACAATCGTTTTGAAATGAAAGTAAATAACTCGAAAAATGTACGTATAAATCGCTTGCAAAGTGAACATGCACTTGTGATGAAATGATGAGATGCTATGATGATGTAGTTATAGTCTATGGTCAATGATGCAACCTAGTTCTCTATAACTGAAGCTCTGATGCCAATCTGTCACACCCCCTAATTACCTGTTTTGCATAGAATGGAATTCACGGGATTGACTGTCATAGCATCACAATCACAGTTATATTGAACGACCTAAAGTGTCGTTTGAAAAATACATCGCTTGATTTAATAAAATAATCAGAGTTTACAAAGTATAGGTCCCAATTGAAAATCAACTTGTGCGGAAATAAGTTTGTTACAATTCAAACGATGTTTTAAAGTACATAAAACACAAGTGAGACGCGTCGTCATCACGACTCCATGAAGTCCAAATGCATGCCATGAAGTGAATGCCTTAGATACCTGAGATAAAAACATGCTAAAAAGTGTCAACACAAAGGTTGAGTGAGTTCATAGAGTTTGTTTTGAAATGTAAAGCCTTCCAAAATCGTTTATGCAGCAAAGGCATTGTAAATCCACTCAGTTCCAAGTTCCGCCCATACAAAACTTGCAACCTGTGTGTTCACAACCCACTGCCAAAAGGTGTATAGTTTATGTTCAAACATATGATTTCAAATGAATTCACAATAGTACCTAACTCGACGTAGAACAATAGCACTTAATCAATAGGACTAGACTCAATGTATCAGTAGTCAAATGATTTAGAACATTATCTGACGGTAGCTGTAGCACATAATCAATAGCACCTAACTCAATGTATCGGTATCAACTGACATAGTACTTATAAACGATATCATTAGTCAACTGATTTAGAACGTTATCTGACGTAGGAACTATAGCACATAAACAAGAACAATTGATATAGTACGACATTCGGTTTTGAAACAATGGTGATCATGATAGAAGTTATCCTTAAAAAATTTAAAGTACTTATAGTAACTAAAATAGTTGAGCATGTATCTCCCCCAAAAATAGTACAAAACAATTGAAAGTGGGGCTATGAAAAACTCACGGTAATTCATATAAGTTAAAGTACTTGTTAAAGTAAATGAAAACAGTTTGAGCATGTATCTCCCCCAAAAATAGTACAAAACAATTGAAAGAGTAGGGGCTATGACTCACTTGGATAACTGGAATGATGACAAGAGTGAGTACACTGAGGTATAATGTGATGCGTTATCCGGGACCTAGTACCAATGATATGATATGTAATGAGTTGCAATGTAATGTTATGCATGCATTTCGTATGTTATTTATACCATTTGCGGGTTTTGAAAATAATACTTATCGTCGAAAAATACTGGATTTGGACGTCTTGACCCTTCAAAAAATCACTTTACAAGTATTTACGTCAAAATGTCATCCTACAATGGTTTTATAATGATTTATATTGAAATTATCACTTTTCGTTAAGTAAAACATTAGCCGAATTTTCATGAAATTAACAAAAATGGCTCCGAAAAACTAGTCGTAAATTAGTGTACGTCGATCGTTAGAAACGAACTCGCGGTTTTGGAAAGTTTGTATCGATATCTAAAAGTTTGGTTCAGGGTTTTCGATCAAAGGTCTCGAACATAAAGATAATAAGGGTTAAAGATAGTGATTTTGTTGAATTGTAGTGCAAAAAAAATGAGTTTCGGCCAAGTTTGAACATCCGTAATTAATTTACTATAACTCTGCTTTACAAACAGCTTGTTGTTTTGAAAAAATATGGCCGGTGAACTTGATTTTACTAGAGGACATTTCGTTCCAAAAAGTTTCACAACCTCGTTAAAAACAGCCTCAAGCAGAGACGTTACAATACAGTAACTCTTGTATCGTAAAATAATATAGTTTTAGGAAAATATAATTCTGGCAAGTTTATAAAAACGTGCATATCTTTGTCGTTTCAAATCCGTTTTCTACGTTTTATATATCCTTAGCTTCGTATCGAAGTAAACTAATATATTTTTGATAAGTCGAAATAATTTGTGAAGCTTAAGGCTCGTTTTTGACTCAAACAATGTAAAAATAGTGTGCTGAAATTCCAAAATAACATATTTGATAGTCAAACTTGTAAAGTCCATAACTTTTTTAGTTATAAGTCCGTTTTTATCCGTTCAAGCGGCCACGGATTCGTTTTAAAGTATATTTTCTAAATATCAAGGCCAAAGTTTCGTACCAAATGTCGGATTTTCCAGAAAAATGAAACAAGGACAGAACGTAAAATATACGAAATTAAAATAGTTTTTCTCGGACAAAACCTATTCTAATCCCTTCAAATCAACTCCAAAGCTAATCTAATCCTACCATACACCTTCTTAGGGTGTCATGGGTTCCTAGACATCATCAAGACCAACCAATACCAAGGGGATAATTATAGGATGACCAAATATATATATATACTCTAAAATCATGTAAAAATGGTATAAATCACATATGTCTTGCATGTTGCTCCAAAAATGAAGAAATGACTATGAAATGAAAAGGAAACATGAAAATATAAATGATATGCTTACAAGTACTTGATGAGGTGATTAGAACCAAGGTTTAACCTAAACACCCTAGGTTTTTATTTCAAAACCTTAATGAGAGTGTTATCTAGATTGATTTAAACTTGAACTTGATAAAAATTTTGTGACCCCTTCTCCAATCTATGTCTTGGCCAGTTCTTTAGAGAGAAGAACAAGAGAAATAAAAACTATCTTAACTATGAGAAATGAGGAGGAATGAATAAAATGAAATAATGCTACATGGAGTAAGTAACTATACAATCAAGTAAATTTTTTTTTTCCAACCATTTAATGCCAATCCCATATGGGCCGGATTTTGGGGATCTTGTCAACAAATATATATATATATATATATTTTTTTTTAAACTTGTGTATAATGCATACTTGTAACAATTTTAAGAAAAATGTAAGTTATGTGTAGTTAAATGTATGAGTAAAGGTAAATGGAAATTTTTGGTACAAGTAAGTTTTTAATAGGTCAAAATAGAATGTAATGAGATAATAAAAATTGTAAAAATACATTCCTTGTGAAATTTGAGTGATATAAAAATTATCGAGTAGTTTTTGAGAAAAACGTCGTAATAATACAACTTTAACGATTTATGTACCAAATGAATTTAAGACACTAGGAAAACTCAAAATATAGTTTTTATCAACTAACTGTAAGTATAAAAATATGTCGGGATCATTTTTGAAAGTAATGGATTAAATATTCAAAATAATAACTCACGCGATAACGTTTATTAAATATAAAAAGTGCAGCGTTAAATGTGAAATGAAATGTCATGAATGAACTAATGTGATGCAAATGATGTTAATGAAATGTAGACTAAACTTAGTCCATATAGAGTATTGCATTGATGATATGATCATAGATTAAGCGCTAAACCTTAAAGGTTACGAATTTGGAATCGTGATAAGTTTACTATAAATGTTGAAATAATGAAACATGAATTGTGTCGAGAAATGACCTGAAAGTACGGGTTGTCACATTTGTTCTTTTAAATTTGTAGCTAGCAAAATTCCATTTTGGCCTATGTTAAATTTGTTATTTTTATGTTGTTATTTTTGTTAGTTAATGTTTCTTTAGTCTTATTTAATGATAATATAAGAACCGTAATCAGTTTTATGGTTTTAATCTTTGAAATCCTTTGGAAATATTCAAATCGGTTCAACAAAGTATTATCTTGTTTATTTGTGTTATAGGGTGATTGAGTTGTTACTTGTTGTTTTTATCTCACAAACTAATATCTAGTTTAACAAAACTAGTACTCACCAAAAGTCAAAAATCCTTTTAATCTAACTGCATTAACTGTTCATGTTCTGTGATCATGGATTTGTGTTTATAAGTTGTCATAATCCCTTAATTTAGTCTTAATATAACCTAATACATCATAATTAATAAGTAAGATCAATCCTAAGTTCAGTTTAGTCAACTTTTAGTGATTATCATAAAGTCAAAAGTTTCATTTAGTTTTGAATTAAATAATAATTTATATAGGATCTACTGTTGAGTTTCAAGACTTAAGCTTGTGGGATAGTAAATTCCATCTGCTCATCTTAATATTAGTATTTTTTATAATTTTCAAATAGCTTATTTAATAGCTTTTTGCTTAGCTTATTTAAGACACCATCTCAAAATTGTGTCCTCAGGTACGCTTTGATATCAATTTCAAGAGCTTGTCAAAAGCTTCCAAAGGTAACTTTAGCTTGTCAAACTTGATTCTTTGGATAGCCAACCAACCCATATTGAGGTCCCAAGCTTCATATTCCACTTTTTAGCTTGTTAGCTAGGGCGACCTAGCTTCTTTTTTGTCCCAACACTCAAAGACCAACAGATCAGCTCCATGATCACAGCTTACCACCACTTTCATAAGCTCACCAAAAGCTCTACAGTTAATTTAGTTTGTGATTTTTGGTTGAAAGCCAACCTAGCTAGCTTGTTGATTCAGTCTTGGTTTTGAGCTTTTGAACTTATTTACCTAGCTTATTTTAGCCTACAAAGTCTGCACAAGTCCTGTTTGGTACAAAGGTGTTTCATAAGTGCTTATTGCTTGTTTATAGCATATCAAGATGCTATCCGTGTTTTCTAGCTTATCATAAGTATCTTTTATTTTGTTTTAGCTTATTTAAGCTTTTGTTTCATATTGCAAGTTTGTTTGAGCTTATTTCATCATAATAAGCTCAAAAGTCAAAATGTTAAGATATTGTCGTTTCGAGCTTATTAATCATTTTCATTAAAAGTTGTAGTTGTGAAAAGTGCTTATCTTAGTTAGCTTAATAACTTTGTAAAAGAAAAAAATCAAAAATAAAATTTTTAAAAGGGGTGGAGAAGGGCTCGAACCGAGACCTCCCAACCTTGAGAGTGATAGTGTGTATTGTGATAGCCGTGCCCTTGGGTCTTTGACTGGTTATCTTCTACACAATTTAATACATAACAACCTTTTGTCTCATATAGCTTATTCGAGTGTTTTAGCTTATTTATAGCTTATTTAGACCAGATTTTTCACCATTTGTATTTTTCTTTAATTTTTATTAGTATGTATTTTAAAAAAAGTTTTGATTTTTCTAAATAGTTTTAGTATTTTTAATCATTTAATTAGTGTAAAATCTTATTTAATTCATAATAAAAAATATAAAAGTCTAAAAAATATAAATCTTTTTCTAAAATTTTCTTTTGTCATATAGTACGTAATAAAATTGTTTTTACACTTGTAGGACTTTTATTTCATAAAATTTACGTTTTTGCTTACACCTCGTAATTTTAGACTTAACGACGCCATTTTAAATCACATTTTAGATAATTTAAGTTTACGCTTTTAGTTAAAATAGTTTATTTAAGTTATTTTATTTTATAAAATCACAAAAACATCATTGTAAAAATAGTGATAGCGTTTATTTAATATATTTTAACTTTTTAATTTCTTTTAATTTGCATTTAAGTCGCTATAATTTGTAAATCTTTTCTTTAGGTTTAATTATTCATCAAAATCCTTACTGATCACTATCCTTAGTGATTATTCGACACCTGATTGTGTTAAACACCATTTATCCTCCGTGGGACTTAACGACCCGAGAATCCACTGTATTCTCCTGATCTTAATTGCATTTGTTTCTGAGCTGTTTTAAGTTTGTTACGGTCGGCCATTCACAAGTGGTCGGTTTGAGTGATTAAACTTGACTGTTCGGGAGCCAATCAAATTTTGGCCGCTGGGGAGGCGTAGTTGTTCTAAGCATTTTAACCTTACTTGCACATATACCACAGCTTTGTAAAAGTTTTCTAAAGTTAAATATAAATCAAAAAGTTCATTAACACTTTTCCTAAAGTGTTAAAAACACCAAAAACAATATAAAACAACAAAACAATCGTAACGTTTTCTAGCTTGTGTTTCTTTTAAGGTGATTCTTAAAGAGATATGATTTGGTTAAACGAGACGATTCCAAAAATATTGTCCAAAAGTTTTAAACCCTTTGCACAAATCATACCTACGCTTTTCAGGGTACTTAATATATACATAAAAATCAACCACCGCAAATCAAAAGACACCTACTAACCGTGTGACCATAATAAGTTCCCGAACATCCGATTTAAAACTTGCCTTTGTGTCCTTGTGATTTGGTGTACCTTTTTCAAAGAAGCCATTTCATTTGTGATTATTGGTTAAGTTCACTTGTTGTTTTGCCTCGCATTTGTTTTGAAAAATTGATTTTTATACTTAGTGCATGCGCACTCGTTCTTCCGATTCTACAAGTCCGCTTAACTTGAAAGATTCCTCGTAGACGAGAGGACGCTCGCTCCTTCACCGTGATCGAGGAACGTCTACCACCACCACCGTTGAAATGGCGAAGACAAACCGATGAATGAGCTTCTACAAGCACCCATCGAGGGTTACGGAGATGCCATTGTTGTCCCAAATGCATCGTGGTGATACTTTGAGCTCAAAACCGGTTGCTTAATCTAGTAACCCAAAGCCAATTCTATGATTTTGGCGGGATGATCCTCATGCACACATTCGATGGTTTAACAAGATAGCATCTACCATCAAGTACAAGAATGTCCCACATGAAGCCATTAAGCTTCTTCTGTTCCCATTCTCTTTAGAGGGACAAGCCCGGATTTGGCTTGAGAAACAACCCCTCGTTCTATTGAGACATGGGAGGATACCAAGTTCGTTAACGAGTTCTATCCTCCATCCCAAACCACAAGTCTTAAGAATGAGATAATGAAATTTTCTCAGAGATTTGATGAATCATTCCGGGAGGCATGGGATCGTTATAAAGAGTTGCTTCGCAAGTGTCCGCATCATGGTTTTACCGAGTTAATGCAAATGGATAATTTCTACAATGTCCGCACCAAGGTGACCAAGAATCTTTAAATGCCTCCGCTGAGGTAATTTCCTTAGCAAGACCACACAAAGAAGCCTTGCAAATCATTGAAAACAAGTCCCGTGTCCGCCCTTTCCGCACAAAGCATATCGACTCGGTCTAATGCTAGACCTTCTACTTCTAAACCCGTGAGTACATCTAGCACCGATGCTAAGATTGATAAACTCACGATATTGTTCGAGCTTTGGTTCTTGCTAACCAAAAGAAAGTCACCTTCACACGCACACCATCACATGGTGAAGTGAAGAAAGTTGAAGTTTGTGTTACTTGTGGTGGTCTTCATGCATACTACAACCGTATCGCCACCGATGGTAGTCCGTTTGAAGAAATGCTATAGCCTTGTTCACATCGGAGGTAATCAATACCGCCCTCAAATGAACCAAACTACGTGCTAACACTTATCGTGCACCACCCGGTTTTAACCTAATCCTAACCGAATCGAATCAACCTAGAATGAACCAAGGTTATCAAAACCAAGGTAATTTCTATCCCGGACCCAATCAAGGTTTCCAACATCAAGGGAACCTTAATCAAAACAATTTCAATCGAGGGAATCAATTTCAGGGGAATGTGAATCCTAATCAAGGGAATTTTCAACAAGGTCATAATCAAAACATCCCACCTCGAATTTTCTTCCACATCCTCCATTACCATCATCCAGTTATTGAAGCGATTCATGAAATCCCAAGATGAAATGAACAGGTTGTTGGTCACGATCGCGATCTCAAGAAGTCTTTAAATGATCAACCCTGCTCAGAAAACTTCCTAGCAACACGATCGCTAACCCGAGGGGCGATGCTAAAGCGATCACAACCAGAAGTGGTGTTTCATACAATGGACCCGCTATTCCTACTACCTCTTTTTCTTCTCTCCCGAAGGTAGTGGAAAGTGAACCTAGGACACACAATGGACCTACGACTCCAATGCCTCCTCCACTAGAAGAAATGAGTCAAGCTACCAAGGCACAGGACAAGGAACTTCCTATTAATAATGGAGGTACCAACAATGTCCAACCTCAAGTTGTCCAGAAACCCAAATCTAATCCAGGAGTTGTTTTTGAACCACCTGTAGCTCCCATTGAAAATACCAAATCCAAATCTTCTATTCCTTACCCATCACGTTTGAATGAGCAAAAGCTCCGTGAAAAGCCAGTCATCAAATGGACAAATTTTTTCAAATTTTCCAAGAACTACATTTTGACATAAGCTATGGATGCTATCATGCCGATGCCCAAGTTTGTATCAACTCTCAAACACATGTTAAGCAACAAGGAAAAGCTGTTTGAAATGGCCAAAACTCCTCTAAAGAACTGCCGCCAGCTTATTCTAAAGAAGCTTCCAGAAAAGCTTGGAGATCCTGGAAAATTTCTCTTACCTTGTGTATTTCCAGCAATGGTTGAATGCTTTGCCTTAGCCGATCTTGGTGCAAGCATCAACCCGATGCCTTATTCAAGATGGAAGAAACTTTCTCTTCCCGAACTTACTCCTACATGCATGACTCTCGAGCTTGCAGATCGTACAATATCCCGGCCCTTTTGGCATTGCCGAGGACGTATTTGTGAAAGTAGGAAAGTTCCATTTTCCACTGACTGTGGTTGTTTATTTTGATGCCGATCATCGGGTTCCTCTCATTGTTGGTCGAGGATTCCCGAGAACGGCCGAGCTCTCATTGATGTATTTTAGCAAGAAATCACATTACGTGTTGGTAATGAAGCTGTCACCTTTAACCTTGATCAAACTTCAGGTACTCGCAAATTATGATTCCGAAGTCGGTTAACCGAATAGATATCATTGATGTTGCTCCTGAAGAGTACTCTCAAGAAGTTCTTGGTTATTCTCATAATTCTGTGAGGGGGATCCCACTACATCTTCTCAACCTATCATAGCCAATTATACTCCTTCTCTCACTCTGTTTGAGGGAAGCAACTTCATCTTGGAAGAGATTGAAGCATACTTGGCTAGTGATTCTGCTCCATGGGAAATTGATCACGCTCCAATTGACATTGAGGGGACATACTTCTTATTGAGAAGTTGCTTAATGATGATCCATCACCCTCACACTAGTGATTCATTCTGATGAGATTAATCAAAATGAGATTAATCCGGAGGGAGATATTCTTCTTGAGAAGTTGTTAAATCATGACATTTCTCCTCCACTCCCTCCTGTCAAACTTCATAACAAGGAAGTCGAGTCAGTTGAGAAAACAAGAATTTCGGTCGAACTTAAGGACTTACCGCCTCATCTCGAGTATGCATTTCTTGAAGGTGATGATAAATTACCAGTCATTATTCCTCGAGATTTGAGTAAAGATGAAAAGTCTGCTCTCATAAAGATCTTGAAGTCACACAAACAAGCAATTTGAAACTCCGACATTAAGGGTATCAACCCTGAATTTTTTACTCACAAAATCTTGATGGAGGATGACTTCAAACCGCTAGCTCAACATCAGAGAAGAGTAAATCCAAAAATCCATGATGTTATCAAACAAGAGGTTATCAAACTTCTTGATGCAGGATTGATTTACCCGATCTCAGATAGTCCTTGGGTCAGCCTAATTCATTGTGTTCCAAAAAGGGTATAACTGTCACGAATGAAGATAACGAGTTAATTCCAACTCGATTGGTAACGGGATGGCGTGTGTGCATTGACTATCGTAAGTTGAATGACGCTACCCGTAAAGACCATTTTCCTCTACCCTTTATGGACCAAATGCTTGAGAGATTAGCAGGAAACGAATACTATTGTTTCCTTGATGGTTTCTCAGGGTACTTTCAGATCCCCATTGATCCAAAGGATCAAGATAAAACCACATTCACCTGCCCATACGAAACTTTTTCCTACGCACGTATGCCTTTTGGCTTATGTAATGCCCCTCGCACGCTCCAACGATGTATGATGGCCATTTTCACCAGACATGATCGGGAAACAATGGAGGTGTTTATGGATGACTTTTCGGTCATTGGGGATTCGTTTCAAACATGTCTCTCCCATCTAGATAAAATGCTCAAACTGTGTGAAGACACCAATCTTGTCTAAACGGAGAAAAGCCATTTTATGGTCAAAGAAGGCATAGTCCTTGGCCATAAGATTTCAAAAATGGGATTGAGGTAGATAGAGCAAAAGTCGATGTTATTGCTAAATTACCTCATCCTACTACCGTTAAAGGTATTAGGAGTTTTTAGGTCATGCCGGTTTCTATCGTAGATTTATACAAGATTTTTCTAAAATCGCCCGGCCAATGACCCATCTTCTTGAAAAGGATGCTCCTTTTATCTTCTCACCCGAGTGCATCAAAGCTTTTGAAACATTAAAGAAAAGCTTACTGGCACCCATTCTCGCTGTTCCGACGGACTTGCCTTTGAGCTCATGTGCGATGCAAGTGATTTTGCTATCGGTGTAGTCTTAGGGCAACGTAGAGCTAAGCATTTTCAGCCTATCCACTACGCAAGTAAGACTATGATCTAAGCTCAAACTCATTACACTACCACGTAAAAAGAGCTATTAGCCGTGGTATATGCGTTTGAGAAGTTTCGGCCATACTTAATCTTGACCAAATGTGTAGTGTATACGGATCACTCTGCTCTCAAATATCTCTTTGCAAAACAAGATGCAAAGCCGAGATTGCTCCGTTGGGTTCTCCTCCTCCATGAATTTGATATCATCATACGTGATAAAAAAGGAGCTGAGAACCTGGCTGCTGATCATCTGTCCTGATTAGAAAACCCTCACCAAGATGTTTTCGAGAAAAAGGAAATAAATGAAACATTTCCTCTTGAGACACTCAATGCGGTTTCTTTTCGTGGAAATTTTACCACCCCATGGTTTGCTGACTTCGCAAATTACCATGCGGGTAACTTCATAATGAAAGGGATGTCGACCCAACAGAAGAACAAATTCTTCAAGGATGTTAAACATTATTTTTGGGACGACCCCTACTTATTCAAAATCTGTCCGTGAGTCATCCGACGGGTGTGTTTATGGACAGAAGCTCTTGACATTCAAAGCTTGCCATGCCGACCCAATCGGGGCCATCATAGTCCAAACTACACCGCCAAAAAGGTGTTTGATTCCGGGTTTTATTGGCCCACCATCTATAAGGATGCCCACGATTTTGTCAAAAACTGTGACGCTTGTCAACGTCATGGAAATATCTCTCAAAGAAATGAAATGCCACAAAATGCCATTCAAGTTTGTGAGATATTTGACATCTGGGGTATTGATTTTATGGGGCCATTTCCATCTTCTCGAGGAAACAAATACATACTCCTGGCTGTTGACTATTTGTCAAAATGGGTTGAAGCAAAAGCTTTACCTACAAATGATGCCCGAGTAGTTGTGAAATTCTTGAAATCTCTTTTTGCCGTGTTTGGAACTCCTCGCTATAATCGTGATCGTGGTACATATTTTTGTAATGACCAATTTGATCGAGTCATGCAAAAGTATGGTGTTACTCACCGCCTATCTATCGCATACCACCCCCAAACAAGTGGGCAGGTGGAAGTTTCAAACCGTGGTATTAAAAGAATCCTTGAAAGGATAGTAGGTGAAAATCGTGCATCCTGGTCGGATAAACTGGATGACGCACTCTGGGCCTTTCATACAGCTTACAAAACACCATTGTGTACTCCATACAAGCTAGTGTACGGAAGGCATGTAATCTCCCGATTGAGCTAGAGCATAAGGCATACTGGGCCTTAAACATGCAAACTTCGATATTAGAGTACCGGTGATCACGAAAAGTTCAAATGAATGAACTAAATGAACACCGTGATCAAGCATACGAGAACTCTTTGATCTATAAACAAAAGACAAAGAAGATTCATGACTCTAAAATCAAGAACCGCGCTTTCAACGTTGGTGATCGAGTCCTTCTTTTCAATTCAAGATTGAAGATTTTTTCGGGAAAGCTCAAGTCCCGTTGGTCTGGTCCATTTACTATCACTAAGGTTTATCCTTATGGTACCATTGAGTTATCTCAGCCCGATGGTCCAAATTTTAAAGTAAATGGTCATCGATTAAAGCACTACTTTGGAGAGGACATTCCACCCGTGATTGTCCCTGATCTACAAACATTCCCCATGAACCAATGAATCATGGGGATCGAGTCAAGCTAATGACTCGGGAATCAAAAATAGTAGCACACACCATATGGGTTTTCACCCATGTTTCGGTCTTCTTACCCCCTTTCTACCACCCTAGTGTGGGGGAGTTGCCCCCCGCTGTTGTATATAAGTGTTTAAAAAAAAAAAAAAAAAAAAACTTGCTAAATAATGCGTAGTATTTCCCTTTTACGTTCTATGTTTCGCATAACCGCGGTACTTTGAATATTGAGGGCAATATTCATTTCTAGTGTGGTGGGGAATTCTCACGAATTTTATCATGTAATTATACCACCTAATTCCCCCATTTTTGGCCAAAATTTTTTTGGAGTAAGTGTTCTGCACTTACTCATCTTATGGTTATCAGTCCACCTTGTCTAATAAACATAAGGATTGGCTAATCCAGGAGCAAACGGCTCTTGGTAAAGATATCTCAAATCCGTTTATGGCTTGCAATTTGCCCAAAATTGTATGGTGTTCAGCTCACCATATCTTTAATTAGTGAAGAGTTGGCTAGCCCGTAAGTTTATGGCTTGTGGTAAAGGCAGTTGGAAAACCATAATTGGTAATCGACTCACCAAAGATAATATTGATAAGTTATCTAAGAGTTGGCTAGTCCAGAAGCAAACGGCTTCTAGTAAAGACAAATCAAAACCGTTGAAAGTTGGTGATTTGCTCAAAATCATTTGGTTATCATTGTACCAAGGTTCTTACTTGAACTGAAACAATTGGCTACTCCAGAAGTAATGGCTTTTGGTAAAGAGATGAAATCCATTAATTTTTCTCAAATCATTGCTAGGGACTAGCAATATCTTAGAGTGGGGGATTGATGAGTGTCTAAATACTCATCATTTTTGTACTATCTAGACTGCAAAAACATCAAAACACTCGAAATGCTTCAAAATGATGAAAATATCACAAAACAAGTGTTTTATATGTTTTAAATGCAAAAACATCAAAATCTGGTGAAAATCGTATCAAGTTTGCATAATTGGCGTTTTAGTCCCCAAGTTACAAAAATTATCAAAAATAGTCCCTGGTAATTCAAAAACTTGTAAAATGTCATTTAAGGTCCAATGGATTCAAAAGTTGTCAAAATTAACCCTTTAAAGTTAAAATTTGCAAAATGACAACTTTAGTCCCCGAACTTTGAAAATGTTAAATAGTCCTTGTGAATTTAAAATGGAAATTATTCAAACTACACCTTGTACTATTCAATTGTATAATTGGTCCTTATGATAAGTTTAGAGAGAAATTACAAGTTTGGTCCCTGGAGTTTGAAAATTGTCCAAAATGGTCCTTGGACATTTTAAAAATGGAAAATAATCATTATTGGTCCTTGAACTATTTATTTATGGCATGTTTGGTCCTTGTAAGAACTTTGGAAGATTGGCAGGTTCAACCCTTAACTTTATTGAATTACACAAAGGTCCTTGGATTATTAAGATACAAACCAAACCGACCCTATTTAAACCAAACCCGCCCAAAACCATAACCCGCCCAAATTTAAAACATATAATACCGCCACCACTGTAGCGTCTTCTCCTCCCCACTGTTAAACCAAAACCGGTGGTTTTCCACCTCACCTCCACCTCATCACAACTGCCAAATACACTCATCACCATCCTCCACCTCATGAGATAGCCCACAAACTGCAGCTTAATGCTTCCTCACCATAGACCTTTCACCGCTCCACTCACATCCTCGCTTTTCTACATCACACCAAGTCCATTGAAACTTAACCTTTTGTATCCCCTACACCTCCACTACACCCCAAGCTTCTTTAATGCAGAATCGCTTTAATCCACTAGTCTCAATTTTGGCCAAAGTCTTTTAAAGCGAATAGGATGAGTTTGACTCATCCAATGGTTAAGATTTAAAGTGGGAAAGTCTCAGCATATGGGGGAGTATCTCAAGGCTATAAAGAAAGAGGAGAAGCAGAGGAGGAAGTATCTAGTTTTTAATTTTAATTAGCTTATGTCGTTTAACTTAATTTTGATTTTCAAGTGTATTCCTTAGCTTTAAAGTACTGTTTATCTCATATTCAGTGTATTATACAACTTTTGCAACAAGTGATTTAAAGTTTCAAGTTCTGTTTTCAGTTTATGCATTTTCAAGTTCAAATTATCATAATCTGTAAATGTCGTTGTTAGATGTTAAGGACTGAATAAGCCACATAAGCTCCCTAGAAAGCTTATTCAAGCTTTTAGAAACTCTAAAACTTAGTCTAGTACAAAACCGAGAAAATCACAAAAATTACTAATAAATTAGTTAAAAATCAAAAATCAATGGTGAAGGTGATAAACAAGGAGCAAGGTATTCTTGGATGGCCTTGGTATAGAGCTTATTGGTAAGCTATGAAGTGTATTCACGTCATTGTTCTTGGTTTTCATTCAAATCCATCTTGTAAGCCTTTTGGTATTTTGGTCATTTAACTGTTTAAATCCTTAACTAGCTTAAATCTTTGTGTTTTCATATTCATTAGTTATAGTTAAGTGAAATTAAACATAAAAATCAGTGGTTTGTTCTTTTAAATTTGTAGCTAGCAAAATTCCATTTTGACAGTTAAATTAGCCTATGCTTAATTTGTTATTTTTATGTTGTTATTTTTGTTAGTTAATGTTTCTTTAGTCTTATTTAATGATAATATAAGAACCGTAATCGCTTTTATGGTTTTAATCTTTGAAATCCTTTGGAAATATTCAAATCAGTTCAACAAAGTAATGTTTGGATTATCTTGTTTATTTGTGTTATAGGGTGATTGAGTTGTTACTTGTTGTTTTATCTCACAAACTAGGTCCTAATATCTCAGTTTAACAAGAAAAACTAGTACTCACTGTGTCAAAAGTCAAAAATCCTTTTAATCTAACTGGTGCAAATCGTTGAAATTTCATGTTCTGTGATCATGGATTTGTGTTTATAAGTTGTCATAATCCCTTAATTTAGTCTTAATATAACCTAATACATCATAATTAATAAGTAAGATCAATCCTAAGTTCAGTTTAGTCAAGTTTTAGTGATTATCAAAAAGTCAAAAGTTTCATTTAGTCGTTTTTGAATTAAATAGAATATATAGGATCTATTGTTGAGTTTCAAGACTTAAGCTTGTGGGATAGTAAATTCCATCTGCTCATCTTAATATTAGTATTTTTTATAATTTTCAAATAGCTTATTTAATAGCTTTTTGCTTAGCTTATTTAAGACATCATTTCAAAATTGTGTCCGTGTACGCTTTGATATCAATTTCAAGAGCTTGTCAAAAGCTCTCCAGTGCACCTTAGCTTGTCAAACTTGATTCTTTGGATAGCCAACCAACCCATATTGAGGTCCCAAGCTTCATATTCCACTTTGTAGCTTGTTAGCTAGGGCTGCACCTAGCTTCTTTTTTTGTCCCAACACTGACCAATAGACGTATCTCCGTGATCACGTTTACCACCACTTTCATAAGCTCACCAAAAGCTCTACAGTTACCCTTAGTTTGTGATTTTTGGCTTTTTGAAAAGCCAACCTAGCTTTGATCCAGTCTTGGTTTTGAGCTTTTGAACTTATTTTAGCCTACAAAGTCCTGCATAAGTCTGTTTGGTACAAAGGTGTTTCATAAGTGCTTATTGCTTGTTTATAGCTTATCAGTATGCTTATCTGTGTTTTCTAGCTTATCATAAGTATCTTTTATTTTGTTTTAGCTTATTTAAGCTTTTGTTTCATATTGCAAGTTTGTTTGAGCTTATTTCATCATAATAAGCTCAAAAGTCAAAACTGTTAAGATATTAAGCTGTTTCTGAGCTTATTAATCATTTTCATTAAAAGTTGTAGTTGTGAAAAGTGCTTATCTTAGTTAGCTTAATAACTTTGTAAAAGAAAAAAATCAAAAATAAAATGTTTTGCCAAAAGGGTGGGAGGCGGTTTCAACCTCGAGACCTCCCAACCTTGAGAGTGATAGTGTAACACTGTATAGCCAGTTGCCCTTGGGTCTTTGACTGGTTATCTTCTACACAATTTAATACATAACAACCTTTTGTCTCATATAGCTTATTCGAGTGTTTTAGCTTATTTATAGCTTATTTAGACCAGATTTTTCACCATTTGTATTTTTCTTTAATTTGTATTAGTATAAAGTATTTTATAAAAAGTTTCATTTTTTCTAAATAGTTTTAGTATTTTTAATCATTTAATTAGTGTAAAATCTTATTTAATTCATAATAAAAAATATAAAAGTCTAAAAAAATATAAATCTTTTTTCTAAAATTTTATTTTGTCATATAGTACGTAATAAAATTGTTTTTACACTTGTAGGACTTTTATTTCATAAAATTTACGTTTTTGCTTATGACTCGCTGTAATTTTTAGACTTAACGTACGTTTTCATTTTAAATCACATTTTTAGATAATTTAAGTTTACGTTTTAGTTAAAATAGTTTATTTAAGTTATTTTATTTTATAAAATCACAAAAACATCATTGTAAAAATAGTGATAGCGTTTATTTAATATATTTTAACTTTTTAATTTCTTTTAATTTGCATTTAAGTCGCTGTAATTTGTAAATCTTTTCTTTAGGTTTAATTATTCATCAAAATCCTTACTGATCACTATCCTTAGTGATTATTCGACACCTGATTGTGTTAAACACCATTCATCCTCCGTGGGACTTAACGACCCGAGAATCCATTTGTATTCTCCCCGATCTTAATTGCATTTGTTTCTGAGCTGTTTTAAGTTTGTTACGGTCGGCCATTCACAAGTGGTCGGTTTGAGTGATTAAACTTGACTGTTCGGGAGCAATCAGTGGTAAGGACTCATTGTTGACCATGTGAACATACCTAACATTCTTGTTTGAGGTTGTGGTTCTTTGAGAAAGTGGTTGCTATTTGTTGTGCAATGGGTGCCCAACTGGATAACCAAGCAGCTTGTAACATTCCTCTTTTGGGATGCCCTTCCTTCTTGCAATAGGCACAAAACACACCAGTTCTAAAAACATGCCTCCTTTCAGTTGCAAAGTTGTTTGTGTTTGGTGGAGCATGATTGTTTAGTTGACTGGTTCTGTGAGGTGGAATGTAATTCCTTCTGTAAGTGTTGAGGGTAATTGGAGTGTTAGAGGGTTGTTTGGGTGATTCCCTTTACTTCTCCTCCTGCCT
This sequence comes from Chrysanthemum makinoi, assembly GCA_910596185.1. Classification (NCBI taxonomy): domain Eukaryota; kingdom Viridiplantae; phylum Streptophyta; class Magnoliopsida; order Asterales; family Asteraceae; genus Chrysanthemum; species Chrysanthemum makinoi. The sequence goes on along the minus strand of OU343222.1, from coordinate 190,948,483 downwards.
TAGCATGCTGTATGCTTTTGCCACAGTAGGTAATGGTTGCAGAAGTAGAATTTGTCCCATAATGTTGGTATAACATTCATTCAAACCGATGAGAAACTAAATGAGTCTCTTTCTTTGTTTCCTTTCACCATTCTCTTTACCATTAACACAGATACACTTACAAGTACATGCATAAGGATCTCCAATTGCATCTAATTCATCCCAAAGACCCTTGAGCTTATGATAATACACTTCCATAGTACAATTTGACTATTTTAACTCAACTATCTCATTTGCAATTTGATAAATCCTATGTCCATCCAATTGAGAGTAATGCTCAAACAGCTCATTCCATAAAGCAAATGCAGAATTGAAATAAGTGAGATGATTACCAATTTGGTCAGATACAATGTTCAAGATCCAGGAAATAAGCATGTCATTGGCTCTTTCCCAAAGAAGTTCTTAGACATGATGTCAATGAAGGTTCCTCAAATTCACCATTAATCAGTTTCAGCTTATTCTTGGCACTGAGAGCAATGAGCATTGACCTTTTCCAAGATCCATAATTGTCTGAACCATTGAGTTTCTTTGAGATTAACAGGAGTCATGGATGATCATTGGGATGGAAATAAAGTGGATGGTGTGGTGAGTTGATATCATCTTCTGGTGTTAGTGATGTGGATGGTGTGGATGGATTGGAATCTGATTGAGTCATGGTGATTTAAGAAAATGAATGTTGAAGGTTGTGAAGATTTGTCAATGGTGGATTAACTTATTTGTAACAGAATCAGTTGAGTTGTAATAGAATGTGATTGTTGTGAGTGATTATGATGATTGGATGATGTAAAGATGATGATTGTGATGTCAGAAATGGTGGTTAGTGGTAGATAACGGTGGTTTATGGTGAATTTTGTGTTTGAAAAATTGGCGGGAAAATCTGTTGTGGTGGTTTGTTGCCGGAAAAAGTAGTTAGAGTCATCGGAGTCGGTTATTCACCAGTTTGTTGTGGTCGCTCTGATATACCATATCATGAAAATGAGAGAGAAACATATTTGACATATTGGAAGTGAAAATGCATTATGAAATTGCTAACTACAAATGAGGGTTTAAAAGTGTTTAAATACTACATGTTGGAGGAAAAGCTCAGCTAACTAGTAAAGGCTGACAACTAACTAATTACTCTTCTAACACTACTGAATTACATTGAGTTACATATATATATAAACTTCTATCCATAAGTATCTTCATCTTTGGAGGAGTGCCTGAGTAGCTTGCTCTGTTTCCACTAACAGAGTATGTTGTAGGCTTAGGCTTTTGTACTGAGTTGATGGAGCAATCTGTGTGTACACCATTAATATATAACCTTCATCTGAGTTTTTTAAGCTTAATAGTTATTCAATCTCTTTGATTTTTAGGTCACTAAACATATCTCTTTCAATGATGAAAAGCAGAGAGGATACAAAAGAATGTCACGGTTTATGCGGAGTAGGATATAAGGTGACATATAAGCTTTAATAAAACTATATTACATTGGATATATAACGTACATCGCAGTCTATTAACCCCAATTTATTAATTAGTCACAACTAGCTATCAACTTCTAACTAAAATTCACACTATGATCTATAACACAATGTGCATTGATGCTGTTTGTCTACTTTAGAAAGCGAGACATTAAAGAAGTGATCTTATATTAAACTGGACATGAGTAAACGGCTAAACGCCATGTAAAAAAGAAATATGCAACATTGAAAAACTATTATATCATCAAGAACTTTAATCATACCTTGATTCCGAATGATGTACAGCTTACAAATTGGACTTGAACGAGTAGTCGTAAACTCTTGATTGTAAACAAAACAGTCAAAGGGCAACTCTCCTTTGGCAGTTCAGTCTCAATTTAATATATCAAGATGGCATTTCCAAAATATAACTGCCAGAAGGAGAGGAGCCCTGTAACTAAATTGTTTATTAAATTGTAAAGAAAACAAACATTTGTGTTTTGATCTTGTGCTTGTCCATGATCTTGTCTCAAGAACTCACAAAGTGTATATATGTGCTCCTTATGTCGTATAAACCTTTGAAGAATGGGATATACCTAAGGTTTATGCCATGGATAAAATTCTCCATCAAAAAAGATAGGATTCCCTGAAAGCTAAAGCTCCTTCATTTCAAGAAAAGTGTTTGATTCTATTTGAAGCATTATTTTAACCCATCAATGTTCTTCAACGTGAGTCGTATGACTTTTGTGTGGCGATGGATGGAGAGTGATATGTAAGCATATGGGGGGAGATGCTTATACTACCTTTTTACATATGTATATCTTTCATTCCTACTCGATAATCGGAATTTTTAGAAATATAGGAAAAATGGTATTATTTGTAAAGTTGTAAATATTTGTGGAAGGTAAATTGGCCTACGCCTCAGTTGACAACTGCTATGTAACGTTGTTCCATTTTCCAATGGATAGGTGACACAATTTATCATGTATGTAACAAGTTGAAGATATAAACATAGGTGCACTTGTTTTGATTATTTGAACTAGTAATCATCTTTAGAAACAGTTCATCTTCTGTAAGGGATTTGGTTTATTCAACACTTCTTCACCTTCTGACTTGTGTACTCAACGCATTTTGTGTGCCGTGTGTGTATGCAACAAAATATATTAGTAATGAACATTCTTACGAAGTAATAAAATGCACACCAACTAATATACAGGAGAAAAATTTATATAATTGTAAGTATTTACAAAATCCTAAACTAATTACTCAAAAAGTTCAAGTAGGGGTCAAATATTTGAATAACAAATCAAGCTCGTGTCTGTCCCGAATCAAGGAACAATTGCATAACACAATCATGACTCTGTTCCATTGTTTGCAAGTCTTTCACGTAACATTTTTACTCCCATGTACCTTCCAAGCATCATTACAGTAGCTTGAGGATTAGTACCAGGAGAAGAACTAAAAGTTGACCCGTCAATGACCCTAAGAGCATCAACACCGATAACCTTATACTCATGATCTACAACTCGGCTAACTTGACATCCTCCGTGATAATGCCATATGGTCATAACCGTGTCTCTACAAAACTGTTCTAATGATCTCGATGCATTTGCGTGTTTAGGCAACAAATTAACAGGTGAGTTAGCTGTCATGTTTAAAAGACTTGTCATTGGAAGGTAATTGTATCGAAATCTTGAAAATGATCTTGATTCAATAACCTTCTCAATGATTTTGATCCCTTCAACACATCTTTCAAGGTCTCCACGCTCTTTAAAGTAGTTAAATGTGACTGAAGGGTTGTCGTTTAGGTTTGTGGACCGAAGCTCAAGATGCCCCCTTGAAAGCGGGCCTATTATCTTCTCCAAGATAAATCCGCCACAGCACGTGGGAGGTACCTCATTGCCTCTATCACCCTATTTAACGCTTCTTGTGTTCTTTGCTTTGGGGGCAAAGTAGATAGTTGTCCAATCTAAAAAATGCAAACAATTTTATCTTAATCTAAGTAAGATCGTCTTATAATTTGGCTTGTTATGACACTGAATGAGCTTTAATTACGCTTAATATAACCTATATAAACTAGTACCTTTGGTGAAAACATTCCAAAATCTTGCTTACTATGAGTTTCACTAGCAAAGTGTTCGCCACTCGCACCCTCAATATAGCTTCCATTATGAGTGATACCAACGACTTGGATGAGAGACACCTCGACACGTCTAGGAGAAGGTACAAAAACAGCATTCATCGGATTATCAGACATCCCTTTTCCCACTAAAGGTTGGTTCAACACCACAGATATATTATGGGTCTCAAGATGTTTTTCAGGGCCTACCCCACTCAACATCAGAAGTTGTGGGCTTCCTAGTGCCCCAGAACAAACAATAATTTCATTACTAGGTCCACTTTTTAGATAAGCCCAGTGACTCAACCCATTTGCATCAGTAAAAATCACTCCATTAGCTGTGCGCTTTGATTTTCCTGCAAATAAAAGTACCGAAAAGGTTAAAAAAAAAGTGTATACTCATAATGCATAAATGACCATAAAAATGCTTACCCTCCGACGTAAATAATATTTTCTGAACCGGTGCATGCAGGAAAACAACGACCCCATCAGGGTTAGCATAATAAAGTAAATCAGCTGAACTATGCCTACGCCCAAGCCCATCAAAAATGGTCCCACCAACTTTTGTACCATACATATGGTCAAGTGTGTAACCATTATACGGTCTTATACCAATCTCAATCAAACTATTTCTAATCGCTGATTGCCATTGTCGTAACGGGGGTTGAAATGCCACCATTCTCTCTACCCACCGATACGACTCATTTACCAACTTGGCATCCCAACCCGCATTAGAAATATATTCGAGTCTGCCGTGAGTAGAACCCGGCGTTTAGGGAGCTTCCGCCCCTAGAACACGGCCGGGCATTTATTACCCGTCCTCTGAGACAAAGCGCTGGGATGGGGATTTTGGGGAAAGGTCAGAGAGGGCTGCTCCAAATGCGGATAAGTGGGAGATGTTAGAGTTTCCGAATGGGGACCCACCTCGTTCAAGTAGGAGTACGGAGGAGGTTTGGGAGAGTGTGGCAGCTAATGGACAGCCTGCGGTACCTCCACCAACAATGATGTAATCGTAGTATGATACCTTTGGAGCTCTTGTTGCTTGGTGCATGAAAGGAAATACTCTATCTACATGCGAAAAGCATAATGATTCAAATCAAAATATATTTACAAGGAATACAAGAAACTGAAGACTAAAAGTTACTATGCTACATACATATTGTATTTAATCGTTAATCAATCTGTTATAACTTCTCATTGTAAACTTGAATTTGAATAATATATTCTCCATTTCTTCCATTTACAAGTCCTTTGGAGGGGTACAACAGCAGGAAACGGCTGCTAGTAACATTGAGGAGCAAAAGGGGAATCCACCCGAGGAGGGCTCACGTCTGATTAGCTGTTGGTGAGGCAATAGCTTACAAATGCGATGATCAGTAGCTGGTCCGAGAGGATGATCAGCCACACTGGGACTGAGACACGGTTTAACCTATTTTCATGATTCTCCAACTAGTAATCATCATTTAACTTTGCTAACTTAAGTAACAAGCAGTAAATCGCTTCTGGTTTTCATATCTTATATATATTGTGACATACCTTGTCTTCTAAATTTAAACAGACTGAATTTTTGTTACAACTAATACTGGATTTGATATTCAGAATTAACCTACACAAATAAAGAGAGTAGTCTTTATTTGTTGCATTCATATTTTAGAGAAAGTTTGCTGTTTAGAGAAGGTGCAACTACCCTTCTTTGAAGTACTTAAGTAGGATTTTTTCTATCCAAAATTGCAGCATGCTTTTAAAATGTTAATGCTTGTTTAATCACATAATTTCTCGCTTACTATTTGTACTCATAAACTTTTGTAGATGAACATATAGCATTTTAGATGTTTAATAACGAAGTTAACAATGTCCTTAAAC
>OU343222.1:190716222-190942920 GCA_910596185.1 Chrysanthemum makinoi | reverse complement strand
TTGCTCCGGTTTCTATTGACTCAACTGGTTCACCATCTAAGAAGTACTTATTGGAATTCTCAAGAAACCTTATCTCCAGTTATTTCACAAGGCGTTTATAATGACTATCATGATATTGTAAGTTGCACTATTGAATAATGATCCGCTCTTGGTATTCTGTGCCAAATCTTCACGGATTGTTGTTCATGGATAATGATCCGCTCTTTGATATTCCTTTGCCAAATCTTTACGGATTATTGTTCCTCTATTGTGCACGCTTATAAATCAACCACATAAACATTAAGGAAAATGACTACCTTATTCGCTCGAAGACATTTGTGGTGAATCTTCCAGATCAGTCTCTACATGTATACCTTAGGAAGAATGCATTAATGTCGAGAAATCATTTGTTCCGGTTCAAATTGTCTACTTATGGGTTGATAAAGATAGTCAGAGAGAGTTTCTATCGCAGCGGGTCCTATGGCTCCTGGACAATCCAGCTCGACCAAGACTTCAAAATGTATCCCATTGGTTCATCCCTTGTACCATATCCCTCTCCAACAAACTCCATATGTACCTCCATCTGAAGATGATTTAAGGAAATTGTTTGATCCAATGTTTGATGAACACTATGAAATAAATGTCGATGAAATGTCAAATCCATCAACAGAGGCTGCTCCTATCCTATGAATGAAGTCAACCCTCAGCCTCAATCTCATTAAGTCAAGAACCGCTCACCATCCTTGCCTCATCAACAAATCATCATTCTTCAAATGTACATCATGGAACTGCTTCTGGCATCAATGATGAAGTTAATCCCTTTGCTACTCCCGAAGATTTGAAAATATATTTGCTCTCAATCATCTTCGTAACCATCTTCATCGTGAGATATCGACTTCTAACTATCGCCTCAACAACAACCACATGAACACCTTAGAAAATGGACTCATGATCATCCATTAGACAACATCATTGGAAATCCCTCTCGCCCAAAGATCAACACGAAAACAACTTGCAACCGATGCCTTATGGTGTTTCTTCAACTCCGACTCATCTAAGATCGAACCAAAGATGTTAAAACCGCCATGAATGAAGATAGCTGGTTCAATGCTATGCAAGATGAAATTCATGAGTTTGATCGACTTGATGTATGGGAGTTAGTACTCTCCAGACAGCTATGATTATTGCTTTAAAGTGGATCTTCAAAGTGAAACTTGATGAGCATGGTGATGTGTTGAAGAACAAGGCTCATTAGTTGCTAAAGGATACCGTCAAGAGGAGGGTATAGACTTTGAAGAATCTTTTGCTCCAGTGGCTCGAATCGAGGCAATCGAATCTTTTAGCTAATGCCGCAAGTAAGAACATGGTAGTCTATCAAATGGACGAAGACGGCATTTCGAATCGGAGATCTTAAAGAAGTCGTCTACGCCACCAACCTCAAGGCTTTGTGAATCAAGAGCATCCTACTTATCGTTTCAAGAAGGCTCTTACTTAAAGCAAGCTCCAAGGGCATGGTATGATACCATCAAAGTTTCTTCTAACCGGATTCAAAGAAAGGAGCAGATTGATCCAACATTGTTCACCGTAAAGTCGTGCAAACATTTAATTCACGTTCAAATTTATGTTGATGATATTATCTTTGCCTCGACCGACCCCAATGAATGTGATCGTTTTTCAAATGAAATGAGTTCAAATTTCAAATGTCAATGATGGGACAAATGTCATTTTTCTTGGGATTACAAATTTCACAAAGTCCTGAGGCATTTTCATAAATCAATCTAAATATGCAAATGAGATTTTAAAGAAATTTGGATTTGTTCAAGTGACCCGTGACACTCCCATGATTGATCGAACCAAACTAGATGAGGACCACTCAGGATCATGATTGACCAAACAAAATATCGTAGTATGATTGGATCCCCGATGTACCTCAAGCTAGTAGGACCGCATATCTTGTTCGCCGTTGCATGTGTGCTAGATATCAGGCTAAGCCTACCAAAAGCACCTTGAAGCGGTTAAACGGGTCTTTTGGTATTCCAAGGAACCATCAATATGGGACTATGGTACCCGGCGACACGGTATGTCACTAATGCCTCATGCAGATGCCGATCATGCAGATGTCAAGATACACGCCGGTACATCCGAGGTGCTCGGGTGATAAGCTTGTAAGTTGGTCTTCAAAGAAGCAAATGAGTACTTCTATTTCCTCTACAAAGGTTGAATACATAGCCATGTCATCTTGTTGTGCTCAAATCCTTTGGATGAGATCTCAATTATCTGACTATGGCTTTGAATTCAACAAAATCCTCTCTGCATCGTAATAAAAGTTATTGCTCTCTCATGCAACAACGCTCAACACTCAAGAGCAAAGCATATCGACATCCACATCATTTCATCGTGAACAAGTGGAAAAAGGTGTGGTGGAACTCTATTTGTGAGGTCAATACCGCTTAGCGTGACATCTTCACCAAAGCTCTTCCAAGAGAACGCTTTTGAGTTTATTCTTCCTAACTTGGCTTGAAAAGCCTTCAACCGTAACACTCAAACGCCTTCTCGAGGAAGACGAGGAGTAAAGGTCTTTCCTTCATCTATCTCTTTGTATATATTTATCCAAAAAATACAAAATTATAAAACCCTATAAAACCAAATAGCAAAATATAAAACTTTCAAAAATCCATAAAAAATCAAAAATCTTCAAAAATATTGTCAATTTGTCATGTTTTTCTCTTCGATTATATCTACGGTTCTTGCTGTCATTCAAAGAATGACACGGACTTTAGATGTTGTTCAATTTAAAAATATATATATATATATATATATATATTTTTTTGGGAGAAAGAGAAACAATGGTTTATTGTCATTTCAAAGAACCGCCAAAGAAAGAACAGAGCCATACTTTATCATGTTTTCAAAATTCCATGCTCGGATTCTTTAAACATTTATCCGCCGAAACTAACCGCTTTGAAAAATAACTCAGTCTCTATTTTTGATAATCATCTCGACTTATTTGTCAAAATATCAATCTCTCAATCAACAACCTATGTCATTGATTGAGGGGAGAATGATTTCAATTAAATTAAAAAGTTATTTGGCATTCAATTGTTTTCAAAAGATATTCATGCATGTTTTATCAATGGAGTTTAAAGTCTTAAAATCCGATCATTATCAGCTAAAACGCTTTCATAATCAAGTCACAATTCTCCTTAAAAGCTTTCAAAATCAATTTAAATCTATAAGAGATCACAAATCTCAAATGATTTGATAATTGTGATCGGGGAGAATGTGTGATTTAAATTGGATTTAAACTGATAATTGATAAATGGTTTTTAAGTGATTAGCATGTTTGCCTCCCCGTAAGTGACAAACGATTTCAAATTTTCCATGCACATGTTGAGGGGAGCATCTATCTTAAACCACAATGATTTGAAACGTGATCACTTATCTCATGTGCGTGTTCCTCTAGTATGTGCAAAACTCTTTTCAAATCTCGAGGCACATATTGAGGGGAGCAAAATCATGAAAACCTCATCCTTCCCCAAAATGCTTTATCTACTTGATTCGATTAGGAAAGTGATGTTGATATTTTTTAGAAAATGGTAATCAAAGAAGTTAATTCTTTCTCTTGCCTCCGTGTGGAAAACTATTTCAAATACTTGATTCACATGTTGAGGGGAGTTCTTCTTCTAAAAATATCAAAACAATTCAGGTACAAAATGCTTTGATAAAATATCATAAGTATCTGAATTGATTTTCAAATGGTTTTCAATTGGTTCCTATGGCAGATGAACAATACCAAAAAGACCAACCAACTTTACATTATGTATGGTGATATAAGGACGATAAGGTTAGGTATGTGTTCCCATGATCCGCCAGAACCAGGGATCTACCAGGACTATCCACTAGTTAGTGTAGAGTTCTTAGGTATGATGATAAAAGGAGAAAATGAGATATGGGAAGAGTGCGGACTAAGATCGAGCTAGTAATCGAATAAACCCAACAAGGTTCTAGCTATGAAGTCTCGTAAGCATCAAGGGGTTGAAGAATTTAAAAGAATTGAATGAGAAAAGGGTGAAAACAAATAGCCCTCCATTTATTCAACCTTAGGGCGAAACCGGTTCAATTCATATGCTACTCGATGGTAACATCGTATTGAAGACAAGACGCCATGGACCCAAAGGACGACCGCACTACAACTTCCCAAACCACTCAAGTTCCTCTTAAAAGGACTTGTTTCATTCTCACGGGAACCGACATTATCTATCGACTTTCTCTTAGAGATTGTTGATATTGAAGGAGGAGACCCTCTCCCTAGTCTCCGATATAGGATCCAAATATGCACAAATTGAGTCTAGTGCCACGAGATCATCAATAAATCTCATTAGGACACTTTCAATGAAGACTCTTTGTTTCACACAATGTGGAAAGAGAGATTATATCTTGAGTCCTACGCATTATCCTTGTGGTATTGCCGTAACATCCGAAAGTGATGTGTTTACAAATTCACTGTGAAGATGGAAAGCCTTCTGGAGCCAACATCTAACAAGCTCCCGGTAGGTGGCATGTGAGATCTATTATATAGATCAACCATGTGACAACCGAATGTAAAACAATGGGCTTATCAATCTTTTGAATCAATCATGGTTCAGGTTATGGATTGACGGATACCTTTGAAAACCGGTCTTTGTGCTTTAAAACTCTTTTCATTAGCATGTCGACCGTGTACTAATTTTTCAAATCAAAAGGTGTTTTATGATTGATAATTGATTTTCATTAAAACCTTCGTATATTGCAAAACAATTTCTATTGAGCAATACACGCATTGTTTTTCAAATTTCTTTTCATCAATCGGTGGACGTAAATTCATTTGGTTCACTCACTCGTGTTGTCTTCTTTGAGACGCTCCGTTTGAGAAGCTAGAGCAATGCGTAAACCCATCGTCAAGGAAATTCTTCGAATTATACCGATCACAAAAGATTTGTACCGATCAACGGGAACCGTGGGTCGCGGTACCTCAATTCATCGAAAGTGATCAAAGACACTTTCGTGCGATTTATTGCTAACTGTCTTATGCGCGTACACCCGACGCTTGCGGTACCGATCGAATGAAGCGTCAATCCATAGCCACATGCTCACCTAACACATTCATCTCAAAAGAAATCATGATTAGTGCATCAATGACTCGGATATTTTCACTCCATGCTTCTCGCTACACGCCAATATCATGAATCAACGAATGCTTCCGCTACTGATTGAATATATCATGATCCAGATGGTGAGCATGTCGGTCCGAATGTCACAACATCACATAATACCAACACCACAATGGATGTATCGAGATTTTCTATTAGCCGATGATCTCAAAAGTCGCTCAACATTATTATCACGTGGATCAGGAAAAGACCTCCACTTGGATTAACCAAACATGCAATGAGTGGAATCAATGACTACGAAGCCGAGCAAAGTACTACATCAAGAATGCAAGATCAATTGTTAATGTAATATCCGATTGTATTCAATGTCATTTTAGTATATGTTTGAGGTGACCTCCCTTAGGGGGAGATTGTTAGGAATTAGAAATTCCGGTATTAAAGAGTCGGTCACCTCAAGTATATGTAATCGCGAATGCTCGTAGTCGTAGTTTTATTTAGGTTAGTAGTATTTTGTTAAGTAACACCATGGAGGACGGACGGGTCTTTACCCATTTGTATGCCCGATCCGGCCGTTGTGTGGCGATTTATGTAAGACTATAAATACTCTCTACCTCTCAAGGTAGAGAGTTGGAGCTCATAATAATATCTTTCACTTTCTCTCACTAAGTTCCCTAAACCTCTAACTTTCTCTCTCTAGAATTCCACTTATACGCCCACTTGTGTTAATGGTTTGATGTGTATGTGAAAACTTATATCCAACACTACCCTTCCGCGAAGATGACTTGTTTGAGCGTTTATTGAGTGTGATAAAGACTTGGCTATTTAGTTACGGTTGTGATTCTTTCTCGCTTAACCCACAAACGTAACTATCACTTCGGTGTCTCACGCAGTTGAGGATAAGTCAAGAGGATTTGTACATTGGGTACACCATTTCTTCTTCACAAGGATTAGTACAAGTTTAAGTAACAAATCTGGGGAATTTTACTTCATGATCAAGTTTGGCATATCGGGTTTACTTCACCATGTTGTTACTGCAGTAGCCGACAGAATGCGTGAATGATGTGTTTACCAAAGTGGTGTTTGGATGGTTGATGAGACTGTTGATGTTGGATATTGATCCGTTGAAGAACCGCTGCATGTTCCCCTAAAACAGACATTCACAGAGACCTAATTTGTCATAACACTTTCAAGCTGACATTGTTTACGGTTTTGTCTTGATTTTGTAAAATCCCGCGAAAGAATCTATTTCTCGGTTTAAATCACAGACTTGTAAAATCCCGTGACAAAGGAAACATCCCGTAAGTGTAAAGTGCATTTCGAATCTATTTACGGTTTTATTCTTGGTTTTGTAAAATCCCACGCGAAAAGAAACTATTTCGGTTTAAACCATAGAATTGTAAAATCCGTAATGATGGAACCATCCCGGAGAAAGGAAGTGTATGTTTGGATCTTATCCGATGCTTGGTGCTACGGTTTACTTTCAAGAAGGGATAAAGGGTGTACTTCATGAATTGGGTGTTTGTTTGGATTTTCTTCATGACGGTTTGGTTACTTCAAAGTTTTACGAGGATATGCTCTTTAAACCACGGTCGGGATGAAAACCATTATCATAGTTCACTTAAAACGTCAAAGGAGGCTAGAGTTGAGTTTTTAACAAGATGTGACAACGGAGTTAATTCACTATTATTTATATGAGGTTGAAGTGAAATATCACGGGCGAGTGTACTTAGTATCTGAAGGTATCGGGGATGGTTGGATGAAGATTCTTCATGATCCTTGGTCGAGCTTTTTCCAAAAATGAAGACTTGGAAATCTAGTTATTGTTGGGTGACTTTTACCTTTTCTTTTACCACTTGGGGGAATTGGGCTCTTACCACCACAAAATAACTATCACTTTAAGGAGTTACGTTGTAGTGCTCTGTGTCACATTCAATTGTGGATTTTCAAGAGGTAATGTACGTCTTATGCTTGATGGTTGGTTGGTTGAAGAGTATAGAGTACATAGAGAGTACTTAGAGATGCTAATGGAAATCGGAACCGCTCTTTGTTACATATGTGCAAGCTTAAGTCACGAAGTTCGGGTAGTTTACTTCGTGGTCAAATTCATTATATCGGGTTTCTCCATCACCGTTGTCACTACAAAAAGCCTAACTTGAATGATAATGGGGTTGATTACATGTTTAGCCAAGAGATGATGAAAAGAGAGATTATGACGCTCTGCTCACATCGCTTAGGCCTCGTACTTCAACATAATGACGTATGAACACAACAGTTCATGCCTGTGACTCTAAAGAAAAGAAAAGTGTACGTTTCAGTGCGCTTTATCTTTAGAAGAAGAGAAATATTCTTATTTATGACCATTCTCGTCAACAAGCTTCATACTTTTCCATGCGTCATTCAAGTGAACCGGCTACTCGCTTATTGTTTTCTGATTCCATTTGCTCAACTATAATGACGATGGCGACATCATGTGCTAATTTTATGGGGGAGAAGTGTGAATAGACTACATTTGGATGATGTTCACTTGTTTAATCAAGAATGGCATCTCCGTATGCAATTCTTGAGGGGGAGAAAAAGTGTGATAATTCTGCATGGTTGATTGACTTATGAGAATATATGATCATACGGCTCCTAACTCATGTAAGAACCGAGCTTCTTCTTATCGGGTCATCTTTACATGGAGTTTCTTCTTAAGAGCCGTTGGTTGACATCTTCACTTAGATTGATGAGTTTATCGACAAAGTACTTCCGGTTAATGCTTCACGTATACATCAACATGATGATTCCGAACAATCTCTCTGTTCTTGTTTGATGTGATTGGTAGTTGGGTGTTACCATCTTGTGTGTGTTCGTATGCGGCCGATTGTTGATTTCCTTGATGAACATCTTCTGTTCTTGTTTGATTGGGAGGGATTTTAGTTAAGGGGATTTGCAAGATGTAAGTTAATTGGGATGCTTTTTGGTGGGATGCTTTTTGGTGTGAGTTGAAGATGTTAACTTTCTATTCCCCAACTGAACAATCTTGAAGAAGGTCGAGTCTACAGTCGGTTCTACATTTTCTACTGCATGTTAGAAGACTAAAGACGAGTTGCATTTGATTATCCAAAGACTTCTTCATAATCTGGGCATTTATCAAACAGATTGTTGGTTTAGGGGAGAGCACTGATTGGGGGAGAGTGAAAAGTCAGATTTATTCCCCAATTAGATTTGCTAACATTGTTTCTTTAGCAAGTTGATTCTCACAGATATATCTGAGCTAATGATTTTCTTCTCAACAAATTTCAAGTATTTGGGTACGATAATATGTTGCTTTGATTCGAAGCATCAAAACCGAAGGGGAAGGAGACACACATATAAACACAAAGCAAGTAAACTTGATGAAATTAATTCTTCTAAGTGATTGAAGATATCCCGGGAAGACAAATGTCATGACCGCAGAGAATCTCAAGGTTTTACTCATCAAGGCTTTAAGTATTATTATTCCAACTACGTGGGGAAGAGATGGAAGAGTTAGTTTCTAAGATAAAGGGGTACACAAGTGTGTGATGATATTGATGTTATCGCAATCATCGTGGGAGAGATTGTGTGTACATTGGGGATGCTCACTGTTTTACTTGAGGGCTTAATTAGTGATTCGATATAATCACTTATTCCGGAGTTGATATCCTCGAGATAGTCCTCCGTAGAGATAATCATGATTCGCCTCGCCTTCTTCAATGTTATCGGTTATTCTCTCTTTGTCATTCGGGTACTGCCGGTTCTTGAGCTTCATACACTTTCTTCAGGGGAGAGAAAAGTATACATCGGGGTTATTCTTTGGCTATCGGACTTAATTTGCTACTTCAATGGTATAAGTTTCTCTGTCTTTGGGTATATGTGTATTCGGGTTCGTGAGTTCTATTCTAAGAGACCGACCGCATCAATTCAACTACTTGGGGAAGTGGTTTCTTGACACCTTTTGGAATGGATTGCTTCAGACTTCAATGGTTATGAAATTTGAGAAGATTATTTATGAGTGGGATGATACGTTAGTGATCTATTTTGATGATATAACCTCGAACGAAGAATCACTTGATTATTCTTGAAAGGAGCAAGATGGATTTATGATAATGGTGTGCTTCTCTCACATTACTGGCTAAGGCAAGCTTGAAATAGAGCTTCGAATCCGCCAAGACTAATGATTTTCGGTTTGGGGAAGCACCAAAGTCTCACTTCCGATGGTTCAATTTCTTTCTTTGATTCAAGAGCCTCGGAAGCTTTGGTGGTGAATGTTTAAGAGATGATGACTTCTATTTTCTACGACGTCTTTCGATATCCTTATCTTGGTACTCGTATCATCATCTTCTTTAACTATATCATCTTCTCTATCTTTGTATATATTTATTAAAAACCAAATACAAAAATATAAAACCAATAAAAAGAAAATAGAAAAATATAAAACCAACAAAAACCCATAAAAATCAGAAAATTTGAAAATTCCAAAAATATTGTTTTCTCTAGACATGTCTTCTGGTATCGATAACATCTACGGTCTTAGAAATGTCATTCAATAATGGCACGGACCATAGATGAAGTTCGAAAGCGAGGAGGTGTAAATATTCTTTTCTAAACATGTCTCAAAATATGGCTTTTAGTTACTTCAGACTGTAACCCGTGCTTAAACTATGGCTTGCTATTATTTCTGATAGCAACCCGTTTTTCAAGGAAGGAAAGTGCTGCGCTAAACCTATTTTCAAAAATATCGTGCACTTATCCTATAACAATTAAGGAAAGTATGTCGAAGGACTGCTGTTCCTACACAAATGTTTTTCCGTCTTAAATTCTTCAGAAAAATATTTGTTGTTTTAACAAAATGGTGGTAAAATGAGTTGCTTTAAAAACAATCAGTTTCAGAGTTCTTATTAAAATTGAAAACTCAATCAATGACTTTAGTGCTTTTAAACTTTTCAGAAAAGGAGTCATTGGTTGAGGGGGAGAATGTTTTCAAATTTATATCATCTATCGGACTTATCTAATTATCCTAATATGCTTAATTAAAAATGATGTTAACCTATGTTGAAGGACTAGGTGCCTAGGATAAGATTGTTAGGATTAGATGATTAGAGTTTGATTAACACATTATTCCCATGCTTTTATATGATCTGATTGATATGTTGAATTGACTTTATTAGTCGATTGTTGTTTGGGTGATGTCGACCACCATATATCTCAGATGTGTGTTCACTAACATATGCAGGTATATTGGTATATAAGAATGTTCCCGATCCGGATCCCATAATTGAAGATGATTGGATGCCGAAAGGAAAGGGTAACTATATCTTGGGTTGACAAATGAAGAAACGGAGCTTAATTGGACTTCTATGGAGAGTTGGCATAAATGCAACGTAAGAGGTCTCACAGCATCAGCAGATGGTTTTCTTCTAAGTGATTGAAGAAACGGAGCTTAATTTGACCTCAGTTGGCATTAAAATGCAACGTAAGAAGTCTCATCGATCAGCATGACGGTTTTTCTTCCAAGCCCTAAAGCAACAACATAAGCTTCTCAACCACCTAACGTATCTTTGTGCAGGATACCATTTTTAAACAATTTTGAATAATTGATTAAATTGTTTTGAAAATGGAAAAATATTGTTTTGAAAATAAATTGGACTAAATTTTGAAAATCACCGGACTTCATTTTATCAAAACTTAAGTCACTCAATCATCGACTACGGTCATCGATTGAGGGGGAGAGTGATTTAAAATAAATTATTTTCAAACAATATTTCTTCATAAAATTCCGGATTGTACAAAATAAAGTGGTGATCTAAAGATTTAATGTTATGCCATGGTATGATTTTTCTTTTGAATCAAGGTCTTTCAAAATGAAATTTTTTCTGTTCTTGTTTGATTGTGAAATTGTTTTATTTTACTTAAAGATCTCTTAAAACAATCATACCTGACACTAACAATCTTTAATGTCTTAAATTGGTCCTTATTTGTCATTTTTCAAAATTAAATCTTGCCACGTCTTTCCCCTAAAATTTTCTAAATAATTTAAATCAATTGGGATCACAAATCTCAAGAGGTTTGATATTTTTGATCGGGGGAGAGATAGTGATTTAAATCTCTTATCTGTTTAAATGGAATTGGTTTTAGTCCTTTAAAGGCACTCCTGCCTCCATGTGCCAAACGATTTCAAATACACAATGCACATGTTGAGGAGGAGGATTTATCCAAAAATAAGATGAGTATTTAAACCTGGCCACATATTCTCCCATGTTTTCCAAACCTGATTAAATCACTTGAGATCCAAAATCTCAAAGGGTTTGATATTTTTGATCGGGGGAGAATTTGTGATTTAAAAATGAAATTTGATAAATGATGATCGATTTGATTCAAATGTGCACGCTGCTCTCTCATATGTGCTAAACGCTTTCGAATCTCAAAGCACATATTGAGGGGGAGCGAATGGTTTCTTAATGGATTTTGTGATCGTGATTATGCTTCAAAAAGAACTCTTTCCTCTATGTGATAAAATGATTTCATATATCCTATGCACATATTGAGGGGGAGAAATTTACCAAGAAAATCAAATGGATTTTTCTATGAAAATTGTGATCAAAGAAAATATTTCAAAGCCCTATTGCCTCCATGTGCTAAACAATTTCTAAATCATATGCACATGTTGAGGGGGAGGTTTTCTAAATGATCAAAACTATTAAGGTACAAAATGCTTTGATCTCGTATCACAAGTACCTTGATTGTTTTTCCAAATGATTTTTCAATTGGTGTCAAGGAAGAATGAATTGTACCAAAAGACCGACCATTTTACTTTATGTATGGAGTTATAAGGATGGTGAGGTTAGGTATTAGTTCCCACAATCCGCCAGAACCAGAGGGATCTATCCAGGGACAATCCACTAGATAGTGTAGAGTCTTTAGATATATTGAAAAAAAGAGAAAAATGAGAAATGGGAAGAGTACGGACTGAGACAGAGCTAGTACTGGAATAAACCCAACAAGGTTCTAGTTATGAAGTCTCGTAAACAAGGGGTTGAAGAATTAAAAAGAAATGAATATGAAAAGGGTGAAAAGAAATAGCCCTCCAATAATTCAACCTTAGGGCGTAAACCGGTTCAATTCATATACTACTTGGTGGTTACTAAGGTAACACTGATTGAAGACAAGACGCCATGGACCCGTGGACGATCGCACTAAACTTCCCAAATTACTCAAGTTCCTCTTAAAAGGGCTTGTTTCATTCTCACGAGGAACCTACATAATCTAACGACTTTCTCTTAGAGATTGTTGATATTGAAGAAGGAGACCCTCTCCCTAGTCTCCGGCATAGGAACCAAATGTGCACAATTGAGTCTAGAGCCAAGAGATCATCCACAATATCTCATTAGGACACAAAATTAATGAAGACTTGCTGTTTCACACAATGTGGAAAGTAAGTATATATTTTAAGTGTCCTACGCATTATCCTTGTGGTATTGCCAGAACATTCTAGTGATATATGAAAATATTCACGATGAAGATGGAAATCCTTCTAGAGCCAACATCAAACAAGCTCTTTGTGGGTGACATGTGAGATCTTCTCGTAAGATCATGCTTGTGACAACTGGATAGAAACGATGGGGATATTCAATCTTGAATCAACCTTGGTCCAGGAATGGAATTAACGAATACTTTTGAAAAAACCGTTTGATGTGCAAACCCTCTTTTCTCTAGCACGTCGAATGTGTATTCATGTTTTTAAACACAAAAAGTATCTTTGATTGAAAAAATACTTTTGGAAAAACCGTTCGGTGTGCAAATCTTCTTTTCTCTAGCACATCGAATGTGTATTCTCTTTCTAATATAAAAGGTATTTTTGATTGAAAATTGATCTTTCTTATAAAACCTTCGTCGTATTGCAAAACTCTTTCTTCAAGCAATACGCGATTGTTTTTCAAATCATTTCTCATCAATCAGTGAATCTTAATTCGCTGGTTCACTCACTCCGTGTTGTCTTCTTTGAGACGTTCAGGTTTGAGAACGGCTAGAACAGTGCTAAAACCCTCGCCAAGGAGATTCTTAGGAATCCTACCTCGACAAAGCAAGATTACTTATGTACTTCTTGATCAACGAGGAACCGTGGGCCGTGTACCTCAATTCATCGAAAGTGATCAAAGACACTTTCGGTGTTTTTATTGCTAATCGTTGTTTGGGTACATTTGGACGGTTCTGGTGACCGATCGAATTGAGGAGTCAATCCAAAGCCACATGCTCACAACATCCATACTTAATTGAAGAAATCATGACTGGTGCATATCTACATAACCCGCTCGATATTTCTATACAATGCTTCCTTACTGCCAGAAATATCATGAACCGCGATAGCTTCCGCTACTCTAATGGAAAGATGTCATGATCCAAAAGTGTGAGCATGTCGGTCCAAAAGTCACAACATCATATGAAGGCAACACTATAAAGGGTGATCCAGAGATTTACTGTGGCTGATGATCTCAACGAAAGCTCGAAGATCATCAAGATGTGGATCAGTTCAAAGACCTCCACTTAAAAGTACAAATCAATGTGGACTTAGAAGTTGCACTACTTAAGCACAAAGATTGCGGAATTGAAGAATTGAAGTCTACGAGCTCAAGAACAAAGTCAAGAATAGAATGCTAGAACAAAGTCTACGACCTCCCTTA
The DNA here is from genome assembly GCA_910596185.1 of Chrysanthemum makinoi. Lineage (NCBI taxonomy): Eukaryota > Viridiplantae > Streptophyta > Magnoliopsida > Asterales > Asteraceae > Chrysanthemum > Chrysanthemum makinoi. Next base: position 190,929,110 of record OU343222.1, on the reverse strand, counting down.
GGGGGAGATTGTTAGGAATTGGAAATTCCATAGTGAAGTGTCGGTCACCCCAAATATAATTTAGCATAAGTTAGCTCATAGAAATATCGTTATTTATCAGTTTATTAGTTAGTTATTAGTTTAGTTTAGCGTAGTGCAACACCATGGAGGAAGGACGGGTCTTTACCCACTGTATGCCCCTTCTATCAATGGAAGGGGTGGTGCTTCTCATTCAATCTAACCTTTCCTTTGTGTAAACCAAGTCTCTAGCAAGAACACCCTCTCTATCTTTCTCTCTCTAAATATGGCAAACATGTATTTTGATCATCCAAGACCACCCGAATCATCAACACAATAATATTATCGGTCCTACAAACGGAGGGCTATTTCTTTTCACCCTTTTAACATTCAATTCTTTTTCATTCTTCAACCCCTTCAGTGCTTACAGAGACTTCATAACTAGAACCTTGTTGGGTTTATTCCAAGACTAGCTCCTCTCGGTCAAGACTCTTCCCCAGATTCTCATTTTTCTCCTTTTTTCATCATACCTAAGGACTTCTACACTATCTAGTGGATTGTCCCTGGGTAGATCCCTCCGGCTCTGGCGGGATCGTGGGAACTAATACCTAACCTTACCAACCTTATAACTCCATACATAAAGTAAAATGGTCGGTCTTATGGTATTGTTCTTTCCTTCATGAAATCAATTGAAAAATCATTTGGAAAATCAATCAAGGTACTTGTGATATAAAATCAAAACATTTTGTACCTTAATTGTTTTTGATCATTTAGAAATGCTCCCCCTCAACATGTGCTTATGATTTTGAAGTTGTTTCGCACATGGAGGCAAGAGTTCTTTTGAAATAATTTCTTTGATCACAATTTCCTTAGAAAAAGCCATTTGAATTTCTTTGGTAAATTCTCCCCCTCAATATGTGCGTAGGATATTTGAAATAATTTTATCACATAGAGGCAGGAGTTCTTTAAAGTACTTCCACAATCACAAAAGCCATTAAGAAAACCTTTAAAACTCAATCAAGGTACTTTATGTTGAAACATAGAAATCATTGTACCTTGATAGTTTATTTTCTTTTGAAATGCTCCCCCTCAATATGTGCTTCGAGATTCAAAAGCGTTTAGCACATATGGGAGAGCTACATGCACATTGAGTCAAAACGATCACTTGTTATCAGATTTCATATTTAAATCACATTTTCTCCCCCGATCAAAAATATCAAATCCTTTGAGATTTTAGATCCCAAGAGATTTAAATAGGTTTAGAAAACATGGGAGAAAACTGTGTTCAGATTAATTTAATTCGATAGTGGAAACGATTTAGACATTAAAAGATTGTTAATGTCAGGTATGATAATTTTTAAGAGATCTTTAAGTAAAATAAAACAATTTCACAATCAAACCGAACAGTAAAAAATTTCATTTTGAAAGACCTTGATTTTTAAAGAAAATCATACCATAACATAGCATTAAATCTTTAGATCACCACATTATAACGCATAAAACGGACTTTTTGATGAAGTATCGTTTGAAAATATTTAATTTGAAATCATTGAAGATTTGACAAAATAAAGTCCGATTGATTTCAAAACTTTGAATCCGATTTATTTTCAAAACAATATTTTTCCATTTTCAAAACAATATTTTCAAAATTGTTTAAAAATGGTATCCCGCACAAAGATCGTTAGGTGGTTGAGAAGCTTCTTTGTTGTTGCCTGTAGGGCGGGGAAGAAAACCGTCACAGATGCGTGAGACTTCTTACGCTTGCATTTTTCATGCCAACTAAGGTCTAATTAAGCTCCGTTTCTTCATTTGATGATGAAGAAAACCATCTCTGATGCAAAGGAGACCTCTTACGCTGCATTTCATGCCAACTCTCCATAGAAGTCAAATTAAGCTCCGCTTCTTCATTTGTCAACCCAAGATATAGTTACCCTTTCCTTTCGGCATCCAATCATCTTATATTTGTGGGATCCGGATCGGGAACATTCTTATAATCCAGTATACCTGCATATGTTAGTAGACATACAGATATATGGTGGTCGACAACACCCAAACAGTAATCGACTAATAAAAGTCAATCCAACATATCAATCGGATCATACATAGGCATGGGAATTATATGTTAATCAAACTCTAATCATCTAATCCTGATAATCATATCCTAGGCACCTAGTCCTTCAACGTAGGTTAACATCATTTTTCAGTTAAGCATTTAGGATAATTAGATAAGTTCGATAGATGATATAAATTTGAAAAACATTCTCCCCCTCAATCAATGACTTATTTTTCTGAAAAGTTTAAAAGCGCTGAAATCATTGATTGAGTTTTGAATTTTTAAGAAAAATTCGATTCTGATTGATTTTCAAGCAACTCATTTTCCACCATTTGTTAAAAGAAATATTTTTCTGAAGAATTTTTAGAGGGAAAAATATTTGAGTAGGAACAACAGTCCTTCGACATACTTTCCTCATTTTTGTTTTAGGAAAAGTGCACGAAATTTTAGAAAATTGGTTTAGCGCAACACTTTCCTTCATTTGAAAAACGGGTTGCTATCTGAAATAATAGCAAACCATGGTTTAAGCACGGTCCGGACAATCAAGTAGCTATCAGAAGCCATATTTAGAGACATGTTTTGAAAAAGAATATTTACACCTCCTGCGCGAACTTCATCTATGGTCCCGTGCCATTATTGAATGACATTTCTAAGACCGCAGATGTTATCGATACGAGAAGACATGTCTTTGAAAAACAATATTTTTGGTATTTTTCAAATTTTCTAATTTTTTTATGGGTTTTTGTTGGTTTTATATTTTTGTATTTTGATTTTGAAAAAATATGTACAAAGAAGATAATTTAGTTTAAGAGAATGATGAAATGAGTACCGAGATAAGGATATCGCTCAGCACGTTGTAGAAGAAAGAAATCAACATCTCTTAAACTTTCACCACTAAAGCACTCGAGGCTTCTAAGAAAATCATCTGAACATGAGCCTTATAAATCTGAATCTTTGGTAGCTTCCCCCCAAACCGACAAACATCGAATAAAGATCATTTCCCCAAGAAGTAGAATTGAAGACAAAACGGTCTCATTGAATGAAGCTCAACACCCCAAAGAAGACGAACACCGAAGTAACAAGATAAAACATGGATCATCATTTTGGTTATCAAACCCGAAATAAATGATTATTTTCAAGATCACATGAACTTGTTGTGCATCCCCGATGTACACATTACTCTTCGAGATTAAGCAGTTTTCTATTCAAGGGAACAATATAACAACATCTTCATTTTACCAAGTGCATTCCAGATATCTTCCATATAACCAATCAGCCCATTATGTACACAAGTACCCAACCAGAGTAGAAACAACGACATCACAAAGAACTTTATCATCTAATCATCATTACATATCTCTCCCCGATGGTTGCGACTCATCGAATCATCATTACATTGTGTACATGAAACATTAACCGGAAGCACTTTATCATAAGTCATATAGAAGATGTCGATAAGCAATATCATCTCACGCTCCATATATTCTTCTCATATTTCCTTCTACCGAGAAATCGAGTTAACACATACCATAAGTATCCAGAGACCACTTCCTCCCAAATGGTTGGAATAATACATCCTTCCCCAAATAGTTAAAATAATATATCCTTCCCCCAAATAGTTGGAATAACACACCAAAGGCTATGAGTAAACACTGAGTTTCTCTACGGTTATGACATTTGCCTTTCCTGGGATTACTTCAATAGAGAAGAAGTATTAGGTTCATCACGTGTACTCGTTGTGTGTTTAGATGTATGTCTCCTTCCCCTTGCGGTTTTGATACCTAAAATCAAGCAACACATTATACATAATGTGATATTCTTGAAATAGAGAAGAACACAAATTAGCTCAAATGAATCTTGTGAGAATCAATTGCTATAGAAACTCTCTCTGACTATCTTTATCAACCCATATGTAGACAATTTGAAGTGACCACTGAAAAAGAAAACCCGATATACCAAACTTGAAACTGAAGTAGAATTCCCCGCATTTGCATCTTAAGCTTGCACTAATGTTGGAAGAACAAGGTCAAGAATTTATGCTCCAATCAAATCTCTAAGTACTCAATACCCAACCAAAGTATGAGACATTAACACGCCTTACATTATCCACAACGACATTTGTGTGTGTCACTGAGTAAAACTACGTAACTCCTTAAAGTGATAGTTAACCAGGTCTTCAATCATCCATCCCGACAGCTGGTAACTAGATAAACCAAGTCTTCAACTTAAAATTCTTAGACCCGAGCAAGTTATTAAATAAGAACACGCCTTTGTGAACGTCAACTTCAACCGCAAATAAGTGATAAAACATTAACTTCGAAGTAATCAACTTGTGTCAAATGTCCAACACGTGAATAAACATACAATCGGATGTACATTGACCCACTGAATGAACCGGAGCAAATGATTCCTCAACATCAATGCATTCTGCCTTAAGGTATACATGTAGAAACTGATCTGGAAGATTCACCAATAATGTATTTAAGCGGATGAGGAAGTCATTTTCCTTAATGTTCATGTGGTTGATTTACAGAGTGCACATTTAGGAAAGAACAATGAAACAATGATCCATGAAGATTTGGCAAAGGAGTACCAAAGAGCAGATCACTATTCATGAGTGCAACTGCAATGATAGTCATTAACAACGCCTTGAGGAATAACGGAGATTTGGCTTTCGAGTAGTCGAGTTGTACTTTTAGATGATCAACATTCGTTAGCGGTTGGAAATTCTCATCAAACATATCTTGAAACAATGAATCCTAAACAATAAATCCCATTTATCCTTAGTAAGTGAAACATTAGGCGTTGGAGAGTCATTATGACCATTATTCAACCATCCATCAACATGTAGTATATTCACTCTTCTCCCTCTCAAAAATTGCATCCGAAGTTGCCATTTTTGATATAACCAGTGAATAAGAATATACACCAATGAACATAGATCCACTTGAGGATTGAGTGATCATGGAAAAACATGAAGCTTGTTGATGAAGAATGTCGATGAGAATGGTCATAAAAATGAAGATTTCTCTTCTTCTGAAGATAAAGCGCACTGAGGCGTACACTTTTCTTTTCTTTGAGGAATGGGGCCTGAAGTGTTATCTGCAGACGCCATAATGATGAAGTACGAGGCCCGAATCGGTGATGTGAACAAACGTCATAACCAATGAATATCAAGATTAAGTTACTTGAACCCGTGAGTTATGAGATATCAATCCATTTGTAATCCATACTTTAAGCCACTCCATGTAGTGAAGGATCGAAGTATCTGAATCGAGTAAGGACTACCTGCACTAATATTACAAACTTGATTTCATATATTTTGGTTAGTGACATTAGTATCCAAACCCTTTGGGGTTTCACATTCAACCTTGATTTTGTCATCGATAAACATTTTCCGTAGGTATCCACCTAAGTCCAAGATCCTTAAATATTCTACCGTGGTATCCACTTATTTCAAGGTCTAGGATTGTTAGGCTTCTTATGCATAGTGGAAGACTTATCCTTATTCCTAGTTTCCACGATTTTTGAGCAGTTGGTATCCATCTAGGCAAAGATTTTGGTTTGTTTAGCCATTCAGATGCACAGAGATGACTTAGTGAAAATCCTAGACTTAATAAGTTGAACCTTTGTATGAGCATTTAATTTCTTTAGGATTTCAAAAACAATTATCATGATTTGCCTTAAAGATGCATTTCGGACAATTTGAGCAAACAACTTGTTTGGATTCAGAAAATGATCTAGAGTTCTTAGAGTGATCTGCTATGGGAATAGCTTTATTCGAAACGCAACTACTCTTAGATACAAGCTAATCCCTAGTCTTTAGTTGAGTATTCCTAGGTAATGGTTTAAAACTACTAGCAGTGCCTTGAAACCTCGTAGAATTCATCACCCTAGGTCTTGAACCCAAAATTCCATCTTTTCGAATCTGTGCCTTTTTCCTAGCTTCTTCTAGATAATAGCTCTTCCACAAGTCATTCATATCATATGAATTCTGAATTTTAATGCTTGACTTTGACACATTTTTCGAACCAATCCTAGAGGTGCTGGGAGTAGAAGTAGCTGCTTGTTGAGGTTTAGAGGAACTAGAAGCATAATTCTTAGGCAACTCAGGTGAAGTGGATGGTTTTGACAAAACTTGTTTCTCATCAACTTGGGAGGCAAACCGTGTTTTTGAAAATTTTGTCCTTTCTGATATAAACGCAGAGTCGCTTTAACAACGGACCGGTTTCTGATGGGATGAGAAACTGGTTTCCCCAAGGTTGATGGTTTTGTAAACTTAGTGTTCACACTTTTCCCTACAGTTTTCCTAAGCTCATTTTTAAGGCAACAATAGCGAAACTCTTTTCCTGAAGTTGAGCTTTGAGTTCATCAATTTTTGCTATCAAAGAGTTTGTTTGTTCCATTGATGTAGTTCTAGCTTCTTTGACAGAGTCACTTAGTTCTATGTGATGGTTTCTCAAAGACTCATTTTCCTTTAGTAATTTGGCCACACAAACCGCTAATTCATCATTAATTGTCATTTGAATATCATCAATAGCATTAACATCAGAATTACTTGTAACCAGATTACTTTTCACATGCATACCAGAAATATGTTTCTTCAAATTGGATGGTTGAGTCTTTGTCTTGAAGTCGAGCTTTCAATGTGTTCATTTCAAAAAGTTCATCAATTCAGTGAAGTTCCGGATTTTTACATGGTTTGTTAATTTGGAAACTTTCTTCTTTACTTTGTATCGCAATTTCAAGTAAAATGCAATGTTTTTCAAGATTTGAGAATTTGTTTGAAAGTTCATCAAAACCTTTTATCAACCATATTGTTTGTTTTGAAACACTTAATCTCGGACTTCGCCTCGATTCATGGACATTTATCAGTCATGTTCAACATCATGATCAGTTTGTTTAAGTACTTTAGCAAATGCACTATATTGAACAAAAAGGGTACCTCATTACATGAAACTGTTCAATTTCGGTCGATATCGCATTCACATCATGTGTAACAAGAGTCACCGAACCACTGGCCGTCAAGCTTATCTATTTCGAGCCTCATTCATCTTCCAACTGATCCATCATCCGATGCCTTACTGGTCTCAACACTATGATTTATTGATTGTACCCGACATTCATTCACCTTTCGATCACAAAGATCCACTTCTTGTGTGCGGAGTTACTGGCAGTACCGGTTACATCATTCTTTGTTGTCTCTGATATTCTGCTTTCAACAACACCTGATTCTTCAACTGATACATTACCCAACTCATCACAACTTTCTCTCAACTGCACCAGACTCTCATCCGCTTTTTCATCTTTCTGAGTAAGTTCCTCAATATAGTTCTCCACATTATTCATAAGATGGATAAGTGTCTCTATGAACACGCTAATTTCCACTCCAGTGTGTCTCTTGAAAGACATTTCAGTCATGTCTTGATCATAATCAGATGTAAATTCCCTATCGAAGAATGACTCAAATTGGTTGTGGATCACTTGAAGTGCAGACTGAAGTATCCTTTTGAACATTTTCTTTATCAAGTTGTTGTTCCAATTGTTCTAAGTTCAATAGTAACATTCCCGTTAATGTGGATAAATCTTGACGGAAAAGGGCATTGCATATTCGTTCCATTCCTATCGATGTGAGTAACATAAGGTGTGAGCGAAGTTGTTGAAAGGGCACAATGCAACATTCCTTTTCATGGCATTCTCAGTAGCATGAGCGGTGCAAGTCTTTCTCATTGACTGGAGCATGAAGAACTGAAATTATCATTGATTGAATCCATCATCCTGAACCGTTCAAGATAGCTAATATTCTCATGGTTGTCTACAAGATCATACAATTTAAGTACTTCAAATCACTCAGAGTGTAAGACATGATGTTGCTGTGTTCACGGGATTTTACAAATCTATGATTTAAACCGAGAAATAGAATCTTTCGCGGGATTTTACTAAAATCAAGAAGAAACCGTGATATAGTGACCAATAGAACGTGTTAAAATAACTGATGGATCGACACAGTGATAGAAAATTTTGTGTTAGGTCTTATGATTGTTTGTAGGATTAGCAGAGATGTTGTTTGGTTGTGATTTGGGTTGGTTGTTGCACGATTTTACGGAGAAATTTAGGTCTAAAAACTTAAAAACCTCAATAACTTCTGTTTTGAGCGGATTTAGGCCTCGATGGTTGACTAGAATGAACTTCAATTCATTCAGCGTGCCATTCTCCTCGTTCTTACGGTCGTTTTGATGGGTAGAACGCTGAAAACGCAGTTACGGTTCAAAAGTTATGGCCGCTGAAGTTTTGTCGGAAAAAGTCAACAAGTCGCTAGTAAGACAAGTCGCTAGAGTCACCAAGTCGCTAAGTAACAACTCGCTAAAGGCTCAAGTCGCTGTGGATCAAGTCGCTAAACACAAGTCGCTATGAACCAAGTCGCTAAAACACAAGTCGCTAAAGCAGCAAATAGCTAAGCTGACAAGTCGCTAAATAACAACTCGCTAGTAACCACAAAGACAAGTCGCTAGAAATAATAGAGACAAGTCGCCACGTCAACCAAGTCGCTAGCCGAAGTGGTGTCTCCACTACTTTGTATTGTTTGTCGTCTTGTCTCAATAGACAAGTCGCTAGGACTCAAATCGCTACCACTTCAACTACAAGTCGCTACCAAATAACGAAGCAAGTCGCTACGAAGAAAATTTATCCGAGACTCAAGTCGCTACCAAGAAAAGTTCAAACACAACACTTTTCAATCCAAAAACAACCCAACCACAGTGATTCAAACCTTCCAAATCAAAACCTAAGCACTTATAATGATTCAAAACACAAAAGTACAATCAAAATCCAAACTTTAACACTAGAAATGATCCAAATAATGCAAAAACCACTAAACTTTTTCAAACCCAAAAACTATATAAAACCACTAGAAATCCAAGGATATGTAAGAGAGATGATCAAACCAAGGCTCTGATACCAATTTTTAGATATTGGATTTCACAATCACATACATAATCACAATAAGGGGCGTATAGTTTAGAGGTTTTAGAGAGAGAAAGTAGAATGGGAGCCTTTCTAGAGAGAGAAAGTAAACAAAATAGAAAAGGTTAGATTAGAATGAAAGGTCCAACCCTCTACCTTGGGAGGTAGAGGGTATTTATAGTTACATAATAAACTTCCTCCTTCGGACTGTGGATCAGGCATACAGTGGTTAAAGACCCGTCCTTCCTCCACGGTGTTGCACTAAACTAAATAACTAACTAAATAACTAGTAAATAACGTAATGTCTACGAGTTAAATTATGCTAGATTATATTTGGGGTGACCGATACTTCACTATGGAATTTTCTAATTCCTAACAGAAACTTTGTTGATGAAGAGTCCTTAGGCGTAGAAACCAAGCTTAGGCAAAGAAAACCTTAGGCGTAAAGATACCAAACTTACGCGTAAGAAGAATACTTATGCGTAGGAGAAGCTTATGCGTAGGGTTAGTTAAACCTTAGGTTATGCGTAAACTAAAGCCTTAGAAGTAAGAAACTTATGCGTAATTGTTCCTTAGGCATAAGACGCGTGCTTGCGTAGGAAAAGCTTAGGAGTAAGATATTTTACTCGTAAGTTTTTATGCTTAGGCGTAAAACTAGGGTTTTGCCTAAAAAATCCTTTACACTAATCTCAGTGTAAAAGATATCCAAAGTCGAAGTGTTTTCAGGCTTATTCAAGCAAGAAAATACTGAGTAAACCAAGAAAACTAAAGATCAAACCACGGATAGCTTACGCGTAACTCTAGGGTTTTGTTACGCGTAGAATTTTCCAAAACTGAGATTTCAGCCCAAAGTGTTTCTAAACCAGATTTTTGTGATGAGACAGCTTCAATATCACCAAAATAACACAAAAGTGTGAAACTTGATGATCTAAAACTTTAATACACCTTACGCGTAGAACCAGCTACACGAATAAAACCAAGCTTAAAAACCAAGTAATACACGTAAAGTTTGAAATTTTTTGCCAAAAACTTAAACTTTAACACCAAATAACCTTTAAAGTACAAGAATCTTAGATTTGAAAGTGTAAAAAATTAAAGCTTTTTGCGTTTGAAAATTTGAGACCGAGAGTTACGCGTAGAACCAAAACAAACGTCAAAAACAAAATCGTTTCACCCAACTATTTGGCGATCGATACCACTGTTACGTCACCATGTTTGTAACACAAGCATCAATATAAGAAGTATAGATAAGAGATGATGGGATGAACAAACACACACACACACGTATGAAATATGAGAAGAGTTATGCGTAAGGATATGTGTGAATTGAACAACCAACCCTCAAGTGAGGGTTTACAAGATTATTTATAGGAGAGAACTAGGGCATTTGATTATACATAACATAAATTTGCATCATGCCAACAAGTTATAATGATTCCTCCCTATTATAATGGTTTTGGTCACGAACCATATGTTTTCCATTAAAGTTTTATGTAAATGTGTGAAACCTGTATTGATAATCCACCACAACACACAACAATGGGATGTTGTAATTGATAATTCAATAAGGGGGAGAATGAGCAGCGAGAAATTTGGAATGAATTATGTTGATATAAGATCCTCACACTAATGAATATGAACTTGAAGTTTAAGTGACAATTTACATTCCAGATCTAGTAATTACCAGACATGTTTAGTGGCCTAAAGAAAGTGACTAGATCATATATATACGCTGCTAGTGCTCCAATTATAATGTGTGTCCCAACATGACAACCACTGATTGCTAGTTAGTCTATGGCACGCCTACAGCAGACTAATCGATTCCAATTAAAAGTCCTCGAATGAATAGATAAAATGGAGCAAGAAAATTAAGATGATCGAATCGAGGTAAAAATCCCCATAATAGTCTCCTAAAGAGACACTAGATATGAGGTGATTGAAAAAACCCCGGGTACGTGAAAAAATATAAGATCTCAATAAATGATACAATGCAATGTCTAGTAAAGTTTGGAATCGAAAAGAAGTTAATCGACGTCGAAAGTTTTATTATATATGAATGATTATGCAAATAAATAATATAGCGCTAAAATAAAGGTGATGATATTGGATACCTGCAAGAAGTGCAGATGTATAAATGAATGGCCAAATGATGCAAAGACGCAAAGAACTAATGAAAGACTAAATTCTCTTGTGACGAGACATGGTTACTGGGACTTGAAGTCCGTACACATGAATGTGTAAACTTATTGGATATGCATTGGTCTTTATGATAACGAGAAGTTAAAGTATTGAAGATTTTGTATTTAAGGCATAACTAATGGCACACAATATTTTCACAAAGACATGAAAATGATCATAAGGAGACATGTTCTCAGGTGGTGGATTCAATAATGTATTTAAGTCTGGCAATATAATAGTAATTGATATGCGTCTAAAAGTTAATGAATAGAGCTCATGTGATTTTGAGATTTCATTATAGCATATAAAATGCATGAAGCATGCTAGTAATTTGTTTATGCTTAAAGCATATAAGAAAAGTTCTCGAGAATAGTATTTGATTGTATTGAACTAATCACGTTTTCGGAATATGTATAATAATCACCGTAACATATAGTATTGTTCAATGTTTGCGTGTGAAACTTTATAAAGAGATATAGATTAGAATATGGTTTAAGTTTAATACGATATGATTTTTTGATTGTAAAGGTGATTGAATGCATAGAAATTGAATTTGAAATAAAAAGATAAAGTTTGTCTTAATATAGGAATTGAACATCTTAAGGATAAACTTTGTGCATCATGAAAACTAAAGAAAGATGCTAACTATCCTTATATGGATATACAACACTCATGTTTATGAGGTCAAATGATGTTGAAAAGACCCCTTGATTTATAAAGATGAATCACAATATCGATTTAAAAGTGTCATACTAAAATGTGTATGAAACATTTATGATTCTCGCCAATGGTCATGCATGATATAATATATCATTTGAATTAATTGTGTTTTCAATGAATAACTTGTGTTGTTCAAAAAAAAAATGAATAACTTGTGAAGTATGACGATGTACTTGAATAAGATGTATGACGTACATTAATCCTTAAAATGGATATGCGAACAACATGTAGAGAATATTTATTCACGAGATTTTATCAAGACACTTCAATGTGTATTTCACTGACTCAATGAGCTTAAGTGATGTGATCATCAGGGGGAGAGAAGATACGCGTTGCACTCTTTTTCCCTTGACTATGATTTTGTCCCCATAGGGTTTTCCGGCAAGGTTTTTAATGAGGCAGTATCCCTAAGCGTATAAAGGAGTTATGTACTCTTTTTCCTTTACTAGATTTTTGTCCCACTCGGTTTTATCTAGTAAGGTTTTAAGAAGGCATAATCCTCAAATGGACATCCAAGATGGAATATTATGAATAACTATAATATGGATGTCCATATCTTATAGGATACTGATTAGAGGTATTTAAGTTATACTAGGAGATTGCACATCTTCTAGAATGTTCTATCTTGTATTATAAATATACTTCTTTATGAGATGAATAAGAACTGAATTCTCCATTCTCTCTATCTTCTTGTTTTTGTTATTGTTCTTTACTTTATTGTTTCACAACAATTTTTTTATTATATAAAAGAAATACTTATAACATACTCCATAGTTTCAAGAAAAAGAAAAGAAAGACTTTTCAAATTTTAATGATGGGACTTAAAGTTTGAGTTAAAGTAATCAATTATACGACTTTTAGTCTACGTCTTGAATCTTACAGTAGTATCGTGCAAGGTTCTCAAGATCGGGATCCTACCCAGGATCGTTTTCGTCTTTGCAAGATCGTGATCGTAAGATCGGATCGGGATCTTAAGATCCTACTCTAATGTTATTTCTTAATAGTTTATGTAATTTTATACAAATCTACAAATTCTAATACATTATAACCACAAAATACTCTGAATGTTTCATATAAATGTTGTCCTAAATTATGATTATAAAATGTTTAAAAAGATTAACATGTTGTTTTTGAATTCTACAAACAAACAACCCATAAATTTGTAGTTTTTAGTTTGTAATCCGAGAAAAGTAAGATCGGATCGGATTAGATCGTAAGATCGTATGGTCAAAATCGGGATCCTATAAGATCTTAAGCTTGCAAAGATCCTATGTAGGATCCGGATCGTTTTTGCTTTGCAGTATCGTAAAATCCTAAGATCAGGATCGGGATCCTGACAACTATGGTATTGTGCATTCAAATAGAAATCATTTTTTGTGAAAAAGCAAAGTATTATTAAACTAGTTACAAAAAAACACATTGATCATAATTATAATGCAAAGGAGAAAAGAATGTTCAAAGAAGCAAATCTCTTTTTTATATTGCGTGACGTGCTATTTTTTAACTGTAGCCATCAATGATATTTTTTAAATTTGAAGTTGTTAACGCACCAAAAAATAAATGATGAAGTTGTAAATAAATATATTTTAAGCAAGCCTAAAAAACTTTTTCAATGAATCTGATTGAGGTCATTTCATTACATTCTAGCCCTATCGTTACATTAGCATTAGCGAAAATTACGTCATTGCGTTCGAAACAATTTTTCCAATAAAAGTGAGTATTCATACGACTAGTTCGTTGTAAATAATATAATAATCAAATCAAACGGTTTAATAAGTTTACGTTTGTATCGGTACGCGTTGTGTGCGATTTTCACGTTTTGTGATATAACCTCTTGTTTTCAAGTCAAATGAGCTCGGAGAAGTTCGTATATAAAAAATAAGTATAACTCATTAAAATTAAGTATGAAAAATTACGGGTTATTACAATCTCATTGTCAGAGTATGCAAACACCGTTTCCTGCGCCAACACACTTCCTCTCTTTCAGCAAACATGAAGCCAACCGTATTAAATCATCCCTTCGACTAGGGCTGTAAACGAACCGGACGAACACGAACGGAGCCTTGTTCATGTTCGTTCATTTAATTTTAACCGGACAAATAAACGGACACGAACGCTTAAACGGACGAATTTTCTTGTTCATGTTCGTTTATTAAGAAAATGGGTTGTTCATGTTCGTTTATGTTCGCTCATTAAAATACTAAACGAACGCTACACGAACATAAATGATCGAACATAAATGAACATAGACTAACTATCATAAACTTTATTAAATCATACACAATATATTATTTTATAAGTGTTTATTTGTTTAAACAAATAAATTTTAAAATTATACAATTAAAAGATATGATATACGAATATAAATAAGTAAATGAACATAAACGGACGTTAATGAACGCATAATCGGACGCTACGAACATAAATGAACGAACACGCACTTTTGTTCATGTTCGCCATTTAACTAAACGAACGTAAAATATTGTTCATGTTCGTTCATTTAATAAATAAACAAACATAAACGAACTTTTAACCGAACGGTTCATGAAATGTTCACTGAACGTTCAGTTCGTTTACAGCCCTACCCTCGACCCCTCGTTACTTTAATACGAGTATGATGTAAGGTTCAATGCATAAGCATATACTATCTTGATTTGTGGTTGTGAAGTACATCGTGTGATATAGATGTCGCCAATAAGATTGTATAACAATGTATCAAAACGCTGTTTTGTAATTGATCAAGGTCGAGTCGCTGGGTCATAGTTGAACCGTTGGTTCGAATCGGTTTTATACATATGTATACTTTTCCTAATATTTTTATTATTTTACTCACTTTTAAGTTTTTTAAGCTTAAAAAATTTGTTTTATAAATTGTATATATAGATATTTTGTTCTATGGCCCGATGTCCATGAATCTTAGCCCAATTGTATTGTAACAGCAAAAAAGGTAAAATAAAAGTAAAAACGTATTCTATTCGTAGATCTTGGTCCATTAGTTTTTGTGATTTTGATTTCGAGTGTTGAAATCATCACTACTTGTGGTTCTGATAACATTATTTATGAGTCTATTTTATATTTTTTGTTATCTTAAAATACCTGTTCATTTTTTTTATTTTAACCGATCAAAATACATTTTAGTGAAGAAAGAAAATATTTGATTAGTGAATAATGTAATTAGTGGGAATTTTTTTAACTTTCTGCAAATTAAAAGTGAACTTATAATTTAGGACGGGTTAAGTAGTATTCCAAGAGGCTTCTTCATTTAAGCCAAAAATCAAAATATATATTTCCGAGTCCATGTAATAAAAGAAATTTAATTACAATATTTGGTCTATAGTTAAACGTATTTTAGTATAGAAAACCTAAGCCCAAAAATTGATCTGGCCATAATAAGGTGGTTCATAGGCGGACCTAGGGGGTTCCGAAGGTTCATGGAAACCTGATGTATATGTTTGTCGTCTAGTGCAAATTTTCCTTAAATATTTCAATTCCTCCTAAAAGAACATCATGTCGAAATTTTGTGTCACATAAATTTTCTTTAAATGTCCCAATTCCTCCCAGAGTTCTGAGTCCGCCCCTGGGGTGGTTAATGCCAAATGCTTAGCCCGAGCCTACAAGTCGTCTAAGCTTTGTTCATATTTATAAAGCATGAGTCTTACACTTTTAGCTCGAGCTTAGCTCAAGGCAAATTTTACAAGTTCGGACTCGGGTTGCGCTTGACTCAAGCACAGCTTGTTAAGCACACTATGCTAGAGCTCGTATATATATTAATGTACATATACACTTATACATATACTTAGTATATATCTATGGCTTGTTTAGGGTTCCGGAGCTTTAGGTATTATGTAGACATGAACTTGGGATCGGGCTTGGGTTCGCTTAAGCTCGGCTCGTTTTGAACTATTACAAGTATGATTATCCCACGTAGCTCACGTGTGACTTGGCTCGGTTTGAAACCAAAATATCGACAGAAATGCATGAACATCTAGGTCAATATAAGCTATTTATCAAAATCGGTTT
Source organism: Chrysanthemum makinoi (assembly GCA_910596185.1). Taxonomy (NCBI): domain Eukaryota; kingdom Viridiplantae; phylum Streptophyta; class Magnoliopsida; order Asterales; family Asteraceae; genus Chrysanthemum; species Chrysanthemum makinoi. The sequence goes on along the minus strand of OU343222.1, from coordinate 190,913,179 downwards.
AGCTAACTAGACCCAAAATTTGTATAAGTTTAAGTTCCAATATAACCAGTTTTTCTTACCCCAATAGTGAAGTAGCCAATTATACTAGAGTAGTATTCCGAATTCAAAACACGAAATATTTCAATGATTGATACTCGATTGATGCCACATAAGTTCTCACAGCCGCATTCGCATACGTCCTTTTTCCTCTTTGCTAACTTTCCGAAAATTGTTGTTCCACAAAAGATCAACCCATCAGTATATGCACGTGTGGACATGGCTGATGTCTGAATAGCTGAGTTTGTTCACCATCAATTTTTCGTCCATTTTCTTTAATTTTTCCGACCACGTTTATAGATATTGGGTGTAGACATTTATCGATCCCATCCTTTGATATTGTAACTACTTTCCCAAACGTCCTTTTTATGTACTTGTTAAGTTTTATTGGCGAGTTGGACAGTTGGTATGATAAAATCACTATTTGACATGCACATCATTCATTGAAATATTGGTTACCCCAAATAACGTAACCAAGCTGATAATCAACTTCAGTTTACATAGAGGTCCAACTCAAGATTTTGTAAAATTAATATACTCACTTAACATATATAACCTTCATCTCAGTTTTTTAAGCTTAATAGTTTGTTGTTCAATCTCTTTGATTTTTAGGTCACTAAATATATCTCTTTCAGTGATGAAAAGCAGAGAGGATACAAAAGAATGTCACGGTTTTTATACGGAGTAGGATATAAGGTGACATATAAGCTTTAATAACTCTATATTACATTGGATATATAACGTACATCGCAGTCTCTCAAACCCAATATATTAATTAGTCACAACTAGCTATCAACTTCTAGCTAAAATTCACACTATGATCTATAGCACAATGTGCATTGATGTTGTTTGTGTACTTTAAAATGCGAGACATTAAAGAAAGTGATCTTATATTAAACTGGACATGAGTTAACGGCCAATTAAACGCTATGTAAAAAAGAAATATGCAACATTGAAAAGCTATTATATCAGCAAGAACTTTAATCATACCTTGATTCTGTATGATGCACGGCTTACAAACTGGACTTGAACGAGTAGTCGTAAACTCTTGATTGTAAACAAAACAGTCGAAGGACAACTCTCCTTTGGCGGTTAGTCTCAATTTAAATCAAGATGGCATTTCCTAACCCGAATATATAACTGCCAGAAGGAGAGGAGCCCTGTAACTAAATTGTTAATTAAATTGTAAGCAAAACAAAATCCATGATCTTGTATCAAGAACTCACAAACTGTATATATGTGCTCCTTATGTCGTATAAACCTTTGAAGAATGGGATATACCTAAGGTTTATGCCATGGATAAAATTCTCCATCAAATTAAGATAGGATTCCCTGAAAGCTAAAGCTCCTTCATTTCAAGAAAAGTGTTTGATTCTATTTGAAGCATTATTTGAAGTTTTGAGCCCATCAATGTTCTTCAACGTGAGTTGTATGACTTTTGTGTGGCGATGGATGGCAGGTGATATGTAAAGCATATGGGGGGAGATGCTTATACTACCTTTATACATATGTATATCTTTCATTCCTACTCGATAATTGGATTTTTTAGAAATATAGGAAAAATGGTATTATTTGTTTAGTTATAATTATTTGTGGAAGGTAAATTGGCCTACGCCTCAGTTGACAACTGCTATGTAATGGATAGGTGACACAATTTATCATGTATGCAACAAGTTGAAGATATAAAAATAGGTAAACTTGTTTTGATTATTTGAACCAGTAATCATCTTTAGAAACGGTTCATCTTCTGTAAGGTATTTGGTTTACTCAACACTTCATCACCTTCTGACTTGTGTACTCCACACATTTTGTGTGCCGTGTGTGTGTATGCAACAAAATATATTAGTAATGAACATTCTTACGAAGCAATAAAATGTACACCAACTAATATACAGGAGAAAAATTTATATAATTGTAAGTATTTACAAAATCCTAAACTAATTACTCAAAAAGTTCAAGTAGGGGTCAAATATTTGAATAACAAATCAAGCTCTTGTCTGTCCCGAATCAAGGAACAATTGCATAACACAATCATGACTCTTTTCCATTGTTTGCAAGTCTTTCACGTAACATTTTTACTCCCATGTACCTTCCAAGCATCATTACAGTAGCTTGAGGATTAGTACCAGGAGAAGAACTAAAAGTTGACCCGTCAATGACCCTAAGAGCATCAACACCGATAACCTTATACTCATGATCTACAACTCGGCTAACTTGACATCCTCCGTGATAATGCCATATGGTCATAACCGTGTCTCTACAAAACTGTTCTAATGATCTTGATGCATTTGCGTGTTTAGGCAACAAATTAACAGGTGAGTTAGCTGTCATGTTTAAAAGACTTGTCATTGGAAGGTAATTGTATCGAAATCTTGAAAATGATCTTGATTCAATAACCTTCTCAATGATTTTGATCCCTTCAACACATCTTTCAAGGTCTCCACGCTCTTTAAAGTAGTTAAATGTGACTGAAGGGTTGTCGTTTAGGTTTGTGGACCGAAGCTCAATATGCCCCCTTGAAAGCGGGCCTATTATCTTCTCCAAGATAAATCCGCCCACAAAAGCACTTCGTGGGAGGTACCTCATTGCCTCTATCACCCTATTTAACGCTTCTTGTGTTCTTTGCTTTGGGGGCAAAGTAGATAGTTGTCCAATCTAAAAAATGCAAACAATTTTATCTTAATCTAAGTAAGATCGTCTTATAATTTGGCTTGTTATGACACTGAATGAGCTTTAATTACGCTTAATATAACCTATATAAACTAGTACCTTTGGTGAAAACATTCCAAAATCTTGCTTACTATGAGTTTCACTAGCAAAGTGTTCGCCACTCGCACCCTCAATATAGCTTCCATTATGAGTGATACCAACGACTTGGATGAGAGACACCTCGACACGTCTAGGAGAAGGTACAAAAACAGCATTCATCGGATTATCAGACATCCCTTTTCCCACTAAAGGTTGGTTCAACACCACAGATATATTATGGGTCTCAAGATGTTTTTCAGGGCCTACCCCACTCAACATCAGAAGTTGTGGGCTTCCTAGTGCCCCAGAACAAACAATAATTTCATTACTAGGTCCACTTTTTAGATAAGCCCAGTGACTCAACCCATTTGCATCAGTAAAAATCACTCCATTAGCTGTGCGCTTTGATTTTCCTGCAAATAAAAGTACCGAAAAGGTTAAAAAAAAAAAAAAAAAGTGTATACTCATAATGCATAAATGACCATAAAAATGCTTACCCTCCGACGTAAATAATATTTTCTGAACCGGTGCATGCAGGAAAACAACGACCCCATCAGGGTTAGCATAATAAAGTAAATCAGCTGAACTATGCCTACGCCCAAGCCCATCAAAAATGGTCCCACCAACTTTTGTACCATACATATGGTCAAGTGTGTAACCATTATACGGTCTTATACCAATCTCAATCAAACTATTTCTAATCGCTGATTGCCATTGTCGTAACGGGGGTTGAAATGCCACCATTCTCTCTACCCACCGATACGACTCATTTACCAACTTGGCATCCCAACCCGCATTAGAAATATATTCCGAGTCTGCCCGTGAGTAGAACCCGGCGTTTAGGGAGCTTCCGCCCCCTAGAACACGGGCCCGGGCATTTATTACCCCGTCCTCTGAGACAAAGCGCTGGGATGGGGATTTTGGGGAAAGGTCAGAGAGGGCTGCTCCAAATGCGGATAAGTGGGAGATGTTAGAGTTTCCGAATGGGGACCCACCTCGTTCAAGTAGGAGTACGGAGGAGGTTTGGGAGAGTGTGGCAGCTAATGGACAGCCTGCGGTACCTCCACCAACAATGATGTAATCGTAGTATGATACCTTTGGAGCTCTTGTTGCTTGGTGCATGAAAGGAAATACTCTATCTACATGCGAAAAGCATAATGATTCAAATCAAAATATCTTTACAAGGAATACAAGAAACTGAAGACTAAAAGTTACTATGCTACATACATATTGTATTTAATCGTTAATCAATCTGTTATAACTTCTCATTGTAAACTTGAATTTGAATAATATATTCTCCATTTCTTCCATTTACAAGTCCTTTGGAGGGGTACAACAGCAGGAAAAGGCTGCTAGTACCCCTTACGCTGAGGAGCAAAAGGGGGAATCCACCCGAGGAGGGCTCACGTCTGATTAGCTGTTGGTGAGGCAATAGCTTACAAATGCGATGATCATTAGCTGGTCTGAGAGGATGATCAGCCACACTGGGACTGAGACACGGTTTAACCTATTTTCACGATTCTCCAACTAGTAATCATCATTTAACTTTGCTAACTTAAGTAACAAGCAGTAAATCGCTTCTGGTTTTCATATCTTATATATATTGTGACATACCTTTTCTTCTAAATTTAAACAGAATGAATTTTTGTTACAACTAATACTGGATTTGATATTCAGAATTAACCTACACAAATAAAGAGAGTAGTCTTTATTTGTTGCATTCATATTTTAGAGAAAGTTTGCTGTTTAGAGAAGGTGCAACTACCCTTCTTTGAAGTACTTAAGTAGGATTTTTTCTATCCAAAATTGCAGCATGCTTTTAAAATGTTAATGCTTGTTTAATCACATAATTTCTCGCTTTCTACTATTTGTGCTCATAAACTTTTGTAGATGAACATATAGCATTTTAGATGTTTAATAACGAGTTAACAATGTCCTTAAACTAAGCACAAGATACAGTAAAATCCGTTAGTACTTAATTATGTTGGCACTTGGTCTAACTAGCAATCATTGATTAAAATCTAATGCATCAGTGTTGCCTGTTATTAGCGTGTTTAACAAATCAAAAGTATCAAGGTTTGAATCTTAAAAAGAAGAGTTACTATACCTTGGCGGCCAAAACAAAATCCTGGAAAGAGAAATATTAAAGAGAGAGCATTAGCCATCTTCTTCCACCACCAAGAAGAGACCATGCTTATAGCTGTGTGTTTCTTGCTGGTGCTGTGTGTGTTAGTGGGTGTAAATGTGTGTCTATTTTTTGTTTTGTAAGAGCACAACAAAAGGATGCTATAATGAATAATTCCAAGAATGTTATAAGTTTGGTAAAAATATTAAGTACAAAGATTTCCTGTTTTCTTATTTTTAAATGTTGTTCAACAATAACACATCAATATACATGTCTAGTATTATTAAACACTCCTATTATGTTTGTGCTAGATCCGATAATTATCTCAAGAAAATTCAAGAAATGTGACATTACGATTCTGCAAATTAAATTTACCAATATATGTATCCTACCTCAACTTGTTTTTCTTCATAAACGCAGGATAGAAATAGACCGTGCATAAAATTGTGCAACTAAACATGATTTTAAGTATACCGAAACAACTACATTTTTGCCACGTCTCCAAGGAGAGTGTAGTAGAAGCTAACAGAACAACGACACTTGAAGACTTGACTCACGAGGTTCCTACAATGAACATCGCACACTTTTCATATTAGATTAGAACTTCAAATATGTGTTATCGCACACTTTTCCGTATATCCTTTTTTTACCACATTTTGGTATGTTAGATATCAGTTATTAACTCGATTTTCTCCATTGTGTGTTTGTTGAGCTTGAAACCATAATCTATTGGTAAGTAAACTATCTTGATACCACTATATCAAAGATGACCATATCAGTCGTTGCTCTTTAAATAATAATCGTCACCAGAATATCATGATACAAAACATATTATAAAGTATGAAATTATGCATCAATACATATGGTCAGAGGAACAAATTATGGTTCAAAAATTTTATACAGTATATAAAAGCTGAAACGAAAACTCATATCTGAAATGATTTTGATTTATGATACACAATGCAATCCAATTGACTATGAACAATGCCCAAAAAGATTTGCAATAAATATATAATCTAAATAGGTAACTGATAAAATCATGAACTTATACATGAACAGCAAAAATACCTATTTTAAGAGTTAACATCTAAAACTCTTTACACATAAAAAGCAAGATCACATTCAAAGACTCATGACCGTTTAGCCAAGTCTAGTTAATTAATCAGTATTGAGAGTTGTAAGTAAAACATGTTCCAATAATTGCTAATATGCAGATCACAAGTGACGGTAGCAAAGTAACATTCAAGAGTCTACTCTCACCCGCATACCCTCCCAAGGTTATGGTAGCATCTGCTATCACTCGAGCAATTGTTCCAGCTTCAGTGGACAACAGTCCACCATTAAAGGTCCCGCGTGATAGCCTTGATGACATTACTCGAGACAGAAGCGATAGGTTCACACCTAAAATTCAAAAACAGAATGGGTATAACAGTCTGGCCCAATGAATATGTTCCAAAATAAATGCAACATTAAAAAATGTACCTTCTAAAACTTCAGCAGAAACAAACAATATGAGCCCCGAAATGACATATTGAGTGACGGTATAAGGAACAATAATGTGAAAACTAGCAACAATTCCCAAACAAACCATGATTTCTGATGCTAGTAGAATTTGTCTGAAATACGAACAAAATGAAGAATAATATTAACATTTTATCAATAATACGAACAGCCAAAACTTTTAAGCGTGAGTAATTAACCTGTCTTCAAACATGTTACTGATATTGCTTCCAACAATCACATTTACAGGAAGAACGGTTAGGCCGAGGCACATGAGAAAGAGTGAAACTTTACTGGTAGTCCAGTTAAAATAGTATGAAGTGATCACACTAGATTCCGCCAATAAGATCTCCATTGCATACTTGAGCATAAAATATATTAACAATTGAACCTGATATTCATGATTTATCTTGTTAAAGTCCATCAGTAAATCAACTTACGGGTAGTAAACTCGATGTAGTTTCATAGAAACCATAACTTGTGAAATTCGGAGAAAAGATTATCATAGTGTCTTCAACTTTACATACTTTCATATGAAGTCAAAAGTTGGACTGATTAAACTTTATTTATTTTTACTTATTATTTAATTTTATTTTTATTTTTTCGTGTAAGAGTATAACATGTTCTTGGGTGAGAACTATGATACAAGAGCAAACCTTTACAGAAGGTGTGAGTAACTTATATGCAGCTCCTATGGAGCTAACTGGTGTGCGTGAGTCTTCTGAAGGTTCTTCACTCACGTCACCGTCTAGATCTTGATCATCTTGGTGTGCCTCTGAATTTAGTAGTGGTTGTGTTATACCTTTTTCGAGAGCATCACTTTCCGCCTGACCTGGTACAAAGATCCACCCCATAAAAAATAGAAAGAAAAAGAGAACAATTCTTAATGCGACATGGTAAAAGGATAAAAAGATACTAAACTTTCTGCTTTTACGTAATGTACTTATTTTTAACATATTTTTGGTCCTGTTTACATAAATTTGTGACATAATGAATAGTTGCTTGGATCAGATGTCATCGTTTCGCTTAAAGGGTATAAGATATAGAAAAAATATGATTTTCTTTTTAAGAAATATGGTATCTAGCATACTTGCGCTATGTTCAGGAACACAAACTTCTTGAGAAAGATGAGGGGGGTCTTGAAATGAAATTGACAGCCATGCTAAATAAAGTAACCATGCAACAGCCATAACCCAACCAGGTAGCGTGTTTGGGTTAATAGTGATCATGTAAATCTTAAACTTGACTTGTAGTAACCCGGCTATTGCAGGACCACAAGCCATTCCAAGAGCACTAGCACTAACAAAACCAGCTGAAGCCTGCATTCTGATCTTCAGAGGTACACAGTCACTAATATATCGCCGGTTCACCGCTCTGGCAGACCCCAAACTGAGAAAATTCCCAAAAGTATTAAAAAAAAATAATAATAATAATAAGCATTTCACATTATTAAGAAACAGAATGAGTTATTTGGATTTTTGAGCCAAGATGAATAAATGTTCACCTTTGAAATTGATAAACTTATGATGATCGCCAAAGTTTCACTTATAACAAGAATAGGAAAGCAAAAGGTTTGACCTCAACTTAGACAGATTGACTTTTCAGGTCAAATTGGCCATCATTTAACAACTAAATTCGATTAATCTTATGCAGATTCTCTAGAACCTGATCATAACAAGCTTGAATACATAACTAGCTCTCCAAAAGTGAAATCTCAGTGGTAAATTTGTACAAAAATATGAAGAATCGTGAATTTAAAAATTAGCAAGTAAATCTCCATTTTTATTCATAGTAAAGAGAACATGGATGCAAAACATACCCACAAAATAGGCGCCCGAGTAAAAGTACTGTTATCGAGTTGAAATCATAAGCCAGTGCATACATTCCATTGCCCACGAAAAGAACGATGCTGCTATAAACTAGCGGCTTAAAATAAGATTTATTTGACCAAGCACTAAAATAAATCGAAGAAAATATTTGGGCAACAGCCATTGCACCAATAACTATCCCGCAAACAGTTGCTGCAGCTCCTAAACTCATGGAGTAATCATCTGCTGTTGGTACTATAATATATGTATTCACCATATAAAGAAACGCGTTCACCAAGTTGAGCAAAAGTGACATAAAATGGTATCTTTCATCATCAACATTTTCTTCATTAGGCGTTGGTAATTCTTCATGTATGATAAGAGCATGTTGCCCCAAATATGTAAGAAAATTTGTTGAGTAACATAATCTGTCTACTGCTGCTCTAATGGCGTCGATTACTGGATCCTGGAAACCACAACTTATAAAAGTCACTCTCTAAAGTCTAATTTTGATGCATACAACTTCTTTATAAAATATACTATATTATTAATGTAAACTTGTATTTCTTTTAATGTATTCATAAGTAATACATGAAAAATTGGACTAAATTGCAATTGATGGGCAAGCTAACTCCACAAATTTAGACTATACTAAAAAAGGACCAAACCCGTTTTGACCTGTTATCCAACCTTCCCGACCCGCCCATTGGATGGTATGTAACTATGGGAAACCTGAAGAGGAGGAGTAGGTTGATCATAAATCGATGAATTACTCCCTTGAAAATCCTCAAGTTCTGCAAGATTTCGAGATATGGCTCCCACGACTGCCCCTAAACCCTGCAAATTTGTTAGATTTCATTCAACATAAAATCATTTAACAAAACCAGTGTACAAAATCTTGTACTCATGCTAATTACCACATGCTTGAAGACTTGCTGAAGCTGGGAATAAGGATGATCTGCGCGAGTCTTGACATAATAATCAGTAAATCTGTAGCCTAAACGTTTATCAAACTTCTTGAGTATCTTACGAAGTCCAGTTGCATTAATCTCCACAAAAAATAAAAGCTTTAATAAATCTCTTCCTATGTCTCTATAGGCTTCTCGTAAAGAAGCAATTTTTGGTAAATCAGATTTGATTTTAAGCATATCTTGTTGTTCTGCAAGCTTGGCTATCCTGCTACCAAGAATCCCTTGTTGCTCCAACAAAAAAAGAACAATCTTTTCAATCTGCATACATTAGATACTTCCAGAAAAATGTTATAGAGTTCCAAGATAAAAACATACTTGCATGTCGTTGATTGTGTACCTGGCTATCGAGCATCTTAGAGAAGTCTTTGAGAACATATCTATGCTCATAAACTCCAGTTTTAATCTGGTGAGCATATTGTTTCACTTTTCTCTTCATGAGCTTGTAATTGATGTAATATCTGACAAATCAGTGTCCCTTAGATTTATATGCTTTATAAATAAGATTTGAATTTATTCGATAATAAAAAATGTAAAGTACCCTTGCCATTCTTCGATTTGTCTGTCCTTCAACTTTTTCCCAAATGCTACCATCTCTCACTGCATAAAATGTGGTAAAATATTATACGAGACATCATGCTCCTAAATGTTATATTGGTAACTCTGATTGTGCATAAAGCCGCAAACCCCTATCTTAATGCTTTTTTTTTTTCTTTTTTTATATATATATTTAATTTACAGTGTGCTGCAAGAAATTTGGATTCATTATTGCAAGTGTTAAAACTTAGCATCAAAAATCTATAGTGCATATGAGTTGCAAGAAACCAAAAGGAAAACATGCTTTTTTAATCAGAATTCAAGAATCAGACAATAAGATCCTAGCAATACTCATGGATGTCAGCAATTAGGCGAATCTTTTATTGTTTCGTGCAATTGATATTATGTATCTTAATGTCCATCCCAACAGTTGGTTCCAGGGTTTTAAACACATGAAAAGGTAAATACAGCATAAAGTAGCCAACTTTTCGCAAATCCACGGTTCTATCAGACAACCCACTAGTAGAAACAAAAACTGTGATTCAGTTACATTTGTGGATGCTAACGCAAGTCCACAGAGCTGAGGCTCATGTGTTTATTAGGAAAAATACTATTCCTCCCTATACAACATCGGTGATTGTACAAATACTATGTCAAACTTCATAATACTATATAACGATATGCTACATTTGAAAAACTACTATACTGCAGTATAACATCAAAGGGCAATGACTATATTGGCTCGTATTTTTGAACAATGACAAATATGGAACACGGAGATAAGTTGTCATTGTATTCAAGAGTGATCATTTTTATATAGGAAGAAGAAGTAAAACCAATTTAACTCTTAAGGATTGAGAAGAAACTTATGCACACACTAAGCTACAATATTTCTTTCATTTCTTGATTACAGCAATATTGAAACACATGCAGTTAGGGCTTAATACTCATTAACATGTTACATCATATACAACACATGCCCACACTAAAAAAACATAAATTTTTTTGTCAATATTACCTAACCCCAAAAAAAAGATAGATTATGCAATAATAACTTGTGTATAAAAGAAACCTGACCTTTGTTTGTGTATCTCTTAGATGAACATTAACAAAAAACAATATATTGCATGGTCTTTTCTGGTATTTAGAAGAATGATCTTTCTTAATTTGCTTAACATGAACAAATGCATGAACGAGGTGAAATAGGTTTATATTTTCTTTTTCAATCTTTTTGACGATATGAAATTAACAAAATGATTTTGTTGTGGGTATGTGAAGAGAGAAAATAAGAAAGAATGTGATGGGTCTTTGTTCGTTGCATTTAATTTACTAACCTTCATATCTGTCACCTTTTAATTTTATTAGAATTATTTTCGTAGGAAAAAAGAACATGTTACACCTCTTCTCTAATATGAAGTGTTGAAACCCAAAGACCAAAAAAAAAAAAAAAAAAAAAAAAAACATGTTCATGACTAAAATGCATACGGACTGAGCTCAGTCGGATATGATTCAATTCCAGCTTGACTCGATCTTGTTGTATTCAGAAGGTGCTCTATCGCGTCTGTTTAAAAATGTATCATAGTCATATCGAGAATTTCAATATTAAAGGCTATTGTATAATTCTTATTTGGAGAATTGCTTATTCATTTTACATGTTATATTTGTAAACTATATACTCCTATTATTTCTTTCTTTCTTTTCCTCCACAGCTCAAAATCCTTCCATAGCTCACTATTCATTAAGCTTTGTTACAATTAAATACCACCATCACATCGGCACTCACCCCGATCTCGGGTACTTTTTGATTGGTCGCCGAACAGTGACGCCGCCACGCCAATACAGCTCGCCGGAATCTATATTTTTCCGGCTATTTAAAGAAATTGAGCCCGGAACCTTTTGTATTCCGTGTTTTTAGTAACATTCTCGCCGCATTCCGAAAGCATTTCTCCGGAAGCTTTTCCGGCGATAATTTTCCGAGAAGTTTCCAAATTATTTAACTTTGCTTTTCTCTTGTTTGCTCTTTGCAGTTGTTGGGGTTTGAGACTTACCTATGATGACCTACCACCGCCAACTACCGCTTCTTTCTCGCCATCGCCGCTCTTGGATTTTACCGCATAGCGAATGAGTGTAAAGGTGTGTTTTGGTACCACCTCCTATGAGCCGACCGCTGTTTGTTCCACGCCATCTCGCCGCCACCGCCACCGGCCGTCCGAATTTTGGGTTCCCGGCAGCGATTATATCTTATTACCTTTTTCCCTTTTATCTCTCTTGCTTTGGTCACGCTTTGTGTTTGCTTGGCTTTAGTGCACTTTTGTTGTACCTTCTGGAAGGCAAGCGGTTTTTCCTCTCGCCTTTGTTGTTGCTTGTTGTAGCTTGGGGTTAGGATAACTTTTGGTAGGTGATGGTAACCTGAGGTCATGTTTTGGTGAGGGAGGGTTAAAGCGGGTAGGTAGGTATGGGGTAGGCGACGGGTAGACGGAATAGGGTAGTAGGAGTCTTTCTAGGTGGGGCCTTCGCAGTGATTGTGCTGTATTGGAATGGGGACGCTGACTGGAAGTCTTTGAGCTGGAGGATGCGTTGAGATGACATAAGGTAGATAGATAACGGCTTCCAAAGAGACCAAATGGAAGGGTTCCAACACGGTAGAGGGGAAACGGATACAAACTTTGGTATTCGCCTCAGATCGTCGAGAAATCCTGAAAGAGTTGCAATTCGCTGGCCTGCTGATAATGTGGTGCGTAATCCCGAGGAGCGATAGATCATGGCGATCACGTTGGTTATTGATGGAAAGACCTAACGAATCGCCGGCATACAGCACCACAGCGGTGGGAGTTTTAAAGTAGAAGAAGAGTTTTACTCCCCGACGAAGCCTAGCGAGTGCGCCACGGACCAATGTTTGTTTATAGGAGGGACTTGAACGGCCATATAGGAGCAAAAGACGATGGATACCCAGTTCACGGAGGTTTGGCTTTGAAAGTTAGAATGGCGGCGTCGACGATTTTTGAAGTTCGCTACTTACATTTTAATTTGGTAGTAGCAAACTCCTTTTTCAAAGAAAGGGATCTCCACTTTGATCACCTTCCGTAGTGGGTAACAACACCCGCATTGACTATCCGTTGGTGCGAAGAAGGGATTTTAGAGCATGTAGGGATCGGCAGGTCTTCCCAAAAGGCGCATGCTCATCCCAACACAAATTGCTAGCACCGATGTTTTTTGAGAAGCAACTTCAAGAGAAAGACGAAGTGATTTCAGGATTCTTTGGAAGAACCTAAATGGTCGCCGAGTCGCTAGAGTGAAGGTCACGAGGGATCTTGCTTCATTGAGGACATCGCATCGCATCGCCGACCGCATGTGGGAACACACTTGCCGACATCATCAAAAGACGCGGCAAAGGACTCAGCTTTGGTGTGACTATGGGTCAGCGAGGTCCCCAAACACGTAAGAGAATCTTGGTGGTTTAGCGAGTAAGCCAAAGTAGCAACAATCTAGTTTCGAGAACTTTCTGCGAGGACAACCAAGCTGACATTATCACGCAGCTTAATGAGGTATAAAACAGCCTAAGAGAGGCAGAAGCGGTAGCTCGCTTTAAAGACAAGGCACGTCGACGAAACAAGAAGTTGGATTCCAAAGAGGGGCTCAAGATATATTCGTGGATTGCTAAAGCCGGGAGAGGCTAAGGAGGATTTAGGAAGCGCAATATATCAAGGACGCATAGCGGGCTAACCATAGTGAATGAAGAGGTTATTAGTTAGAAGATGGGAGAGTATTTTTTCTGCTTCTTTTCAATGTAGGAATCTCGTAGGAAGCGGGGAAGAAGATAACCCTAGCCGGCGACCGAGTGCTTTACCGAGGATTAGACAACCTGAAGTGAAGTTTGCAATACGAGATGGGAAGAAACAAAGCAAGAGGCTCTGACCAAATCCCCATGAAGCATGGAGGTAACGGGAGATGTTGGACTAGACCGGCTGACTTGTTTTCAACAAGATCTTCTCCTGCTAAGATGCCAAACCGAATGGAGACCGAAGTGAAGTCATCCCCTCTACAAGAACAAGGGAGATGTGCAAGTGTGTAGCAATTATAGAGGCATTAAGCTCCTTAGCCACACCATGAAGCTTTGGGAGAGAGTTATTGAGAGAAGGTCTGAGGGGAGACAAGGGTGTTCCAGAACCAATTTGGTTTTATGCCGGAAGGTCATCGAATCGGTGGCTATCCACCTCCTCAAGTCTCATGGAGAAGTACCGAAAGACAAAGTGGACCCTTATTTTCCGACCTTGAAAAGGCATATGATAGTGTCCCACGTGAGCCGATCTGGGAGATCTCTTTATGATGGGAACACCAGGAGATATGAAGTCATTAAGCGATATGTACGGGCTAAGACCGCCGCACGACGACCAGATCTCGAAGTTCTTTCCAAGGAAGTTGGGCTCCACCAAGGACCGCCATTAGTCCTTACCTTTTTCGCCATCAGATCTTGGATTTGAGTTATCAGGGATTCAAGAGTATCCGTGGAGCATGATCTTTCGCGATGACATTGTTCCGTATGCACTCTAGGAAGAGTTAAACATCGAATGGAGTAAATTGAGAGTTAATCGGAAGATAAGGGTCTTCGTGCCAGAGAAGACCGAATATCTAAGATGTGAGTTTGGGAGGATCGAATCGTAGCACCAGAAGATTTGGATATCCGCAGTTGACCAGATTCTACCACCTAAAGAGTTCTTTAGATATCGGGGATCGATGATCCACGACATCGGGGAGGATAGACAGGACGTGACCATCGGATTGAAGCCGGATGGGCAAGATGGTGGCGTCAGAGTCCTTGTGATAGAACGCCCCTGTAAGTTAAAGGGAAAATTTACTGCTATAAAAGGGCGACACCTACGATGTTGTATGGGTCCAGTGTGGCCCATCTCCAAGGCATACAATAGCAGTATGGTGCTACGGAATTGAGAATGTAAGGGACTGGGAAAACCTTGTTGACATGATCACGAATCTGTTTTCGTGAGCAAAACTAGAGGTGGAATATTATCGAGAAGACGATGAGAGGAAGGGGCTGTGGTTCGCCATGTCGTGAGGAGGCCACAATCACCAGCAAGAGTCAAGCTATGATTGACGGGTGTGGTATGAGGGGTAACCCAATCTCAAAAATGAGTGACAGACTTAAATGACACGGCTTAGTTTGTCCAGGCGACATGACCTCGTGATAGAATTTGTGAGATAGAATTGATTCTTGGGTAGTTCAGGGTAGGTGTTGGGTTTTTTTTTTTTTTTTTTTTTGCCTCTGCCTTTGTTTAGGCCCCTTGCGTGTTTGCTTTTGCCCTTTGTTGCCTCTTAGGTTGCCTTTAGTTTTCACTGTTGTTTATTTTTGCCTTTTCGCCTTTGTTGTCGCTTTCATGATCGTTTTCCTTTGCTTCCTTAGGCGTCTCCTTTTTATTTTGGTTTACCCTTGATGCCTTGCCTCTAGGGTTTGTTGTTTTGCTTTATTTTTAGCTTTATGTTGTATTCGCCTTTTGTTTCAAGCATTATCGCCCTTTATGTTCTTTTGTCTTCTTTATCACCTCGCGACAGACTACAATTCGGAGTGTCTTCATTGCTTAGCCTCCTTATTCCCGGTTTATCCCTGGTAGGTTTAAACTTATTTCCTCCTATACCCCGCTTCGGCGGGATTGGGTATGTTGTTGTTGTTGTTGTTGTTGTTGTATTTGTAAACTATATAGCATAAACAAGATAATTAAGAGACCTAATAAGTACAAATCCCAACATCGATATAATTTTTTTTTTTTTCAAAAACAAACACCACCTTATTATACTATTTTACAAGGATACTCAACATTGATTAAGGTTAAGTTCATTTGTCGTTAGATTTTTTGTTAAAAACCCGAGGGCAGGGGCTACATCTGTACATGTACTCCATATATTTTGTTACGACAGTTACTTGATTATATACAGCACAGCGTCACCGACAGCAAGTAATAGCATTGGTTGATTCTTGGTAAAATCACATATGTACATGGACGGAGACAAAACAGTCTTATGTTCTTCACTTAACTGTTTTTTTTACACAAACTTTTTGCAACATCATGAATAACATATCGCTCACGATTTTCCTTGTTAGATAAAAGTTATGATGAGCTTCTTAAGTTCTTAGCCTTGGCAAAACCGAATAAGCTCTGAAACTGACATGAACCCCTGAAGGCCGAACGATGATACTTTACAGGCCAACATATTCAACTAAAACGACCATGCAACAAACAGGCTACCAATACCAAATCTACTGATGTTGATGAAAACAGAGATTCAAAGCCAACAAAGAAACAACCATCCGTCCATTAAAATTGAGCTAACAATTTAAATTACGAAAATAAATGAGATCGCTTTCCTCCAAAACTCGAATTTTCGTAAGCTCAATCAAGCAGGACGTTTAAAACACTGAGCAACATGCAAAAATACAGCAAATTCTTCGTAAGACTAAACAAAAAAAGCTCTCTAATTGTATTCAGCCGCAATCCATGGTACAACTTTGTATCACATTTTATACGATACAGACAATATACAAGTGGGCATTTGCCCAAGTTGTATATAAACTGACCTCGACTAGCACCATTGTGCTTACCTGTTTCATGAGAGTGGTCTTCACGTTTATGACATTAGCCCATTGACACCACCACCATCAGTTGTGCACAGTTTTTTTGGTTAAAGATGCACCCATGAGAGAATAACATTGGTGAATAAGTTCAAGCAGCAGGAGCATATTCTTTAATAGCGGCTGCAAGCTTGTCCCTGTCTTCCTGGCTCTTTGTCCTTATCAAAAAGGTCCGTGCAACAACGTTGGAATTCTCACTCCCATTGTCATCCTACGACAACATAGAAAAATATGGTCACATGATTAACTTATTAAAGCCAACAACCATCATATGATCACTCTATATAAGTATATGAACATACCGCAGTATGAAAAATAGCAACAATGGAATTCTTTTGCAAGCTTGTCTTTATGCCGGGATATAATAACGCGTTAAGCAGCAATCTTCCCACCTGCAGATAAGTTGCATACAAGTTATATCGAGATATGAGACCAGATTCAGCTAAGGGAACAGTAATTAGTCAGAAAAGAGCATACATCATTTCTAACAAGAACCGTGGGCTTGGAGTCTTTGGTGCCTTTAGTAACGCCTTCTTTGCATTTGATAGATAGTTGTCCCGTGCCTCTATCTTTCCATGTATCTTTATCTGCCGGGTCAGTTGACTGAAGATAGAAGAGGAAGTCAGATAAGACTATATGAACCAGCAACCATAATTTTGCATAGTATTTCCATATAAAACATTCACTTAGGTATATTTCCTTTCGTAGTCGGTTTACAAAATATAATAAATAGAGGTCTGAAAAAGTACAAAGACAGGATACTCTCACTGCTCAAAGTTTCCATTTATTGAAAGATTGCAATAACTACAAGATACTATTAGTTGGGTTGACTTTGACGCTGAATAAAGTTTCAACATTTTGCTTTTATAAAAGGACATTGTAGGTATCTAATTTGAAGTCAGCTAGTCGTAGAGTTATTTTGGACTATGTGCAAGTCATACATTGCAATTCGTTTACGAAAAGTGTATAATACCACAAATGTATCAAACTAAAAAATAAAAAAATAAAAAAAAATAAAAAAAGGTTTTCAATGATTACCTTGACATAGAGCTTACATTTGACCTCATGCACTACAAGGATACCAGCCTCTTCGGTCTTCTTTAAAGATGGGCTGCTTGGCTGCTCAGCAGCATCATCTGTGATTTAGTTAACTATTGAGTTCAGATACTGATTAACAAATTGACGTCACAGATTATAATTTCAATCGATATATTCACAAGAGTAAGTATCCACTTGAGAAGAAAATAAGGATCACATTAAAAAACTGATAAGTTCATAAAACTTGTTACTATGAGAGTAAACTATATTACCATCATCTGCATTATTTGAAGCATCCGTCTGTACAGAAATTGAACTTTGTCCCCCTAACAATAATGACACAAGAAACAAGTCAGAAATATTTAAAAAGGTCACACGCCAAATATAAACCATAAGTGACACCTACCAAACGAAAAAGAAGATTGAGTGCTGAACATGGATCCGGTGCTAAATGAATTCGTGAAACTTGAAGTTGAAAACGTCGAGTTCGTTCCAGAAGGTGGAGGAATGCTAAATGAATTCGTGAAACTTGAAGTTGAAAACGCCGTTGTCGTTCCAGAAGGTGGAGCGCTAAATGAATTCGTGAAACTTGAAGTTGAAAACGTCGAGGTCGTTCCGGAAGGTGGAGGAGCGCTAAATGAATTAGTGAAACTTGAAGTTGAAAACTCTGAGGTCGTTCCAGAAGGTGGAAGAGCGCTGAATGAATTCGTGAAACTTGAAGTTGAAAACATCGAGGTTGTTTCAGAAGCTGGAGGAGCGCCAAAGGTATTCTCTTGAAAAGATACCTTCTTCACGTTGTCCTTACTTCCCGTAGCGAGTTTCTTTTGACTTTGTTCCAACAGATTTTCACCATTGACAACAGGCCCACTGCTCCATGGATTCGCAAAACCTGAATTCGAAAACACTAAGTTCGTTCCAAAAGGTGGAGGAGCACCTAAAGGCTTCTCTTGTAAGGATGCATTCACATTGTCTTTACTTTTCGAATTTGATTTAAGCCAGTTGACAACATCACTAAATTTATCCTATATCACGAAAATCAACAGTCATAACCAATTATGTTTCCCAAGTTAAAAGAAAAAACTTTTAGTATATAAAATATACATCACTAGCTATAAGTTCAGATTGCTACCATAATATTTGAAGCGTGAGTCAAGTAGTCACGAACCCCATCTTCCCAAAGTTCATCCGGGTGATTTTGTAACTGAGTTTGAACCCAACTGCGCACAGTCAAAATTAAAACTTCGTAAACACTAAACACCATTAACATTACATTAAGTTATAAAAATAAATAGTGCAAGTTGTAGCTGGAAGACTGAATATCACAGACCTTGCAAATTGATTATTAAGAGCTCTAACATGTTGTCTCGCCGATTCAGCCCGACCCATATCCAAAGACGAACTCCCCATTGTTTTCGGTGGAGATGATCCTGCCATCATCTTTTTACTCTGAAACCAAATATAACTAATGAATACTCAAGACCACAATCAACTAAACAAGCTTATGCCACCGTTGAAACCCGACTTAACAACAACACCAACTTAACTTTACCACATTATACATAGAACTTTACTGACAATTTGCTAATTGTAATATCTACCATCTACCTCAAACATACCACTGTTATAAAAATCAGAATTTTAAAATCACAAACTTAAATTAATAAAAATACTGCTTTAATTACGTACCTCATGTTACAACAGTAGAAAAACACTAAAACCATAAATTCACCAGCAAATTTTAACCAATTAAACTTAAAACTTGCTAATTATAACATACAAAATCCAGCTCAAAAATATCAATTTCGAATCTTTATATTAAATCAACCTTAAAAATAACTTCTTTCCATAAATAACCTCAAATTACAACAGTAAAAAAAACCCAAATTACAAATTCACCAACAAAACAACCCAATTAAACAAAAACCCTTTTCACCTAATCACCTATTACAGCAAATAATTCCATTAAAATTGATACTTACAAAGGAATTAGGGTTATCAGCACTTGAATCAGATACACCAAGCCTTTTAGTCCCTCTCATGTAATCAATTGATTGATGTTCAATTTAAAAAAAGCCCCTTTTTGAGGCTGTAAAGATTGTTGTATATATTAGGGTTTTGGTGTGGATTTTTAATTGTTTTGTTTTTTCAAATTGGGGGAGATGTTATAATGGGCACGTGCTGTTGTCGGGTTTTTGTTTGGGCTTTTTGGTACTTAGTCCATGTTAAGTAGATCAATACTTGTGTAAGTACAATACTAATTTTGTTTGTATATGAGTTTAAGCTAAATAAATCATAACTAGACGCAAGAATGGTCCGGTTACAATATACGATTCATGTTATTTTATTTTTGCTTTTTCAAGGTGATCTTGTTTTAGCTTAACGTTTAACAAATATGGTGCTTTTTTTTTTTCATCAGTAACATGTTGTTGTGTTAAGTATTTTTTTTTCGTTTGTTGGATTGTTTTCTTTTATCAAAGGTATTTTAAAACTAATGTACGGTTTTGTCTACTATCAAATTTTCTGTCATGTTTCTTTTGAGTGGTACATTCAATTGTCATTGTGAAGGAATAAATTCATTATATTTCTACGTTTTTTTTATAAGTGCTCAAGGGAAAAAAAAGTTGTAATAGTTTTGACTTTTGATCAAAACTTTTGTAAGATACAAATAACAATGTATCAATAGCAATACATGGTGTTGACTTATTTACCAAGCCACACGGCCCATGCATCATGAATTATGCAATAACTCTATGGCCTTAAGGATCAATTATTGTGGTCGGTAGCTCTGCAGATACGATATGTCTACATCTTCGTGTTTTTGTACCCGTGAACTTTCTTTGACCCATAGTAGTAAATGACAGTGGGGCAAACCTCGTTTTTGGAATTCGATTGTGTATAATACTACAATAAAAGGATGGTGAGTTAGCCGTTTATTAAATGTACAATTTTCATAAAAGGTATGCACATATATAATTTGGTGGTACCTGTTTCTACATAGCCAAAAGGTTTAGAATCTCTTAAGAATGTTACCAAATCATGTATTTTTCTTTCAAAACACGATCCACAACGTCCTTTGCTGATATCCCTACTATCTGCAGAACTTGTTGATATTCCTTGCATCGTGCCCTTCCCATGTCATGGTTATCCCGTGATCATGCCACTTTCTATTATCAGTGACAAAATGATTAGTCACGATCCTTTTTTATTACCTGTTGCAGTCGTTGCTTTGATATGATGTCCGGAGGTTCATCTGTTGTTCCCCTCGTGAATGCTACTGCATACGCTCACATGTATCAGTAACATATCTTAGAACACGTACTCATAAAGCTATTGGTGTTTGCAAAATGAACAGCTTATATACGCATATGCGCACCTGTATAGTGACATTGTAATTCCATCTTGTCTCAACTCCTTCACGGAAAAATTGTAATGAATTTAATTGCAAACAACAAACGCATGGTTACGGTGCAAGACAATTTTCAATAACAATAGGCAGCCATCATAAAACATCTACAATTTATAGTGTAACAATTTTATGATGAACTACCTATTGCTATTGCAAAATGTAAAGGTTACACTTTTCAAGTTTCCCAAGGTTCTTTCATATCTTTGAAAGAAAATGATGTTATAATCTATTCAGAAATAAGGAGATCTGACCGAAGGGACTTAACTTATCCGAACTGAACGATAGTGGCTTAAAGCTAAGAGCAGCGTTACCATGGCCAGTTATTGCTTCTTTCACTCTGCCATTTATCCGCATAGGGAAACAACACATCATATTTGAATGATGAACGTAGGTATAAGGTTAACAAATAAGGATCAGATAAATGCAAAAATCATCATTGCCTATACATAGAGAAAAGTGTTCAGATTTATTCGGCATGCCAAGACGTGAAGGTTGCTTGAGGCAAGTGGGCTTGCACTCTGCCATCCATCCACATAGTGTACCAACGGCCGTGTTCAAACAATCATCACAGCCCAGCTAAACACATCACCATCGTGCATCAACATAGTTATCTTTTCTGAGTTTCCTCTACGGTTCCTTTTGACGGTTCAACACTCTTTCTGCAAAAGCCTGCACCAGGCGAATTGCTAGATCGTTGAAATAACAAAAGGAACTGTATGGGAACTCAGAATGCGTAATTATGTTGAGAATAGTATGTGAATATTAAGAAATAAGATATTTATCATGACAAATATTTATGATATGCTTTAGTGAGCCTCAGAACTATAAAAATCAATAAGTACATAAACATCAGGATGTAACCACCATGGTTGCAAAATTGTTTAAACTTGCCACGCCAAGATACGTGAAATCGGATCATTTAGTTTATTGAATAAGATATTTGTTATCACAACCACTCGCATATCAAAAATACACAAATGTATAAACTTCAAAGAAGTAGTAAAAAATTTAGATCACATTCTGTACCAGACAAACATCAACATAGATAGGCCGTCTACCGCCTCCCCCCCCCCCTCGAATCCCTTTAGCCATTTCAACACTCTTTTTCAATAGCCTGCACCAGACTTATTGGTAGACTGTTGTGATAACAAAAGGAAGTCGAGGGGAAGCTTAGACCAGGCCACTATGATGAACATCGTATGTCAGTATTTAGAAACGAAGAACGCGGTGGACTTTAGAGTGAGGAAAAGCTCAGATGACTCATTGGTCAGGATTGATACACTATAAAGGCCACAACAGTCTTCGTTTATAAATACTGACATAGGATGTTACATTTAATAGGTGATACAGTAGAGGAGTAATTTTTTTTTAAAAGACTCCTTCTTTGAAAGTTAGTATTAAAAGGGCACCGCACTAACTTGTTCAGACATAAATGTCTGTAGATGTCAGGGTAGTATAATGAGGCTCAGATCTACAATTCCTTAAGCAATTGTATCCGGCCATCATGACTGCAGCCATATAAATATTTTAAGTTACCATGCCAAGTTGCACGTATATGTTAGTCGCAATCATTGGAAAATTAATAGGTAGAAAATTCGTCATTGCCTCTTTACTAATAAACTTCATTATTGCCATAATGGACAGTTCCTTTGTGTAAATCCATATGAGTAACACACATTATTTATGACACAAAGTGCATGTTTTTTGCATATTTTTAGTTCTAGATCCACAAAAGGCCCTGATCAATAATAGATTGCAAGGTCCAAAGAAAGATGAGAAACAAAAGAGGATGCTGCGAAAAAGCAACCTACACCAAATTATTTGACACACCGTTCTCTTTCGTTTCACATCCTTCTTTAGTCAATTACACTATATTAATGATTGAAGCGTTTTGTGGAATTGAATCAAAGAACATGCATAAAACAGATGAAAAAAAGAACGTGTGTTATGTCACACACTTTCAGATTGTGGAATGCGTTCTATTGAATAGCCAAAAGGCAATATTGGTGGAGGCCAGTATTCAACCAAGAAAAAAAAAACACAACCACAGTACTATCGTCTATACCTTATGTTCTTTTTCGTGATCAAACACTGAACTCCACAAATTTCATTCCCAGATTAAGATAGGTAGGTATTTTATGGCTACAACAAAAGATATGGTGAATTAGTAGGGCTCAGATCTACGATTTATGTTCCAGCTCTAGACTTTTGTCTCGGCTGCAACCAGGCTCAAGCTCAAGGATCAAGAACTAGTTACCCCGCCAAGAGACAACTACGTGCAAAGCACATGTATGTAACGACTGACACGCAAAATTATCATCATTGCCCTATATTTCCTTGTCTTGTTACCTCTTAAAACAAACCTCAGGATGGTAGTCGTTATCAATGGCAACACATTCGGCATGGCTGCACCCGGATAAAAGTACTCAGTGCCTTGCCAAGGTATTTATCCTCGCCATTTCCCATAGAGAGGAGGTCATCCGCCATGGCTGGAAACACAAAAGTTTACATTCATAATTATAAAGACAGAAATACATTAAATGAATATACATATATAGCATCACAAATATAAATCATACCTATTCGTTGTCCGTTACAGTTATGTAGTAACATTCAAATGGCTAGGACCAAGAATCTGATAGATAAACACCCGAACCGTTCTTGATATACATAATAACAAAGCATTAATGATGGATGAAAAGAGGCCAAGGCAACGTAGCAATACTTGCTCTGGTCTATGTGCATCCATCATTGCTGCTATATAATTTTTTAATGCCTGAAAATGAAAGAGACAAACATGAAATCCAGCTCAAATCACATGGACGATTTGTCATAACCCAAATCCAGCCAAAACTAACACATTCCAAACAACGCCACAGACATAAGCACAACAAACAGTTAGCCTCAGATCAGTAATCGCATACCGGGTCTTAGAATCTTTTGAATTTCACCGTGGCTGCAAACAAACTCAGTTGCATATATCCATTTATACCATGCCTTCCGGCCATTGCCCTACCAGGTTACGTTCAAGTTTTCAACGGCCCATTTCTGTTCGCTTAAATTATAACAGCCGTCATAGGCTACTAACTATTATCATTGCCTTTTTCAAATACTCTTATTAATCATCCACATATTCAGCAAAACCTCAATTGAGCCACATACTGACCACATACCAAAAAAAGAAGAACATATCAAAAGGTAAACACTATATCGTAATGGAACCCAACCAAAAAGAAGTTATACCTTTAAAAGAACACTAATCAAGATTAAAGTAACCGACCCCACCATCACCAGAAACCCCTAAATAGGAAATCTTGAGAAGAGATAGAGCCGATATTTTTTTTTGTCTGTGCTTCTGCTTCGGACGTGAAATTACAACCAGTAAGTGTATATGTTTAGGTAACACCAGTACATGAAGAGAATGATAAGGAAATAGATTATCGACACGTCTATACTTTTGAGACATTATACGTTATTCATCGTTCCATTATTATATGTGCCACATACAAACCATTTGTTTGGACCACCTGGCCGACGCAAAAACGCTAAGCAGCTGGGCAATAATTTCAGCAGGAAGAAGGGGTACAAAAACGGCGCCATATCAATAATCGTGCCATATAAACATCCGAAGTCGGCCATGGGTGCAAACTAACCCGGTTGCATATAAATCATTAATGCTATACCGTCCGTTGATATAGAAACTTTTGAATTTCAACATGGTTGCAAACAAACTCGGTTGCATAGTAATCGTTTATACCATGCCTTCTAGTGATTGCGACGCCAGGTTACTTGCAAGTTTTCAACGGCCCATTTCATTTCCATCATATTATAACGATCATAAAAGGCCGTCGACTATCATCATTATCTTTTCCATATACTGGTATTAATCAGCCACATATTGAGCAACATTTCAATTCAGCTACATATTGAACATATACCAAAAAAGGAACAAATCAAAAGTGTAAACACTATATCTTAATCAAACCGAACCAAACAGAAGGTATACCTTTATCAGAACACTAGTCAACAATAAATTAACCTATCCCACCATCAACCAAAACATTCAGCAAAATTTCAATTCAGCCACATATTGAACACATACCCAAAAAAAAGGAACAAATAAAAAGTCTAAAAACTATATCATAATCAAACCGAACCAAAAAGAACTTTATCGGAACACTAATCAAGAATAAACTAACCTACCCCACCATCAACAAAAAACCCTAAATTGGAACCTCGAGAAAAGAGAGACGTGGTATTTTTTGACCGCACTTCTTTTTGGTAATAACCCCCGCCATAGCTGCAACCACAAAATCCATGTGGCTACCCCAACAAGATACAGGAGACCACCATCATCTACCACAAAAAATGAGGTTTTCCAGCCACCCGTATCAGAATCTGTAGCCGTAAAATGACAGCAACTCCCCACCATGGTTGCAACCACAACTCGTCGTGGCTACCCTGCCAAGGTACGGGGGTTGACCGTCATTAAGATTTTCTGTCATACTTTTTTCAATCTAGGGTTTTGTTAATACAAATAAACCGTAAAAACGTTTATTAATATTTTGCGATCTCTTTGTGTTTTGTTGATAACAAATATAATGTTATCTTAAGTATAATTATAAGGATACATGTTATTTTTGTAAAGCATTTACATATAGCCATTTAAATACAAAATGTAATAATTAAGCATTTGTTGTAATAGTTTATTAGGATGGGTAAAAACCATAACCTATGGATCATAACCCATACCAAGTTACTAGATACAATGTATACTTTAGATACATTGAATCTAAAGAAACCCATGGACCAACCCATAACCCATGACCCATAACCAAAAAACCCATGGGCAAAGAGGAGCGCCCCACGGATCCCTAGGATTACACTAGACGGATCCCAAGTGGGAGGGATCCGTGGGATCCGCGGGAACGTAGGAGAAATTTGCCTATAAATAGAGAGCCATTTCTTCATTCTAACTCACCTCTTCTTACTAAATCTCTCAAACACTCTCATTTCTTCTAACATATAGATCACTTGATCTAGAGAGTTGTTCTTTTCTTTTCTATTGTGATCCTCATATAGGTCCTCCTCTAAGGCGAGATCACGAGCATTCTACAAGTCATCCAAGCAAGAGGTCCTTGATTGATTTGTCACTCCGCAAGATTTCTGTAGAAAAGATCTTGTATTTGATATTTCACATATTTGTTGTGTAATAGTCGTGTTGGTTTGGTCCACCGTGTTACGGACTCGGTATCTAGCTTTGTACCGAAAAAGGTGTAAGCAACGCTAAGGCTTCTCCAAGTGAAGGAGTTTGTTGACATAGTGCTTGAACTCTCGAGAAGGTGACTCGGGGAGTGGAGTAGGGCAAGGAAGGTGTCCTTGTAGCCGAACCACTATACATCGGTTGTGTCTTTTCTATCCCTTTGCTTTACTTTATTTACTTGCTTTATCATTAGGTTTATACTTTCTCTACATCCATAAGATCTCACATATTAACTAATCTAAAGTTTTTGAAACTAACTTAAAATCGGCAAAACTATTCAACCCCCCTTCTAGTCTTCCACAATTGGCATCAAGAGCTAAGTTTATAAAAGTTTTAAAGTAAAATTGTATTTTAAAACTTTTCGATCACTATGGGTTCCAAAATTATAGGAAGGGCAATCTATGCAACCACCACCACTACTTGAAACTAATGGTTTTATATATTGGAAAAATAGATTCAAAACATATGTGAAATCTAAAGATATTGATCTTTGGTACATTATTGTTGAAGGTGATTTTGAGGCTACCTCAAAAGATGATAAAGGAAATTTAGTTAACATACCTCATGATAAACTAAATGATGAAATGAAGAAAAAGCTTTCTAAAAATAGTGAAGCAAAAATGGTTTTATATAATGCTTTACCAAAAAGGAATTTGAAAGAATTTCTATGCTTAAAACCTCTAAAGAAATTTGGACTTCTTTAGTTGTAACTCATCAAGGCAACCAACAAGTTAAAAATAATAAAATTGATTTATTTGTTCAACAATATGAACAATTTTCAATATCGGATGAGGAAACTATAGATCATTCATTTGCTAACTTTAATACTATTATTACATCTTTACAAGCACTTGATGAATCTTTTCTAGCCGTAACCATGTTAGGAGATATCTAAAGCACTCCATCCAAGTGGAGATCTAAGGTGACGGCAATCGAAGAGTCAAAAGATTTGACAATCCTCACCCTTGATGAACTCATAGGCAACCTAAAAGTCTACGAGCTTGTCCTTGCTAAAGACCCCGAAGCCTCAAAGGTGAAAGAGAAACACAAATCTCTTGCCCTTAAAGCCAAAAGGCTTCAAGCGATGAAGAGAAACCTCTCGTAGTAGTGACGACGAAAAGTACGCTATGGCGGTAAGGGACTTTAAAAAGTTCTTTAGAAGAAAGGGAAGATACGCCAAACAACCATATGACGATAAGAAAGGCTTTCTAAAAGCAAAAAGGACGAGAAGCCAAAGGATGATCGTATTTGCTTTAAATGTGGGGACCCAAACCACTTTATTAGTAAGTGTCCCAAACGGATGATCAAAAGGCGTCGTGAGCGCACGCGGGGAATGAGCTTGACGAGGAGGACTAAAAGAAATTTGTCTCATGGCAAATGACGAGGTATGTCACGAATACTATAGTAGCTCATCACTTGATGACTACTCATTGCATAATGAATATGACAAACTATGCAATATTAGCTTAAAACTAATTAACAAAAACAAGCTTTTAAAGAGTCAAAACCAACGCTTAGATAAAGAAGTCATAGAATTAAAAGCAAAACTAAAACGCTTAGAGAAAGGTAAAATAGCAAGTGGTAATGTGAACTTAGCTCAACTTCAAACACTAGTTGATCATCTAGATTCTAAAATAAGAATGAGTACTAACACTTTAGATTTATATTAGATAGTGTTAAAACCGGTAAAATAGCAAGTGGTGAATGTGAACTTTATGTTCAACTTCAAACACTAGTTGATCATCTAGATTCTAAAATTGCTAGAATGATAATAACACTTTAGATACAATGATATAGATAGTGTTAAAACCGATAACAATAAAAGGTCTAGGTATTCAAAAACTTGATCCCTCAACTAGTGAAAATAAAGAAACAAAATTTGTTAAGGAACTAGAAAAACCACCATCATAGTGATCCCACGGATCCTTTAAGGGAACCCGCTAGTGTACGCCTGTGGATCCGGATCTACTGTAGCAAACAAGAGTATAACGTAGCTTCTTCATCTAGAACTGAGTTTGTTATAGTTAATAGGAAGAAACCAACTCATGTCACCACTAGACAACCACCTCCAAAATATAATCCTACTTTGGCAAGAAACAAAGCTCCATCTTTTTCAAAACCTAATCCATCTAGGAGACCTAATAACGTTTATCCAAGACGTAACCATCAAATGGGATGGAACCCAAATATGCAAAATGGTTTTCCTTTTCAAAACTTTGCTCCATGGAATGCATATTCATCTTATCCATACATGTCTAACATGAATGGAATGTTTAACACTAATGGACCCATGAACAAATGGGGACCAAACTTTTGAGTTTATTATTGTTTAGGTATGCTTAAAGGTCCACCTAGACCCGATGAATGGGTCAAGGATAGCGGTGCACGGCACATGACCGCAATAGAGATCTATTCTCCACATATGAATCCTTCAATGGAGGTAATGTGGTGTTTGGAAATAGCAAAGTAGAATCATCGGTAAAGGTACGATTTTTAACAAATCTCTAACCATTAACGATGTGTGTCATGTAGAAAACCTAAACTTTAACCTCTTAAGTATAGGACAAATATGTGATAAAAAGTGCAATGTACTTTTTACCAAACCGGTAGTAAGATATTAAAAAATGGCATAACCATAGGAAGAGGAATTAGGAAACATGGAGTCTATGTCATTAAAATCGGTAATGAACCTAAAGACAAACTATGTCTTACCTCTATGGATGATACTTCTGACCTTATGGCATCAAGAGGTCACGCCAACATGTGACTTCTTCAATCGCTATCATCCAAAGATCTAGTAAGAGATCTACCTAAGTTAAAATATGAACATCACTTTTGTGATGCTTGTAATGTAGGAAAACAAGCTCATTCTAATCATAAAGCTAAAAACATGGTGTCTACAACTAGGTGTCTAGAATTACTACATATGGATTTATTTGGTCCATCCGCTATCCAAAGTTATGGAGGCAACTACTACACTTTGGTCATAGTGGATGATTACTATAGGTATACATGGACAAAATTTTTAAAGAACAAAACAGAAACCTTTAATTATTTTGAAATATTAAGCAAAAAGATCCAAAGACAACTAGGAAGTCCTATAGTGTCTATTAGGACGGATCATGGTAGGGAATTCGATAATGAAGTGCAATTGAGCTTTTGTGACGCTAATGGTATTACTCACAACTTCTACCCACGCACTCCACAATAGGAATGGGGTAGTAGAAAGAAAGAATAGAACCCTACAAGAAATGAGTCGAACCATGCTTAATGAACAATCCATACCTCAAAAGTTTTGGTGTAATGCCGCTGATACTTCAACGCATATACTCAATCGAGTCTTAATTAGACCAATCTTAGTAAAACTCCATATGAGTTACTCGAGGCAAAAGCTAACGCTAAATCATCACTTTAGAGTCTTGGGTAGTAAATGTTTTATTCTTAACACTAAAGATTACCTTACAAAATTTGATCCTAAATCAACCAAAGGTATCTTTCTAGGTTACTCGCCAAATAGCAAAGCTTACGCCATATTAAACAAAGAAACAATGAAGGTAGAAGAGTCATTAAATATAAAATTTGATGAAAGTCCACCCAAACCCTCTCCACCTCTGGTCGATGACGAGATTATAGAAAGTGAAGCTATAGTAATAAAGAAAAAGATAAATGAAGAAGAAGAACCTTAAAGTGATGAAATAATAAAACATTAAAGAGTCCAAAGATCACCCCGTAGATAAAGTCATAGGAAAGCTAAACGAACGAACATTAAGGTCTCAAGTTCAAAACCAAAGTAGCTTGTTTTGTTTCGCTTCAACCTTAGAACCTAAGAATACACAAGAAGCCATAAAAGATGAGAGTTGGGTAATGGCTATGCAAGAAGAACTAAATCAATTTGTTTCTAATGATGTTTGGACACTTGTCCCTCCACCTAGTAATCAAACCATAATAGGAACCAAATGGGTTTATAAAACAAATTAGATGCAAACGGAGTAGTGTCTAGGAACAAGGCTAGACTCGCTGCTCAAGGGTATAACCAACAAGAAGGAATAGACTTTGATGAGACCTATGCCCCGGTGGCTAGATTAGAGTCTATAAGAATACTTTATGATGCTGCTAATGATCTAAAGATTTGTCAAATGGATGTCAAAAGCGCTTTTCTAAATGGTTTCATTAATGAAGAAGTATATGTAGCTCAACCTCCGGCTTCATCGATTTTGAAAAACCCAAACATGTGTATAAATTAAAGAAAGCCCTTTACGGTCTTAAACAAGCTCCAAAAGCTTGGTATGATAGACTCAAGTCATTTTAATTAAACACAACTATACCATGGGGTTAGTTGACAACACACTTTTTACTAAGAAAAGAGAGTCACATATAATCATAGTACAAATATATGTAGATGATATTATATTTGGATCCACTTGTCAAGACATGTGTGATGATTTCTCTAAAATCATGCATGACGAGTTCGAGATGAGTATGATGGGAGAACTTAGTTTCTTTCTTGGTCTACAAATCAAACAAGTAGAAGATGGTATCTTCTTTAATCAATCTAAATACATAAAGGAGATGTTAAAGAAATTCGGTCTAGAAGAGTCAAAACCAATTAGGATACCAATGTCATCCACACCAAACTCACAAAAGATGAAGACGCAGACCTGTAGATAATACTAAATATCGTGGCATGATAGGTAGTCTTCTCTACCTCACGCAAGTAGGCCGGATATCATGTTTAGTGTTTGCTTATGTGCTAGGTTTCAAGAAGACCCTAAAACATCACACCTAGAAGCCGTAAAAAGGATATTTAGATATATTAAGGGTACAACACAATTAGGATTATGGTATCCTAAGGGCACGGAGTAGAAACAATTGTATATGCAGATTCGACCATGTGATTACGTTGATAGATAAAGTACAAGTGGGGTATGTACTTTCATGGGATGTTGTTTAACATCTTGGTTTTCTAAGAAACAAACGGCACTAGCAATATCAACAACCGTTTAGCACGTGCTCTCCGCCGAAAGCATGCCAACAAGCACTATGGATGAAACAAGCGCTAGTCGACTATTTACATTCATCTAAGCTTACATAGCCATCCTATGTGACAACAAAGGTGCCATCGACTTAAGCAAGAATCCGTATTGCATTCTCACAAAGCATATAGAGATTCATCATCACACTTAAGAGACAATGTTCTAAAGGGGAACATCTCTATTGAGAAGGTAGCATCCGAAGACAACATAGCCGACGCCCTCACCAAACCGTTGAAGCGGGAACAATTCAACCTACTTCGCCTTGGTCTTGGTCTAATGGAACAAACGTCATAACTTATTTGACTCTACAAGGTATGTAAACACTAGCCTTCTTCTTTCTGAGTCTAGGATTTCTATTTCACGCACAACTCACAAACAATAAGGGAATTTTCAAAACCCAAGATAAGTTTTCCACTTATAGTGTTCTTATTTTTTTTAAGTTGCAAACACATAACTACATATTATTTTCAAAGAAACCTCTTTCAAAATGTTTTCTAAAAGGATGATACCTTCCTCGTATCAATTTCACAAAAGAAATTCTCACGCCTAGGACAAATCGCTTTTTCATTATTAATACAAAGTAAAACCCGCCATTGCATCTCATGTCTTTTGAATGCTAAAGGGACACATAACTAATATGTTTTCGGTACATTCATTTAAGCAACAATGAATTAGGAGCATTGATAACACAAAATTACGTATGTACTAAATATGTGTTTTCAGGTTATCTCAATAGGATGCTTTTCTACTTCTAGTTTATTTTTCTTTTTCTTCTTAGGGGTCGAGATAACCACAACTCCAAATAGTTTGCATATAGGCACACACTAGGCAAAAATGTTTCCAAAAGGAAAATTTTGTGTTGCTCGATCACTGCATTCCACGGATCCCAGCTTCATGCCGACGGATCCTCAAGGAAGGATCCGTGGGATCCGCAGATAGAAGTCGCTTTACCTTCTATTTTTCTTACTTTGGATGAAAAATCCACATTTGTTTTATTTTTGGAGTATGCTCTTTAATGCTTGTGTTCTCATGATCACATGCCTTAAATTCATATCTAATCATTAGATTTTAATCCACATTTTGGGTCAAGCATTCATTACAATGCTTTGTTTTTCTATATATAGAACTCCCAAAATGCTTGCATAATCCATCTCATCTTCACAAACAAACTACACCATGTCATTCAAAAACCCTTTAGATGAATCACCTAGTACAAACAATCATCTCCATGAAACCCAAACCTTTGTACTTCCACCTTCCAAAATACCAAAATCAAACTCTAGGATATCCGCACGGATTAACATCCAATCTTTTTTAGGAAACCATCATATGGCTCATCACCATCAACTAACTCACCACAAGATGCTTCCATTATAGCACCCCCTTCATCACCAATGAGTACACAACATCACCAAATCACTCACCACCTAAAACCACTCTTTTGGAACTTTTAAGACTCCAACAAGATCTCAACAAACAGCAAAAAGAAATAGCCTTTTTGACACCTCCAACATCTCCAAACACAATATTCAATGATCTTGAAACATCACCACCTTTAGCTCCCATTAAACTACAAGAACATCTAGGTTCTTTTTCCACCATCACCAATCATTCCTATTGATCCATATTTTCCTATTTTTCCACCACAACTTCCTCGCAACTCAAATCAAAACAACCCGAAAGATTCGTGCATCATTACCCACATCATCTACATTGTGAACATTGCCAATCCACTAGGGAAATTGCAATAGAAGTTGGGGAAGAAATGCGATTCATACTCAACCTCATCCTTGATCGCATCAATACCATTACTCATCCAAATCAGAGGACCTTACTTTGGCATCAACCTTATCACTAAACCTACTTAACAAACACCATTAAGTATCACCAAGTCACAAGAACAGAAACGCTCAACCAAAAAGACAAACGTAGTGCTTACAATAAAGAAGGAAAGATTAAGAGAGATGGTGACTTGATGTTTACCAAACCGTGTATGCAGTGAGGATAAAGATAAACACAATAAGTTGTATATTCCTTGATAGAGAGAAAATACACACAACATCATCTCAGCACACCCCTCAAATGACTAGGGTAATATACAAGTTAAATCCAAAACCCTAAAAGGCTTTAAGCTAGTTGGGTTGGACATGGATTGGGCTTTGGATACTTAAGCTTCAAACGGCTATCATAATCATAACGCCTAGCCATTTAGCTTAGTCCAATCCACGAGCCCGTTGACTATTCTATCACGATATCAACACATCGTACAGTTCCTAACGTGAATGACCATCACTTCTAATAAACTATACAACAATCTCCTAAGGGGTGGTCATTCAAAAGATGCTCAACTTGATTTGGTCTTTACTTTTCTCGAGCTTGAACTTTTGGTAGATATAGAATAGTCTTGATTCTGTTCCTTCATGCTTTGTGATCGATGTGGGCACGCCGTTTCAACCGCTTGGTTAGGTATCTCCACCCTTTTTCCACCATGCTCGCACTTCTATTTGACTTTGAGTTTCCAATGATGAAGTTCTCGATTCTTTACACTTTGTAGATTCTTTGACATTGACGACGAATCATCTTTAACTTTGAGTTGCCTTTGATTTTGATGAGAACTTTCATGTGTTGTTGGTATGAGCATGTATAAGTCGCACGATCCATCCGCTCCGGAGCTTCCATAAGAAGAAAACATAAAAAACAGGTTAGTAATAAGCGGATCCAAAGACTCTACAAGTTTGAATTTCGAGGGTGTTAACAAAGATAGTGTAACACGCTTAATTCTACAAAGGCCGCTCAACCGGAGTCCCACTAGTGAGATAACGCGATATACCAAAGTACATCTATAGCCAGATGAGTCGCCGAGGTACATCAAGCATCACCCCACCGATCGACCGCTGAGACACACCCGCTTAATCCACCTGGAGTTACCGGTGAATTGGGCCGTGCTGATGTTGACCCGCAGAGTTTCCATTCAATCATCAAGATCCAGTGAAACTCATAAATGTTCGGCACAAGCTAAGATCCGCCAGAGACTCTAGAATATCACTTGTGTCCTTAATGATGAACAACAAGCTATGTCATGTCAAGTGTTCCTATGAGATCTTTTGATGAATCTCGTGGCTCTAGACTCAATAGTGCATTTTGGTTTTCCCCATGAGACTAGTGGAGAGGTCTCCTTCTTCAATATCAACAATCTCTAAGAGAAAGTCGATAGATTATGTAGTTCCAAAGTGAGAATGAAACAAATCCTTTTAAGAGGAATGAGTGGCTAGAAGGTTTTAGCAGCTAAGGCCACCGGGTCCATGACGCCTTTGTCTTCAATACCAAAGGTCATCTTAGTGACAACCAAGAGTGCATGAATTGAACCCGGTTTCCGCCTCTGGTTGATTTATGGAGGGCTATTTCTTTTCACCCTTTCTTTAACTTTTCTTTTTAATTCTTCAACCCCTTCTTTCTCCTTTCTCACATTACTCCTTTTTTCAATCATTCCTAAGGACTTCTAATGCTAACTATTTGTGATGTCCTTGGGTAGATCCCTTCGGCTCTCAAGCGATCATAGGATCTAATTTCCTATCCTTAGTCACCTTATAACTCCATGATTGTCCCATGTTGCCATAAAACCATTTTTCTAGAAAATCTCACAGAGTGTTTATGATAGAAAACATGTTTAAGACACTCGCTGAAGTTTTATATTTTTAAACACCCTTCACATGTGCTTATGAGTTTTAACAGAATCTGCATTAGAGGGTAGAGTTTGCACTTTTGAATTGATCGCTCATGATAGACAATTCCCCCAGACACGATTACGCTTGCCTAGTTAAAGAGTTCCATTGTCGCTTTAGGTGACAACTAGCTCTAATAACTAACTTGAAGTTGTCACCTTGAAGGAGGTTAGACCCATGAAGGTGCATATCTATCACAACTTCTCAAGATGGTACATTTCCTAACTTTGATTCCCGCCAATTCATTGGTTCCGTCTCGAGTCGAAGCTATTTTGAGATTCAAACAACCATCATTAAACTTTTGATTTTTGATCACATTTTAATCACGCCTCCCCTCAAAAATAGCATATATTCGTGATATTTTGATATCATCTGGATTAAACAACATTATTTAGAATCTTTTGGGGAGACAAACGGATTTGATTTAAGCATGAATTTGGAATATTTTAGTTTTATACTCCCCCTTTAATCAAGCATAATCAATCAAGGGAGTTATCTTGAGCACAAAATATTTTAAAAGATTTTGAAAAATCTTTTGAACAATCTTGAAA
Organism: Chrysanthemum makinoi; assembly: GCA_910596185.1. Classification (NCBI taxonomy): domain Eukaryota; kingdom Viridiplantae; phylum Streptophyta; class Magnoliopsida; order Asterales; family Asteraceae; genus Chrysanthemum; species Chrysanthemum makinoi. The sequence continues at coordinate 190,877,804 of OU343222.1, read as the reverse complement.
AGGTGCTCAAGATGATGATGATTTCTCACCATTTATAAAATGCGTGCAATCAAGCGCGCACACTTGATTTTTCTTTAAAAGCACGAGTTTTGATTTGAAATAATCAAAAGTCATCATTTTGGTCCGGCTTCGCATCAAGCATAAATGAAAGCCATTATTTGAAGAAATTTTGAGAAACGACATGGTTTAGAAAACAGATTAAAGAACTCTCGCCAAGCATCCTACATACCGTATCATTGTTGAATGACATTTCTAGAAACGCATGTAATATCGATTATATCGAGAGACATGTCGTGAGAAGAATATTTTATTTTTGATTTATATTGTTTTTGTATATTTTTTGAAAGTTTTATATTTTTATATTTTGCTTTTGTTGGTTTTCAAATTTTGTATTTTGTTTTTCAAAAATACATGTCGAAGCTTTTTGAAAATCATTTTCAAGAAGATTCGAGAAGACTTTTCTCCTCATTCCAACCGCCGAACTAAATAGTCAAACCTTTCTTTGAAGGGCTTTAGTTAATAGATCGGCGAAGTTGGTAATCTGTCTTCACGAAGAATAATTCAAAGTACACACTTTTTCGACGCACTCTTTGATGAAGTGATAGCGACTCGATATGCTTAGTCTTTGAGTGATGAACAGATTGCATGATATGGCTATGGCACTTTTCGAGTCACAATACATAGGTATTTTATCGTAAGTAAAGCCATAATCTGTGAGTTGTGTTCTCATCCATAGAACTTGAGCACAACACGCAGATAGAGACACATACTCAAATTTCGCCGTTGAAAGTGCAAAGGTAATCTTGTTTCTTTGAAGACCACTTACTAACTTTTCACCCAAAATTGTGTGCTCCTGATGTACTTTTTGTCAGAACTTGATCACCGCTGCGGGTCCTGATCCAAAGGCAATTAGAATCCGATTCCTTCGGATACCAAAGTCCCATGTGAATGGATGTCTTCAAAATAAAGATCCGTTTAACCTCTTTGAGGCGCAGTCGTAGGCTTTGCCTGAAACCGCGTATAATAAGCAAACAAAGCAAAATGAATATCCGGTACTTAGAAGCGAAGATACATGAGAGAACCAATCATGCTCCGATATTTCTTCGATCAATAGGTTTCCCACAAATCGGCTCCAATTTTTGGTGAAGTTACCATTGGTGTTCGACCGGTCACAATTGTCCATACCATGATTTTTCAAAATCTCGCTTGTATATTTAGCTTGATTTATAAAAATTCCACGGTAGGGATCATGTATTTGTAAACCAAGAAAGAATTTTAGTTCCTCCATCATGGACATTTCAAATTTGCTTTTCATGAGATTTTCAAAATGTTTTGAAAGATTCGGATTAGTGACCCAAAGATGATGTCGCCCACGTAGAATCAACAATCAAAATGTCGTTGTTTCATTTTGTGTAAAAGGTAGGATCAACCTGCCTTTGGTGAAATTGTTTTGGATAAGGAAAGAGGACAGCCATTAATACCACGCCTTGAGCTTGTTTCAATCCATAGATTGCCTTTTTGAGTTTGTAGACGTAGTCCGATGTTCCATGTCTACAAAGCCTTCTCGGCCGACTCATGTACACTTCTTCTTTCGAGTTCCATTCAAGAACGCGGTCTTAATGTCCATCCGAGCAACCGTGATGTTTTTGAGCGTATGAGCAGGCTAAGAGAATATCCTCGACCGCTTCTAGTCTAGCTACCGGCGCGAATGACTCTTCAAAGTCTATCCCTTCCTCTTGTCTATATCCTTTGGCCACAAGACGAGCTTGTTGGTAATTACGCCATCTCTTCATCCCTTTTGTTCTTCCATAACCATTTGAGATCAATGACGCTTAACGCCAATGGGTCTTGGAACCATATCCCAAGAATCATGTACGGTATTGAAGTTCCTCCCGCATTGCTTCTATCCATGCGATCTCGCCATTGCCTCGCCGAATGTTCTTTGGCTCTATATTGCTAATCGAGCAAAGGTAAATGCATAAGACGCAATCGGGTGGCAAGTTGGCGCTCTCGCTCAATTGGCCTTGAAGGTTCACCAATAACTTGTTCAATTGGGTGGTCTTTTGTCCACTTCTGAGTAGAAGGATACCGCTGGTTATACGTGATGCGAAGTTAGATGGTTCTCGTAAGCTTGAAGAAGATTCACCGATTCCGAGCAAACGGGTTTTCAAATAAGTCTTCATCTAACGTTGCATCATTCTGGTTTTGGTTTTGCTCATCAACTGCCGTAGAACGGTGCAATAACCGAGTAGATGTAGATGATGTTGATGGAGTTGGTGCATTGGTTTCACCGCTAGATGCATCTTCAAGCTGGTGGAGGATGATTTTGAGCGGTGCGCCGAATGATGGTTTGATGCATTTGTCAAAGTTCCACCATAGTATTCATCGAACATCAACTCAAAGAAATTCTCCCATTCTTGTTCTTTAGGATTGTCAAGTTGATTGAGCTCTTTTGAGGCACGAGTCCCAACCGATGTGTCCGTAAGTTCTCGGTTTAGTGCGCGGGTTCTAGAGCTTAGTCTCTCGTGGTTATATGAAAGTTCGTCAAACTTCACATTCATCATCTCCATGATCCTTGATTGGTTCCAAACAGTCAAGTTTATCACACAAGCTAACCACTTGTGAATGGTCAACCGTAATAAACTTCAAACAGCTCAGAAACAATACAATTAAGATCTAGAGAGTATAGTGTTTCCATTGCAAAGTCGCTAAGTCCCAGACTTAATGGTGTTTAACACTTTCGAGATGTTGAATAATCACTAAGGATAGTGATCGAAAGATTGTGAATGATAATTACACCTAAAAGAAAGTTTTGTAAATTACGTGGGCTTAAATGCAAATTAAAGAAAATTAAAAGCTAAATTATATTATAAACGCTTATCACTATTTTAAAAATGATGTTTTTCTTGATTTATAAAACAAAATAACTTAAATAAACTATTTTAAATCAAACGTAAACTTAAATTATCATTCAAAACGTGAACTAGAATGAAAACGTATGCTATGTATAAAAATTACGAGCTTAAAGGAAAAACGTGAAATTAGTGAAATAAAAGTCCTACGAGTGTAAAACAATTTTTCTTACGCATTATATGACAAAAGAAAATTTTAGAAAAGATTTATATTTTTGACTTTTTATATTTTTATTATGAATTAAATACGGTTTTAAACTAATTAAATGATTAAAAATACTAAAAACTATTGAGAAATTCTCAAACTTTTTTGTAAAATACTTTATACTAATGCAAAGCTAAGAAAAATACAAAAGTTGTAAAAGCTTAATCTAATGTCGTAAATAAGCTAAAGTATTCGAATAAGCTAAATGGACAAAAGGGTTAAGTATTAAACTTTGCAATATAACTACCAAAAGTCCCAAGGGCAAATTTGGGCGAGTGTGTGTGTGGTACAAGCTGAGTCAGTGCTGTGAAGTTCGAATCCAAAGAATGACTTTTTGCAAAATATTTATTTTTTTTATTTTTCTTTGAAACTTATTAAGAACACGGAAATAAGCAAATGTTAAAACTACAACTTTTTATGAAAAACACTAATAAGCTAAGAATAAGCTTATGATACTTAACAGTTTAGCAAGAATTGAAATAAGAACAAGGCTAAGCTAAAATTACTAATAAGCTAATCAATAAGCTAAAATTAAATGAAAATAAGCTTAACAACTGTTAATAAGCTAAAATGAAAACCTCAAATTAACTAAGAAATAAGCACGTAGAATAAGCTTCAAATAAGCACAATGTAAACGGTTCACGGGACACTTTGTGGTTTTCTAGGCACCTTTAAGCTAAATTTTAAGCACTTAGATAAGCTAGGAAATTAAAATACACACTTGACTAACAAGTTAACCAAATAAGCTATCCAAAAGCTAAAGCTTTCACAAGTGGAATTCACCGTGAGCTTATGAAATAACTTATAAACACCTTTGGATGAACTTTGTACTTGTATGAAATGGATTAAACAAAGCTAATGGCGTGCTTATTAGATAATTCAAAATGGAAAATGAACTGAATAGAGACACCTGAGCTAGGTGGGCTTTTAAGAAAACAAAATTCACAAGTTTGAAGCTTCACTAATAAGCTCTGTGAGAGCTTGAGAAATAAACTAGCAACACAACGTGCATAAGGCACTTTTCTAAATAAGGACTCAAAAGAAGCTAAGTAATAAGCACTTTATAAGTTGATTAAAAGTGAACTAATATTTTTCTAATTTAGTTAAGCAGCTAAACTTTAATATCCCAAAAGCATATAGACTAAATCTTAATGGTAAGGTCACAGTAAATTGTAAAGTTTATTCAAAAACTGCTTCTAGGAAATTTTGACTTTTTAATTACACTAATATTTTGACTTTTATGAACTTAGGTTTGATTCTATAGACTGAATATGTTATAATAAGGTAAAATGAGATTATTTAGAGTCAGAGTAACAACTTTTAAGCTTGTGGGATGAATTTGACAATCCAAATTCCTAAAAAGGAACCACAAGGTGAGATTTAAAAGAGATATTGACTTTTTATAAAATGAGCACTAGTTTTATTGGTTGAACTGAGTTATTAGGTCCTAATGTGACTTAGAACAACAACAAATAACAACAAAACAAGCCTCTTAACACAGTTTACTAAGTAAATCCAAACACTCCTTTTATAAACTGTTTTGAACTTTTAAACATTAAAACAAGTTTTTTAAGCTAAGAAATCTATTAATTATCTTTGATTAACTACAATAAGATAGGATTAAACCAGAATTAACAATAGTTAAACACTTATACTAGGAATTGCAAGTTTCAATGAAATGGCTTACAAATTGTGTTTAGGCACAAAAATGAGAAATGAGAACTCGAACACACCCTAATAGCTTTCCACAAAGCTTATAACCCAACAAGAATCCATATTTTACCCTTCTTGACTTCCATCTTCATTTTCATTGCTTTTAATTTTGACTAATTTTTATTATTTTTGGGAATTTTTTTCTTTTTGAATCTAAACTGAGTTATTAAGGTTCTAATAGCTCTCAAAGGCTATATAATGAGCTTATATAAGCTTATAAATCCAAGACAACAACCAAAAATAACATTCGAACCTGTTGAGATTTTTGAATTTGAAAATTGCACAAACTTGAAATAAAACTGGAAACTTGAAATTGATGTTAACAGAGCTTTATTGCACTAATGACTTGAATTCTGAGCTTAAAAGCTTAGACATACAACGGAAGACTTAAAATATTTAAAACAACATACATAAAATAAAATTACACTAGATAATATTCTACATTGCACCATTCTTCTTTATAAAGATCTTCAAGTCTCTTGGTGACATCGGCAGTTCCACCTCACTTGAACCATTGGATCTCTCTAATTCATCAAGTTCGTCCATGTGGAAAATTGGCGGGAAAAAGTCTTGAGCAGGTTTTCTCAATTAAAGCTTTTTGGACTTTGTGGATGTGTTAGGGGTGGGTAAGCGAGGTGGGGATATGAGGTGGAAAGGTGGAAATGAGAAACCGGTTGGTATTGAGAGATGTGCACGGTTTTGGCGCGTTTGTGAGAGGCGATGAACAATAATGGCGGTTTATTTTTTAAAAAGCTGGGTCGGGTTGGATATTGGGCTAGTTTGGTTTATTGGATTTGTGTTTGTGTTTTTGGGCTTGCATATTGTTTTAATAACACAAAGGGTCCGTTTGGTTTTATTTAAATATAAGGACCATTTATGCCATTTTCTAAAATGAAAATTTGAAGCGTCAACTTTCAAAGTTATCACAATAGCTTAAATGTAACATGAATAGTACAAGGGCATAATTTGATAATTTTCCATTTTAAATACCTAGGACTAGTTTTGACACATTTTCAAAGTTGAGGGACAGCACTACGCCATTTGCCCAAAGATTCATTCAAGGACCATTTTTGACAATTTAGAATATTTAGGGACCTTGAATGATAAAACTCCATATTTTGGATTCAGGGGACTAGATTTGACAACTTTGAAACTTGGGGGACTAAAACTGTCAATTATGCAAACTTGATACGTTTTTCATCTGTTTTTGATATTTTTACATTTAAAACACATAAAACACTTATTTGTGATATTTTCATCATTTTGATGCATTTACGAGGTGTTTTCGAGATATTTTGTAGTTTAAAGCGGTATAAAAATGATGAGTATTTGAACAACTCATCAATCCTCTAGTTCTCTGTTATACACCACGAATGCCCTCGAGTTATCTGAATATCCAATGAAGATTCCAATATCACCTTTTGCTTTCAGGTTTCCAAGATCTTCTCTGTCATTCGTAGGATAGCACAAAGCGCCAAACACGTGAAAGTAAGAGATATCGGTTTTCATTATTCACAAGCTCATATGGGGTTTTATTGAATCTTGGATGGATGTTCGAGGTGAAACAAGCGGTGCAAAGACATCGACCCATAGAAATAACGGTGCACTAGAATAGATTAGCATTGTGCGAGCGGCTTCCACAAGAGTTCGATTTCTTCTTTCAACTACCCCATTCCTGGCGTGGAGTTCTAACAACCGATGTCGATGTGTGATTCCAACATCTTCAAAATAAGATCTTAACTCGATTTGTGAATTCGGTCGCTGTTGTTATGCTTACTTACAACCCTTACTGGAGTTTGAAGAAGTACTTGAATAAGTTTCAGAAAGGTGATGATGATGCACGGTGCTTAGTCTTTTGATCTCAGAAACTTAACCCATGTATATCTCGAATAATCATCGACGATAACAAGAATATACTTTTTCCCATTAATGCTTTCAACTCTCATTGGGCCACATAAGTCCATGTACAACATATGCAATTTTGCTTCCGAACTAGGTACAATTTGGGTTTATATGATGCTCTTTTGCTTTTTCCTTGTTAGCATGATGGACATAAGTGATCCTTGGTGTATTTGAACTTTGGAAGTCCGTTGTCGATGTTGTCTTTGGCAATTTTGTTGATGGTGTCGAAATTGAGATGGGATAACGATGTCATTGCCACAAACCGAGGGTACGTGTTCCGGATGCTGCGTGTCATAAGACATATTGGTGATGAAGAGGCCATTTGGTTTATGTCGATAAGCATGCAAGTTTGTGTCCGCGATTCATTAAGAGATCGATTCCATCCAAGTTTCTAAGCGAAGCATTTTTCCTAAAAGCAACCTCTAAATCGCATCACTTAACCGCCCGACTAAAACAAATTGTGTCCCAATCCTTAGACATAGTAAACCCGAGTGATCAAATAATTTCCAAAAGGTAGATCTCCATAACCCATGATAGCTACTACATGATCATTTCCCAAGCGTCACGGTTCCCATGAATTTCAGACCAAATTGATCGGACACCTTGATTCAGGTCATGTGCTTGGAGCAAAGCCGATCGTGATCCAAATACAAATTTTGATAACCTTCCATTAGAATGAGAAAAAGAATATTGTGAAACCGTTTTGATTTTGGTTCCTTTGGGTTAGAGGTAAATCACGATCACACTCATAGAGGTTTTCTGGGGAATTACGGTTTATCACTCATTTTACCATTACGGTGTGAAAGTTCTACACCATGGTTTCCAAATATCATCCCTAAAGTATACACTATAGTTCATGTCAGTAGTGTAAAGCCTAAGTTTTGCAACTAGTCTTCCTACTTGTTTAGCGTAAGTACTTTTTGGAACGTTCTTCTTAACAGGCTTATCATTCACATTCTTAGAAATATAATCATCTTGAACATTAATTAAAGATTTCTTGCAAGTTAAACAAAGAGATTCAACACATTCATTAGACTTAGCAAGTTTCATTGGTTCATACATTCAAATGAAATGTCTTTCTTATTCAAAAGCGGTAAATTCCTAGGGTGTTCTTCTACTTTCTTCTCTTTATTCAAGCTACTACTCTAGAGGCGATCGAGACTCTATTGTTTCTTGTATTGCTCTTAGGCTTTAGTCTGTTGCTCCTAGAGGTGCTTTCTAGTCTTGTAGAAGGTAAGGCACACGCATTAGGATTCACATTTTTATGAAGGGAGGTGGTTTCAGCTTTCCTAGTCTCTTTAGAGTGCTTATCTAGACTTATGTCGTTTGTTCCATATGGTTTAGATGTGGAGGTAGACGCATTAGTGGTACTCATCTTAAAAAGGCCAGGTGCTAAAACTTTTGGTTTCTCGATAACCGCTTTTCCCATATCAACATTTTGTTTAGGTAGGGGCGGTGGAGTGGCTGGTTTTGATGAAACATTTTCTCATTGACTTTTGGAGGAGGCATAGAAAGACATTTTGGTTTAGAAACCGGTTTGGGAACATTTGCTTTCTCCTCGGTCAATGGTTTTTAATCTGGTTTCCACTTTGCCTTTCCTTTTTGACTTTCCATGAGCCCTCAAAATATCATTTTTACGCTTTCATGTCATTGTAGAACGCAGCTCATCACATAGATTTGTCTGTCCGTGCATTCCTCAGTTTTTCGATCAAGTTGTTTAAAATATGAGACATTTTCTTTTCAAGTTTTCAAGAGCTTTTCATATTTTGAAACAATTTGAGGTCTCATCACAGGTCTTTCATGATCTTCAACGAATATGTTTGCAAAATGATGGACATAATATTAGTAGTGGAACATCTTGAAGAGAGATCATTTAAAATTTCCAAAACTTTGATGTGTTCAACACTTTCATTAGCTTGCTTTACCAGGGATTTATGGTCCTTGATAAAGTCACTTGTTTCTTTCAAAAGTGCTTGTTCAAAATGAATTACCCTTGAGTTGATGTTATTCAGCTGAGGGGCAATTTGAGTTTCAAAAACTTTTCTTCAATATCAAAACTATTAAACCAAATGTTTGTTGTAATATTGGTTTTAGTTTTCATGATCGCAGTCTTTAAGATCACGCAATTCTCATTTTCACATTTTCCAAAATACTTCGGCATCACTTGTGTTAAAAGTTGTTTGAAGACATTTGTTCAATGTTCGAAGAGATTTGGAGACAACAAGCTTTGGTTTTGGCCGGTGTTGACACTTTGTTTGAAACACTTGGTTTGGTGGAAACGTTGATTGAGAAACAAACGAAATACCATTAATTTTGTTCCATTTATTATAATCAATAGGTTTGATTCCGGATGTTTTGTTTCTTTTTGATCTACTCTCCTGAGATAGTTCCAACGTTTCAAGAGAATCATGCACAATTATAGGTTCATGCAAAGGTTTTCCATTGTTTAACACATTCGTTCTTTCGAGCTTTCTTGAGGAAACCAGGAGGTGAGTTACCAAGAGCCATTTTATGTGTAGTATGAAAATCGATTTACTTGATTAGAAAGCATCTTGATTGTCTTAGCGGAATGACCCGTTGTAAGAAGTAAATTATCCAATTTTTTGATTGTTTCATTTTTATCCAGAATTTCATCAAGAAGAGAATCTTCTCGTTTTGAAAAATCAGTGATCAACTTCTTCTTCTCTTTTTCAAGATCGAGAATCGTTGCTTTTTGTTTAGAAAGTTGGTCATTTAGATCAGAAATTTCCTTGTTTAAAGATTTTATTTTCAAATTCAGATTTACATCAAGTGTATCGTATTTGTGTTGCAATTGTTTTTCTCTTAAAACAGAATCTCGGTAACCAATTTCTGTTAGGAATTAGAAAATTCCATAGTGAAGAGTCGGTCACCCCAAATGTTGTCTAGCTTAAGTTAGCTCGTAGACTTGTCGTTAGTCACGTTATTTAGTAGTTTATTTATTAGTTTGTAGCGTAGTATAGCTTAGTGCAACACCGTGGAGGAAGGACAGGTGTTTACCCACTGTATACCTGATCCACAGGCCGATAGGAGGTCGTGTATTGTGTAAGTATAAATACCCCTTCCATCCATGGAAGGGGTGGTGCTTTTCAATCTAACATTCCATACTTTTGTATACCAAGTCTCTAGCAAGAAAACACCCAACTCTCTACTTCTCTCTCTAATGGCAAACATGTATTTTGATCATCCAAGACCACCCGAATCATCAACACAATAATATTTGGATCCTAACAATTGGTATCAAGAGCCAAGGTTTGTTGTGTTATGTTGATTTGTGGATACTTTGTTGATTTTTGATACTCGTTTTTAAAACTGATTGTGCATCATTTTTGTGTGTCGAAAACTTTGTTTTTCTCACTTTTATTTAATATCAGTTTTGTTAAACAACATTTTTTTTAAGTATCCGTTTTTAAACATTCTTTTGAGTGTCCTGTATTTGGTCTTTAATATCAGTCTTTGAACAAAGTACTTGGTCAGAGGTTTATTGTATAAACAGTGGTCAAATGTGTTACTAGTTCATGGGTATCTTTGCGTTTTGGTCATAATGAGTTAAAAAGAAATTTGTCTTAGTCATTTTTAAGGGCTTATCATGAAAAGGAATCTTGGTCTGTACTATCTTGCTAGCGACTTGATGAACCCAAAACCGACTGGCGACTTGTCTTTACAAGTCTAGATTCCTTTGTACTTGTGTAGCGAGTTATAATAGCGACTTGTTATTAAAAACCTAGCGACTTGTTACTTAACAAGTCGTAGCTATCAGTTTTGTAAAAAGCTTAGCGAGTTGGTTTGGTAAAGAATGGTAGCGACTTGTGACGGAACTAGCGACTTGTATTTACAAGTCATAGCTATTTGGTCTAGCGACTTAGTACTAACTACTTAGTGCTAGCGACTTGTTTATAGACCTAGCGACTTGATAACAGACCTAGCGACTTACACAGAGAGGAAGAGGAAGAAGAAGAAGAACATTTGACCACGACTTCACACCATATTCCAGGACTCAACCGACATCAGTAATATACATCATTTGTCCATGTTTGTTACTCCTACATCTAGACTCACCAAGACCCTCACCATCCTCTCCTCAACTCATGATTAATTTATTAAACCCCTTGCCTTTCATCTTCACTGATCATAATTAACTATGTAACACATGTCAAATATCTCAGCCTTGTTTCATATGTGAAGGGTTTTACAAACACATAGATCTCAATCGATCTATACACATGGGCCGCGTATGCTTCATAGATCATTTTTGGAGTATACTTCTTGTTAATGTCCGAATGAGTAAGATAAAGAGCTATAACAATATGGTTATTCTCTTTATCTTGGTTTCGTCTATAAAGATTAATAAATACGCTTATTTATCAAAATGATGAGATCTCAGATTTATTCACAAAAAAATCAACTCACGGTTATATAACTCATGTGTGAATCAAGCTCTTCATTGATCTCTTTTAATGATTTCATCACTGGTTATGTTCGAACATGTCAAGAAAATAGAAATAACAATAATATGTCATCTCCTTCCTTTGTTCGTTGGTTCAAAGTAACAAAGGTACACTAATAAAAATTAAAACCTACCTCGAATCAATTGGTCAAATCTTGATGATGAGGCTCAAGCCATCCCTGTGGCGAGCATGGGGACGTTTAAATCATTCAACTCACGTTGAGCCATCCCTGATTTGGATGTTTTAATTGTTGAGTGCATGATTCTTTTGCCTGCGTTTGTTTGTGAGAGAGAGGCGACAAATATTGTGTGAGTTTTGGATTTTAGGTGGCAGTTATTTGAGATTTGGAGAGCCGGATATGTTGGAGTGATATTAGGGTTTGTGGGAGAATGTTTAGGTGTAGAAGTGAGAGGAGGGGAAGCACATATTTGAAAGTGTTATTAGGGTTAAAGTGGTTATTATGTTGTGATTTATAATCAATAGGATATGTCTTGTAAATGGATCGGATGTATTATTTGGACTTTTGGATGTGCACGTGGGCTTCGGTGTTAATCTATTTTAGGAGTGGATCATGGTATTTAAACGTGGATTGAGTTTTTATCAAATGGGCCATGAATTATTTATAACATGGATTTTGAGGTATGCTTGTTAACTTGGACACTGCAATTGAGCGTTTAAACCATAACATTGTCATCCAAATTATTTGTATGGTATTTTGGTCTCTACGGTGGTATCTTGTACTTGAATGAGGATACAAATTATTTGGTCTCAGTGGTATTTTGAAGGGATACATAATTCACGGCTTAAGCAATAATTTTGAAAAATGATCACGGGATTTTTTTCCTGTATTATTGATTTGATATCAGTGTTGGTTCAAGCGGTTTTAATTGGACTTGGAGTCGGGTCAAATTCTTAGCAATTTGTTATATGACAAAGATATATGAATGCATGAGATGATCATTGCAAGAAATTACATTGACGGATCGGGTTGAGCAGTTATTTGGACGGACTTGAAATTTTATGTGATGAAAAGATTTGTGATAATGAGATTTGATGATATGTGATTGGATGATGAGATTCGATGGGTTATGAGGTTTGATTCTTTGGCTACACTTTCTCACATAGTATATTGTGTCATGGCTTGAATTGATGATTATACAACTTGACTAGGGGATGTTTGTGCGGTATTTACTTGGGTTTGAAGTGAAGTCTTTCGGGCGCGTTTACTTATTTCGTCTTCTTTCTTTCTACCCTTCCGCTAAGATGACTTGTTTGGGCGTTTATAGAGGGTGATAAAGACTTTGCTATTTAGTTACGTTTGTGATTCTTACTCGCTTAACCCACAACGTAGCTATCACTTCGGTGTCTCACTCAGTTGAGAATGTCAAGAGGTTTTGTACATTGGGTACACCGTTTCTTTTTCACGAGAATTAGTACAAGTTTAAGTAACTAATCTGGGAAATTATACTTCATGATCAAGTTTGGCGTATCGGGTTTACTTCTCCATGTTGTCCTTTGCAATAACCGACAGATTTCGTGAATGATGTGTTTACCAAAGTGTTGATCGGATGGTTGATTTTGATGATGATGTTGGATAATGAACCGTTGATGAACCGCTGCATGTTCCCCTAAAACAGATATTCACCGAAACCAAAGTTGTTATTACACATTCAAGCTGACATTGTTTACGGTTTTGTCTTGATTTTGTAAAATCTCGTGAAAGAACCTATTTCTCGGTTTAAATCATAGACTTGTAAAATCCCGTGACAATGGAAACATCTGTAATAGTATAGTGCATTCCGGATCTATCTTACGGTTTATTCTTGGTTTTGTAAAATCCATGGAAAAAAAAAACTATTTCTCGGTTTAAACCATAGAGTTGTAAAATACCGTATTGATGGAACCATCTTGGAGAAAGGAAAAGTGTATTTCGGATCTCTATTTGATCTGGTGCTACGTTTTACATTTTGAAGAAGGGATAAACGGGTGTACTTCATGAATTGGATGTGTGTTTGGATATTCGTCATGGCAGTTTGGTTATTACAAGGTTTTACGGGGTTATGTGCATTTAACCATGGTCGGGATGAAACCATTATCAAAGTTCGTTTAAATGTCAAAGAAGGCTAGATTTGAGCAGTTAACCAGAAGATGTGACAATGGCGTTAATTCAGTATTATTTATTTGAGGTTGAAGTGAAATATCACGGGTGAGTGTACTTAGTATCTGAAGGTATCGGGGATGGATGGATGAAGATTCTTCAAGATCCTTGTTCAAGCTTATCATTAAAAACAAAGACTTGGAAATCTAGTTATTGTTGGGTGTCTTTTACCTTTTCTTTTACCACTTGGGGGAATTGGGCTCTTACCACTACAAAATAACTATCACTTTAAGGAGTTACGTTGTAGTGCTCGGTGTCACATTGAATTGTGGATTCTTAAGAGGTGATGTACGTCTATTACTTGATGGTTGGTTGGTTGAAGAGTATAGAGTACTTAGAGATTCAATGGAGCATGAATTCTCGGCACCGCTCTTTGTTACATATGTGCAAGTTTAAGTCACGAGTTGAGTTAGTTTACTGAGGTCAAATTCATCATATTGGGTTTTCTCCATCATGTTGTCACGACAAAGAGCCTCGAATGATAATGGGTTTGATTACTTGTTTTGCCAAGAGATTGAAAAGAGAGAGATTATGACGTATGAACACAGCGGTTCATGCCTCATACTCAAAGAAAAGAAAAGTACGTTTCAGTGCTTTATCTTCAAAAGAAAAATCTTCTTATGACGTATGAACACAACAGTTCATGCCTTTTATCTAAAGAAAAGAAATGTATGCGTTTGGTCGCATTATCTTATGAGAAGAAGAGAAATCTTCTAATGACATATGAACACAACAGTTCATGCCTCGTACTCTAAAGAAAAGATTATGCGTTTGACTTACTTTATCTTTCCGAAGAGAAATCTTCTCTATTATGACCATTCTCGTCAACATGCTTCATGCTTTTTCCATGCGCTTCAATTCTCAAGTGAACCGGGCTACCACTGATTGTTTTCTCATTCCACTTGCTCGATTATAATGAAGATGGCGACATCATGTGCTTATTTTGCGGGAGAGAAGTGTGAATAGAACATTCGGATGATTTCACTTATTTAGTCAAGAATGGCATCTCCGTATGCAATTCTTGAGGGGAGAAGAAGTGTGAATTTTTTGCATTGTTGATTGACATTTGAGAATATAAATGGTCATACGGCTCTAAACTCATGTAAGAACCGAGCTTCTTCTTATCGGGTCATCTTCACATGGAGTTTTCTCTTGTAAGAGCCGTTGGTTGACATCTTCACTCGGATTGATGAGTTTATCGACAAAGTGCTTCGGGTTAATGCTTCACGTATACATCAACATGATGATTCGAACAATCTCTCTGTTCTTGTTTGATGTGATTGGTAGTTTGGTGTTACCATCTTGTGTGTTCAGTTGCGGCACGATTGCGATTTCCTTGATGAACATCTTCTGTTCTTGTTTGATTGGGAGGGATTTTAGTTAAGGGGATTTGCAAGATGTAAGTTAATGGGATGCTTTTTGGTGGGATGCTCTTTGGTGTGAGTTGAAGATGTTAACACTCTATTCCCCATTCGGACAATCTTGAAGAAGGTCGAGTCTGATCCGTTCTACATTCTACGCTACATGTTAGAAGACTAAAGGCGAGTTGCATTTGATTATCTAAAGACTTCTTCTTCATGGGCATTTATCAAGCAGTTGTCGGTTTATGGGAGGTGTTGATATTGACTATTGCAATATTGCGGATTTGCATATTGAATAATGATCCGCTTCTTTTGGTATTCCGCTTGCCAAATCTTCACAAATTATTGTTCATGAAAAATGATCCGCTCTTTGGTATTCCTTTACCAAATCTTCACGGATTATTGTGCACTCGATAAATCAACCACATGAACATCAAGGAAAATGACTACCTCATCCGCTTGAAGACATTATTGGTGAATCTTCCGGATCAGTCTCTATATGTATATCTTAAGGAAGATGGAATTGATGTTGAGGAATCATTTGTTCCGGTTCATTAAGTGGTCAATATACATCCGGTTGTACATTTATTCACGTGTTGGACATTTGACACAAGTTGATTACTTCGAAGTTAATCACTTATCACTTATTTGAGATGGAAGTTGACTTAGGTTTCAAGTATGGTAAATCGGGTTTTCTTCTTCAGTGGTCACTTCAAATTGTCTACATAAGGGTTGATTAAAATAGTCGATAGAGTCTTGACAAGTTGATTCTCACAAAGAATTCAAGCGATCTTCTCAACAAATTTCAAGTATTTGGGCATTCAAAGAGTTGTTGATTCGAAATCAAAACCGAGGGGAAAGGAGACAAGCATCTAAACGCGAGTAAAACTTGATGTACTTAATACTTCTAAGAAATTGAAGATATCCCAGGAAGACAAATGTTATTACATGAGAGAGAAACTCAAGGTTAGACTCATGGCGAGTAAACTTGATGAACTTAATTCTTCTAAGTGATTGAAGATATCCCGGAAAACAAATGTCATGACCGAGAAAACTCAAGGTTTTACTCATCAAGGCGTTTAGTGTTCTTATTCCAACTATGTGGTGGAAGAGATGTAAGATTTAGTTTCTGAAGATAAAAGAGGTACACAAGTATGACATATTCAGGGGAGATAAATGTGTAACATGAGGAATGTTATCAGGTTATTCTCTCGTTGGGAATGTGTGTACTTGGATTCTTGAGCTTCATACACATTCATCAGGACCTAAAGATGTGAACATTGGGGAGGTGTTCTTCATTACCCTCATGATGTGTATTCGGAGAGTTCTTGGATATTGGTGTACCGGGTTCTTGAGCTTCATACACGTTCATGGGGAAGAAAAATGTGAACATGGGAAGGTGTTCTTCATTCCCTCATGAAGTGTATTCGGGAGAGTTCTTGAGCATTATACTAAGTGACGGACTACATCATTTCAAATACATGGGGAAAGTGTTCTCTTGACACTTTTTGGAATGGATTGCTTCAACTTCAAGATGGTTATGAAATTTGAGACGATTATTTATGAGTGGGATGATACGTTGCTATTCTTGTTGATGATATAACCCCGAATGGAGAACCTCGATTATTGTTCTTAAAAGGAGCAGCGGGATTTATGATAATGGTGTGCTTCTCATTGCACTGGCTAAAGCAAGCTTGAAATAGAGCTTGAATATGCTCACTAAAGGATTTTCGGTTTGGGGAAAGCTGCCAAAGTCTCACTTTCAGATGGTTCATTTTCTTTCTTCAATGCAAGAGCCTCAGAAGCTTTGGTGGTGAATGTTTTAGGGATGATGACTTCTATCTTCTACAGCGGGTTTTCTGCTCGATATCCTTATCTCTCGTATCATCATCTTCTTAAACTATATCATCTAATCTATCTTTGTAAATATCTATCTGAAAAACCAAATACAAAAATATAAAACCAACAAAACAAAATAGAAAATTATAAAATCTTCTAAAACCCATAAAAATCAGAAAATTTCAAAAATTCCAAAAATATGTTTTCTCAAGACATGTCTTCTGGTATCGATAACATCTACGGTCTTAGAAATGTCATTCAATAATGGCACGGGACTTTAGATGAAGTTCGAGGAGGAGGTGTAAATATTTCTTTCTAAACATGTCTCAAAATATGGCTTACAGTTATTTTAGACTGTAACCGGTATCAAATGATGGCTTGCGGTTACTTGAGGCTGTGACCCGTGCTTTAACCATGGCTTTATTATTTCGATAGCAACCGTTCTTCATGAAAAGGAAAGTGTTGCGTAAACCAATTTTCAAATATTTAGTGCACTTATCCTAAATACAAAAATGAGGAAAGTATGTCAAAGGGCTGCTGTTCCTACACAAATGTTTTTCCGTCTAAAATTCTTCAGAAAAATATTTGTTGTTTTAAAAATGGTGGAAAATGAGTTGCTTTAAGAACAATCGATTGAGTTTTGTAAAATTGAAAACTTAATCAATGACTTCAACGCTTTTAAACTTTTCAAGAAAAAGAGTCATTGGTTGGGGAAAATATTTTTCATATTTACATCATCTAATGGGCTTTCTTAATCATCCTACGTGCTTATTTGAAAAATATAATTGCCTATGTTGAAGGACTAGGTTTCTAGGATGTGATTGTTAGGTTTAGATGATTATAAATTGATGAACATTATTCCCATGCCTTATATGAACTGATTGATATGTTGAAATTGACTTGAATTAGTCTATTGTTGTTTGGGTGATGTCGACCACCATATATCTGTATGTGTGTTCACTAGTATGCGGTATATTGGTATAAAAGAATGTTCCCGATCAGAATCCCACATAATATGATGTTTGGATGCCGAAAGGAAAGGGTAACTAGATCTTGGGTTGACAAATGAAGAAACGGAGCTTAATTGGACTTCTATGGAGAGTTGGCATAAATGCAGCGTAAGAGGTCTCACTTGCATCGCCAGATGGTTTTCTTCTAAGTGATTGAAGAAAGCGAGCTTAATTTGACCTCGGTTGGCATTCAAAATGCAGCGTAAGAAGAAGTCTCACTGCATCGTGAGACGGTTTTTCTTCCAAACCCTACAACAACAACAGAAGCTTCTCAACCACCTAACGTATCTTTGTGCAGGATACCATTTTTAAACAATTTTGATTAATTTAATTAAATTGTTTTTGAAAATGGAAAAATATTGTTTTGAAAATAAATTGAACTAAATTTTGATAATCACGGACTTCTTTTATCAAAACCTAAGTCACTCAATTTTGACTTACTCATGGATTGAGGGGGAAAGTGATTTAAAATATAATATTTTCAAACGATATTTCTTCACAAAAGTTCCGACTTGTACGAAATAGAGTGGTGATCTAAAGATTTAATGTTATGTCATGGTATGATTTTTCTTTTGAATCAAGGTCTTTCAAAATGAAATTTTTTCTGTTCTTGTTTGATTGTGAAATTGTTTTATTTTACTAAAGATCTCTTAAAACAATCATACATGACACTAACAATCTTTAAATGTCTTAAAATGGTCCTTATCTGTCATTTTTCAAAATCAATTCTTGCCACGTGTTTCCCCAAAATCTTCTAAATGATTCAAATCAATTTGGGATCACAAATCTCAAATGGTTTGAAATTTCTGATCGGGTAGAGATCGTGATTTAAATCTCAAATCTGTTTTAAATGGAATTGGTTTTAGTCCTTTAAAGGCACTCCCGCCTCCATGTGCCAAACGATTTCAAATACACAATGCACATGTTGAGGAGGAGGATTTATCCTAAAACAAGATGAGTATTTAAACCTGGCTACATATTCTCCCATGTTTTCTAAACCTTATTAAATCACTTGGGATCCAAAATCTCTAAGGGTTTGATATTTTTGATCGGGGGAGAATTTGTGATTTAATTATGAAATTTGATAAATGATGATCGATTTGATGAAAATGTGCAGGCTGCTCTCTCATATGTGCTAAACGCTTTCGAATCTCGAAGCACATATTGAGGGGGAGCATTTCAAATGATAATAAACTATCAAGGTGCAAATGCTTTTATGTTTTAATATAAAGTACCTTGATTGAGTTTTAAATGGTTTCTAAATGGCAGTGTGATCGTGAAAGTACTTCAAAGAACTCTTGCCTCTATGTGATAAAATTATTTCAAATATCTTACGCACATATTGAGGGGGAGAATTTCACCAAGAAAATCAAATGGCTTTTTCGTATGAAAATTGTGATCAAAGAAAATATTTCAAAGTCCTCTTGCCTCCTTGTGCTAAACAATTTCTAAATCATATGCACATGTTGAGGGGGAGGTTTTCTAAATGATCAAAACTATTAAGGTACAAAATTCTTTGATCTCGTATCACAAGTACCTTGATTGTTTTTCCAAATGATTTTTCAAATGGTTTCATGAAGGAAAGAACAATACCAAAAGACCAACCAATTTACTTTATGCATGGAGTTATAAGGATGGTTAGGTTAGGTATTTGTTCCCATGATTCGCCAGAACCGGAGGGATCTAGCCAGGGACAATCCACTAGATAGTGTAGAAGTCCTTAGGTATGATGAAAAAAGGAGAAAAATGAGAATATGGGAAGAGTGCGGGCGAGGCAGCTAAATCTTGGAATAAACCCAACAAGGTTCTAGTAATGAAGTCTCGGTAAGCTTGAAGGGGTGAAGAATGAAAAAGATTTGGAATGTGAAAAGGGTGAAAAGAAATAGCCCTCCAATAATTCAACCTTAGGGCGGAAACCGGGTTCAATACATATGCTACTAGTGGTTACCAAGGTAACTCTGGTATTGAAGACAAGGCGTCATGGACCCGATGGCGCCGCACTAAACTTCCCAAAATACTCAAGTTCCTCTTAAAAGGGCTTGTTTCATTCTCACGGGGAACCGACATAATCTATCGACTTTCTTTTAGAGATTGTTGATATTGAAGAAGGAGACCCTCTCCCTAGTCTCCGTCATAGGAACCAAATGTGCACTATTGAGTCTAGAGCCAAGAGATCATCCACAATATCATATTAGGACACTAAATTCTTGAAGACTTCTTTTCACATTATGTGGAAAGTAAGTATATATTAAGAGTCCTACGCATTATCCTTGTGGTATTGCGGAACATCCAGTGATATGCATACAAATTCACAATGAAGATGGAAAGCCTTCTGGAGCCAACATCAAACAAGCTCTGGTAGGTGGCATGTGAGATCTATTCTATAGATCAACCATGTGACAACCGGATAGAAACGATGGGGCGATTCACTCGTGAATCAACCTTGGTCGAGATTATGGAATTGGCGAATACTTTTGGAAAAACCATTCGATGTGCAAACCTTCTCTCTAGCAGCGTCGAATGTGTATTCATTTTCAAACACAAAAGTATCTCTGATTGAAAAATACTTTTGGAAAAACCGTTCGATGTGCAAACCTTCTTTTCTCTAGCACGTCGAATGTGTACTCTCTTATATACAAAAGTATTTTGATTGAAAATTGATCTTTCTCATAAAACCTTCGTCGTATTGAAAAAATCTTTCTTCTAGGCAATACGCGATTGTGTTTTCAAATCATTTCTCATCAATCGGTGAATCTCAATTTCTTTGGTTCACTCACTCCGTGTTGTCTTCTTTGAGGCGTTCGGTTTGAGAACGGCTAGAATAGTTGCGAAACCACTCGAAGGAGATTCTTAGGAATCCTACGATCGCTGGCGGTACTTGTCTTGATCAATGGGGAACCGTGGGCTGTATACCTCAATTCAACGAAAGTGATCAAAGACACTTTCGTGTTTTTACTTACTTTATTGTTCATGCAGGGTACATTTGGGACGGTAAAATGATCGAATTGAGGAGTCAATCCAAAGCCGCATGCTCACGGCATCAGCTTAATTTGAAGAAATCATGACCGATGCATATCTACATAACACGGCTCGATATTTCATAATATGCTTACGCTTCGTTGTTGCAAATATCATGAACGATAAGGCTTCGCTACTCGATGAAAAGATGTCATGATCCAAAAGTGTGAGCATGTCGATCCGAAAGTCACAACTTCACATGATGGCAACACAATAAAGGGTGATCAGAGAGATTTCGTGGTGATGATCTCAAAGCTCGAAGATCATCAAAGATGTGGATCGCTTAAAGGCCTCCACTAAAGTACAAATCAGGTCGGACTTTGAAGAATAGCTACTAAAGCACAAAGATTGCGGAATTGAAGAATTGAAGTCTACGAGCTCAAGAACAAAGTCAAGAATAGAATGCTAGGATTGAAAATGTAAAACATGGGGTGACCTCCCTTAGGGGAGATTGTTAGGAATTAGAAAATTCCATAGTGAAGAGTCGGTCACCCCAAATGTTGTCTAGCTTAAGTTAGCTCGTAGACTTGTCGTTAGTCACGTTATTTAGTAGTTTATTTATTAGTTTGTAGCGTAGTATAGCTTATTAGTGCAACAACAGTGGAGGAGAAGGGCGGGTTTACCCATCATACGATCCAGGCCGATGGGAGGTCGTGTATTTTGTAAGTATAAATACCCCTTCCATCCATGGAAGGGGTGGTGCTTTTCAATCTAACATTCCATACTTTTGTATACCAAGTCTCTAGCAAGAAAACACCCAACTCTCTACTTCTCTCTCTAATGGCAAACATGTATTTTGATCATCCAAGACCACCCGAATCATCAACACAATAATATTTGGATCCTAACAATTTCTAATTCTGACATTTTGTTTGTATGAAATTCAAAAGCTTTGGCGTGCTCCTTGTAACTCTCAAGCTCAGTGGTCAATTTAACATTCGCGCTGACCTTAACTGCGATTGACCTTACTAACTTTTTCAATTTCAATGCCACACTGATTGATTAATGATTCAAAATAAGCCGTGTTTCCTCATCGAGTCTCGAATTTTGTGCCACGGCCTCCACTAGGATCCACATTTGGAGTTTCACAGCTTCGGATTGTCCAGGTATGTATCATAAGTAGGTGATGGCGTCCACGATGCTTGTTAGTCATCAGTAACCACATCAAATATGACATTGTTATAGCATGGATCATTGATTGGTACCTCCGGATACTATCGTTGGCGTCATAGAACGAGAAGTCGCGTCCGAGTCGGTCAGTCGTATTACTTAGTCTCGGGAAGATTTGCCATGAAGATGCAATTCGCATTGATTTCCTCGAGGTCTTCCAAATCATCCACAATAGCGAAAAAATCATTTTCCTCGGCACTCAATGCATCCAGCTTCTTGCTTACGTGCTAACAGTATAGCTTTGAAGAAACTCGGCATTCTTCTTGTGCGGCTTAGTGGGGAGCCGGTTTAGTGCCATGTGACCCATTCCTGGCCGGTTATAACACTTAACCGATTCCCGATTCACATTTCCATAATTCCCAACGACTGGTAGCTGCAACATTCCATTCGATTACCCATCGCTCTATTCCCAACATTCACATCCCATCCCATTTAAAATTCTGAATTGGCCGTGATACCGATACGGGCAGAATTTGATTACCACAATCCGAGAATCGTAGCATATCCTCTACGATTCCCAATAACTCCAACCATTTGACCTTGATTACCCATATTCACACCCGGCGTGCAATTTTCTGTTGCGAGTGTTTGATGAAATCCTTTGGTTGTTGTTAGTTGGTGTGGAATAGCGACTTTTAGTCGTTACCCAATAAAGAGTATATCACATTGTAAGGTCGCTTCAGGTGGGTTCGGGATCGGTGATTCCTAGTTCTGGTATTGTTGATCTAGATAGAATTGTTGTTGTGGTTGTGGAATGTATTGCTGCAAGTTGTTGTTGTTGGAAGATGATGAAGCTTGTTGTTGTGTATTCAGGGGTTGAGTATTTGCAATAAGTGCCAATGGATCATGATTCTTTGCCAATCTTTCTTTCCGACTTCATTGACTTGACTTGGTTTTGTTTCAGAAAATCATTCGATTGATCAAAGTTCACTTGATTAAGGTCTTTTGTTTGGTTGACAATAGTGACATATCGTCCCCATTCTTACGGAAGATTGTTCGAGAACTTGATGTTTTGAGCGATAGTTACAGGTGTCGACTTGTTTGATAAGCTCATTCATCAAAGTGCAAAACCTTCCATAGTAGGATTCAATGGATTCTCCTCGGTAGAAGTAAACTTTTTCCCATTCCGATTAGCGACTTGTTCTCCATGTCTTGTTGACCAATTTACGTTCCATGACAAAGCCGTCTAACACGTTCCCACATATCGAAAGAGTTTCACAATGTTGTCTACCGCAACAAAGATGTCTATTGGTAAACCCGGTTGGATAATATGAATGCCATGTCATCGCCCGACTTGTTTCGATCCTCTGCGTGTATTTAGATTCGTATTGAAGAGCGAAGATGGTGGGGCGGAGGTGTTGCATCTGCATTTCAGTGTACATGAACTTGTCAAGGCTTGAAGGGTCCATCCTGAATGGATTTAATCATGAGTTTTCCATTAGGTTTTGGTCTTGATGTAGCAAAACATACGACTTGTCCATTGAAGATAACCACCTTTTGCCAACATAGGAGGACCGGTTTTACGGCACCTACCGCATGAATGTCTTGTTAAGTAGCCATTGATGAAGGTATGATATGATAAAGTTGATGTAGGATCGATTCATCGATAAAGGAGTTGTGTTGGAGAAGATATTGCCGTTTGAGGTTTTCCGAAAGTCATTTTTTCGTAACCTTGGTTCAAAAAAAATTTTCGCCCAAAATTTGAAATTCAATATAAAAATCAATTCTAAGGACGTATGAAAAATTTGAGTTATGACAATTTTGGCGCCAAATTTGACCCGAAAAATTTGAATTTAGGCCCAAAAATTTGAATTTTTACCAAAATTTTCTGATTAAACCAAAATTTGAATTTAGTAAAATTGAGCGTTTAGTCTCCTC
Source organism: Chrysanthemum makinoi (assembly GCA_910596185.1). Lineage (NCBI taxonomy): Eukaryota > Viridiplantae > Streptophyta > Magnoliopsida > Asterales > Asteraceae > Chrysanthemum > Chrysanthemum makinoi. The sequence goes on along the minus strand of OU343222.1, from coordinate 190,854,172 downwards.
AAAAATTTAAATTTTACTCAAGTTTTCCCGCCAAAAAACCTTTTTTTTAAAAAAAAAAAAAAACCTTTATGCGTGAAAGAGCTTAGGCGTAGAAGCGAGTTCACAGTGACGAGGCTTGAAGTAGAGATTGTGCTTATCGTAGGATCTTAGGTAGGATCTTATCGCGTGTCGGCTTAGCTGAAGGAATCCTTATGCGTGGCAATTATCTAGCAGCTAACCTTGCCAAAGCTTATCGTGACAAAAGTTACTTGAAACCTTACGTAATTGTGAAGTTATCGTGAGAGTTACCGTAAGCTTTTAGCTTATCGTAAACTATGGTTAAGAACCAAAAATCCTTTACTAACATCCGCAGTACTGTAGGGATATCCACATGGTCGAAGTGTTCCACACACTTATCCAAGTGAGGAAGCACTGAGTAACCGTTATAGCTCGAAGATTCTTCACCAAAATGTTATGCGTAGAAAACTAGGGTTTTGACTTTTTGACTTCTACGCGTAAGAAATTTCCAACGATTCAAATGATTTCTTTTGCACAGATAGCCTTAAAACACTCGAATAACCCAAAAATGTTGACCTTTTTCACCCAAAGTGCTTAGAAAAGTTACAGTAGAAATGACCAATGAACCAATCTGAGTTCAAAAATGAAGAAAACACGTAAAGCTTGAACTTTTACAAAAGCTGAAACTTTAGCGCCAAATAAACCTTAAACCACAAGAATCTTGAATTTTTAAGTGCAAAAATTAAAGCTTTAAGCGTAACCACGTTTGTTACCGAGAGCTTACGCGTATCAACAAAAAAAAACTTCAACCAAAACACTCCTAAACCATTGTTAGGCGATTGATACCAATTGTAGGACCTTACTTTTATATCAACCTTATCACAAACCCACTTAACAAACACAAGTATCACCACGTTTACCACACAACGAGTAGAAAACGTTCAACCCAAAACACAAACGTAAAGCTTACACAAAGAAGGAAAGATTAAGAGAGATGGTGACTTGATGTTTATACTAAACCGTGTATGTGAGAGGATAAAGATAAACACAATAAGTTGTATATTCCTTGAGAGAGAAAATACACACACACACACACACACTCTTTCAAGCACACCCCTCAAATGACCATTTGAGGGGTATTTATAGTACAAGTAACTTAAAACCCTAAAAGGCTTTTCTTGGGCTTTTCGTGGGTTGGACATGGATTGGGCTTTGGATACTTAAGCTTCAAACGGCTAGCATAATCATAACGCCTAGCCATTTAGCTTAGTCCAATCCACGAGCCCGTTGACTATTCTATCACAATATCTAACACACGTTACAAAGTTCCTAATCGTGAATGACCATCACTTCTAATAAAACTATTAAGGCTAACACAAACCTCCATCCATAACCTTATGCAAGCATGGAAGGAATCACTACTACTATTTTCTATTTTTAGTATTTTTTTTGAAGTCATTTTCAAGAACAAGTCTTGTTCTTATTTTTACATGCTTGTAGGTGGCATAAATAGCACTACAATTTGTTGTTTTATTACAAGGAATTGTTTACATACCTTGGCTCCCAATCTTGATTCTCGGCAATCACAAGATTATTTAAGCATGTTACTAAGCTTTCTTTTTGTAGGATTTTTTATTCTTCTTCACTTGACGCCCCAAATTAGGGGGAGCTACCGTCAAGGGGGAGTTAACGATTCGTGGACTATTTTTTTCCACACTTTTATGTTTATTTCCTCCAAGGGTTAACTTTTTGTTTCGATAAAAAGGGGGAGAAGAAGTAAAACTTAGGGGCTTTCAAAACTTACAACTATTCTTAAGTTTTACTCATCATAACATTATGTTTTGTCATCAACAAAAGGGGAGAGATTGTTAATACAAATAAACCATAAAAGCGTTTATTAATATTTTGCGATCTCTTTGTGTTTTGTTGATAACAAATATAATGTTATCTTAAGTATAATTATAAGGATACATGTTATTTTTGTAAAGCATTTATATATAGCCATTTAAATACAAAAATGTAATAATTAAGCATTTGTTGTAATAGTTTATTAGGATGGGTAAAACCATAACCCATGGATCATAACCCATACCCAAGTTGGCTAGATACAATGTATACTTAGATACATTGAATCTAAAGAAAACCATGGACCAACCCATAACCCATGACCCATAACCAAAAACCCATGGGCAAAGAGGAGCGTCCCACGGATCCCTAGGATTACACTAGGCGGATCCCAGTAGGAGGGATCCGTGGAGACGGAGGAGAAATTTGCCTATAAATAGAGAGCCATTTCTTCATTCTAACTCACCCCTCTTATTACTAAATCTCTCAAACACTCTCATTCTCTTCTAACATATAGATCACTTGATCTAGAGAGTTGTTCTTCTTTCTTTCTATTGTGATCCTCATATAGGTCCTTCTCTAAGCGAGATCACGAGCATTCTACAAGTCATCCAAGCAAGGGGTCCTTGATTGATTTGTCACTCCATAAGATTTACTGTAAGATCTTGTATTTGATAATTCACATATTTGTTGTGTAATAGTCGTGTTGGTTTGGTCCACCATGTTACGGACTCGGTATCTAGCTTTGTAATGGGAAAAGGTGTAAAACAGCGTTGAAGGCTTCTCCGCCAAGTGAAGGAGTTTGTTGACATAGTGCTTCGAGTAGGTGACTCGGGGAGTGGAGTAGGGCAAGGAAGGGGTCCTTGTAGCCGAACCACTATACATCGGTTGTGTCTTTTCTATCCCTTTTCTTTACTTTATTTACTTGCTTTATCATTAGATCTATACTTTCTCTACATCCATAAGATCTCACATATTAACGAATCTAAATTTTTTTGAAACTAACTTAAAATCGGTAAAACTATTCAACCCCCCCTTCTAGTTTTCCACAGGTTTGATACAATAGATAGAAAAAAAGTAACAAACATCGATTCTGAATGTTCTCAGCAACTACCCGCCATGGTACGCAACCACAAACTCGCAGTGGCTACCCCTCTAAGATACAAGTTCAGCAGCCGTTAAGATTTCCGGCGTACTATTTAGATCTATGTTTTGATGATAGATCCTAGAAAGCTAACAAACACTGATTCTAAATGTTCTCGAATATGTACCAAGTAAGCTTTCTCATATGCATAAATGGGCAACAATTGTGACACAGATAATGGCTAAACAAATAATTGTGAAACGGATAAAGGCTAAATGAGTCGGGCCATAGCGTTCCCACAACATTTGGCGCGAAACCCATTTGCAAAACGATGTCATATTAATTGTGAATTAATCATATATATAATGTATTTTTTATTTTTCATACATGTATCTATTTGTTACTCGAATAAAGTCTTCTTATTTAATTATGTAATCAGGGCGAGAAAAGAATTATAAAATTATACTATAGCGCGTTTAAAACGCTGTCGTTTCATGACCCAACCAATAAAAAATTCCAACTGGTTGGGCTGTGTTTTGGGCTGCCAAATTTGTGGGTTTGAATACGGTTGGTTTGGCCTAAGAGAAGGGTAAAAACATAAAGATCTAACAAGTAGAAAACGTATCTTGGCATGCTCCAAAAAGGATATGTGTATTATGTGTATTGTGTAAATGTGTGTACGAGTGTAAAAATAAGAATGCGTCACATAGATATGTGTCTACAATAATCCCGTATACCTCTCTCTTACGTTACTGGCTCTCTCTATTAAATCGGTATACCACCAAAATCGATCATACTTCAATGCCTCTGGTCCCTTTGCTGTTGCCATCGGCAGCGTGCGACGATGGTGTTGAGTGTGTGATGATGGTGTGTTGTTCAACAAAGATTGAATTTTTTGCAAAATGTACAAGAGGCCCAAAAGGTCAAATAGGTTCAACATTTAGCGTTTCATGTGGGTAATGTTAGTATATGATAATGAAGTATTTGTTAGTATATTTGTTGGGAAAAACTGAAATATGTTAATCCGTAAACGCAGTCATTTTTCATTTGCTATAGTATATTTGATAATGGTAATAGAGTATCTGTTAGTATTTTTCTTTGGGAAAAAATCGAAATATGTTAATTCATATCTTCGGGTGAAAAATGTGTTGTAAGAAAAAGCTTATGATTTATAACATGGGTCGAATAATATTTGGTTATCATTTACTTTCTGTTTAGAAAGAAACTGAAAAATTAGAAAAAAAAGGCTTATGATTTATAAGCTTGGTCAATTCATTTTTTCGTATAATTTGGTTTCGGTTTAGAAACATTAAAGTCTGTTTATTGCTTTTTCAACCATTTTTTATGGGTGCGGAGACTAATGTATAGTAGGGTAATGAAAAAGAATTTGCTGGTATGATTTGGTTTTGGTTTAAAAACGTTAAAGTCTGTTTATTGCTTGGTGTTTTTGACCGATAACAAACATAACAAAACAAAGACGCATTTTTGGGCTGCTACGTGTATTTTACAGGTGCATAGATCCGTTGCATGACTAATGTATAATAGGGTAATCAAAAGGCTCTGATTATTGAATTTGAATGTTTTCAAGTGGATTCGACCAAAGTTGGGATTATCCATATCTTGGTGGGGCAACTTTTAAGGTTTGCAGCCATCTTGGGAGGGCAACTTTTAAAGTTTGCGTACCATCTTGGCAAGGTAACTTATAAAGTTTGCAGCCATGCTCTTTATTCGATTATTTAAAAATCCGAGCCTCATGAAATGCCACGTTTCCCTATTATACATTACCCTATAATACATAAGTCGTGGGAATGGTATCTTTTTTATGGTTATTAAATAAATGCGGTTGTTCTATTTGAAGTTCAATGCCGTTGTGTGTTGCTAAAAGATTTTGGACGAATAACAGTGCTAATAGAACTGCGTTTTGGCATTGAGGTAAGGGATAGGTATGTAAGACTATTCCAACCATGAATGCCATTGTTCTTTTGTTTATTTATTATGGCAATGATGATCATGTTCTGCATTTTTTTTCTTGGAGCAAACTGTACTGAGGCTGTTATCTTGGTGAGGTAGCCACACATGGACTGTGGTTGCAGCAATCGCATGCGCTTGGTACTGATTTTATATTTCCAGGTCTGAGCCTTATTTGTCTTTGTCTATCTATTGGGGCAATGATGAACATGTTGTGCATTTATATTTTCTCGGAGGACAATGTACCATGTTGTGCATTTATATTTTCTCGGAGCATAATGTACTGAGGTGATGCATGGGTTCAGGGTCAAAAGACTTCCTTTTCCGCGAGCAAGCTTTACAACCCACTAGGTAGTGTACTTAATCGTTGTAGTGTAGTATGGGTAAGCCCAGGGGGTTGATCGTTCTCTAGGGGAATAGAGATGCTAGTAGAGATGTATGACGAGAAGGTAAGGTTGAGGGAAGATTCTTTTTGGTCTTTTATATTTATTAGAAAGCAATAAAAATCTCGGGGTTTAGGAGGGGCGGGGTGGTAATTCTACCAATTTTCACTACTTAATAATTAAGATTAAAAACTGATAACATCAAATTACGTGATATTTTACATATCAAATTCCCGTGTTTATTGCCTCATTTGTATTAATATGATACTTAATTCGTTTATATTCGTTCATATCTATATTTCAGGATAAATGAGGCGTTGGAGCCGAAAAGATATGAGAAAAGGCCAAGAAATATATTCAGAAGAAGGTTACGGCATAATCGACACGATGGACTACGCCGTAACCCACACTACGAGGGCATGTGAATTATTTTTGAAGATTACACGGTAACTCGTTAATAGTGTTATGGCGTAAATATGGTATCGAGAAGAATACGGCGTAACCAACTCTTAAGGTTACGCTGTAAATATTGATGTGAAGGCTACGACGTAATTTGGTAATTCAGTTACGCCATAGAGAGAATTAAGGAGTGGATAAGTATACGCGGACGAAGAATTATGGCGTAACCCGGTGATTTAGTTACGCCGTAATATTACTACATACAAAGTTTGGTGCTCAATTAACACATTTATGTGTTGGTCTCCATCAATGGAATGAAGAAACTCAAGGGCCTAAGTTGCAATATTGCTATTATGAAAATCTGAAGAGGTTATGCCATAACCCTAAACTCAGTTACGCCATAAATATAGTTACGGAGTAACTAAAACTTTAGTTACGCCATAACTAAAGTTACGGAGTAACTAAAACTTTAGTTACCTCGTAACTGAGGTTACGGAGTAACTTAAACTTTAGTTACGCCATAACCGAGGTTACGGTGTAACTTACACTTTAGGTTACGCCATAACCTTGTCGGGGACTATAAATATAGCCCTAAATCTGCATTGTGAGTATCTCTCTTCACCCCTCTCCTAGGGGTCGATTTGGGCACCACTCCAGGGTAATTTCCAGCAGTTCCAAGCCATTTTCCAATGAAGAATTCACTTGCAATCATTGTAACGCCCCAACACGACAAGGGTAAAGGAATCACAAGTAATGGTGTCATATCAAAGCAAACATAAACATCCAAAAGAAATCTTAACATAAATGCGAAATAATTCAAGTCAACATGACTTCAATACATAGGTCCCAATGGAAAATAACTCCAACAAAATATCTGAAATAATAAGTCTTAAATGGCATCATAAGATCAAAGCTAAATAAATCTCTAAGGTAAGTCCACTCATGCACTCATCCCAAAGCAAAACCCAGCTTCCAATGCTTAAATACCTGCCGCGGAAGAAAAGAAAATGCTTTTGAGCTTCAAAAGCCCGATGAACAGTATGAAAGCAAAGCGAATACTAAACGATATCGAATATGAAATATAATTAAACGAAAGATAGCAAAATCATAATCATTTTCAAAGTATAAATCAGAATTTTCAAATAAAGATTATAGTTAACTACCACGAGCCCAGAAACAAATATCAGATCATAATCATATTCTCATAAAGCAACATTTCTCGTAAGGCAACATTTCTCGTAAGGCAACATTTGTAGGGAGACCTACGAGTTATGGGGCGTGCATGCACACGCAACATCAATCATCGAGATAACATATAACTTGAGATAACGGATAATAGATATGAATGATAACGTGATAACGGATAATAGGTCTAGGATGCATCCATACGTCCCTTCCTACATATACAAAATATGCTCCACCATCCAGGAACGTGGCGAACATCACTCTCTGCGCCTAGAGTCATATCGAGAGGTGCATCATGATAGGACATGGAACCCCCATGACTAGTGAAATATTTGGCTCGGGTATCAAACTATCTTAGGTCAAATCGAATGTCATAACCGACGAGATCATATTTTATCGAAGGTTATTCATATTTTTCAAAATCGGAGTTTTCATATCATATAGTTCAAATCGATGTTTCATAATTAAATCGAGTTCATATAAGCAAGCTACCAAACAAAGCGGAATGGGTTCATAGCAAAGGCTTAGGAAACCCTAATAGAAAAACTAACGAAAGCGTTAAAGGAACCTTCTTGAAAAGGTCAATATCGTACCTTATTCCAAAGCAAATGATCGAAAATCTGGGAAAGCAAAGGATTACTCCTTCTTCTAGAACCTATACATTAACGTCGTCCATGTTATTCATGATTCCATAATCGTCAAAATGATCTTTTAACATTTGGTGTTTATACTTAGTGTATTCAGTGATCTTCATACTTTAGGGTTTTATGATTAAATGAGACTTAAGTGTTTTATAATTAATATCGTAGATTAGGGTTCATTATGTCATTTATTAAAGTTTAGGGTTAAATGTGAAAATAGTTTAACGTCATAACTTCACATGAAATAAATTAACTCTTAGCTTCAAACTCTAATCGACTCTCATTATGTTCTAGGGTTTTCTCCTTCTTTTAATATCACATTAAAATGCATTTACTTTTCATGTTACGTCTTTTAATGACTCGCTACTTAACCTAACACCTTCATGTCTTTACCATACGTTACTTATATACATGTTATACTTCAACTTTTATTCCCATGCACGTTTATGATTTTATGTGACACACAAGTTACTTATTACTCGGATTAATTACATCTACACACATGCACAATAGTTTAGACTAGATACGACCACGTACTACGTTTACATATCTACAAACTCACTTGACTTATAAAAGCATACGCATATGAGACGGTTCGTTCCAAACCAATTAGGGTTCGGCATGCATGGTTCGGTTCACATCTCAATCTAGGGTTTAGGTTTACATGATCCCTTACCTGGTTTAATACACATTCAAAACTCACATGTGTAACACCCAACTTAGACAAGGGTAGAAGTATCCTGATCAGTGTCATACGAACATACAAAGTAAAATCTTCAATCGAAAATCTTTAAATAATAATGCACCAAGTCATAATAACCAAAGATTTACAAGGGAAATTACAAAATCCAATAGTTAGAATAAAATAAAATCTCAAAACAAAAGCCCGCCAAAAGTCCAAATAACAAGGTAACTAGGGTTAGTCCACTAGGATAATCCACCTCTCATCCAATCAAAGCCCATCTTCACCTAAAACCACGCGAGGAAAAGAAATGCGTGAGCTTAAAAAGCCCATTGAGCAGATATAACAAAGCGAGCTAAATAAAATCGAAATGCAAATGAAACAAAGGCGGATAATAACAAGTAGTAGCGAAATGAGGTAATGAGTCAAAAGGGATCCTGAGAACATAATTATCTGAGATATCCAAAACGAGCGAGATAACAAGGAGAAAGCAAGCAAAACATCGATGACATATAAGCCGGACATACAAAACCGGACACAAAGCCGAAACATAAGTAAACATAGGGCATAGCATCCACACAATTATATGTCATACAATCAATTCAGGAAATCAAAATACCTACCGGCAACAGATATCTACGGAAGCGGAAGCAATAAATGAATCATTGAGCATGGCAATTCACACGGTTAAAACTCTTAATTGAAGACATGATCATTATCGTATGGTAATCAAACATGGCAGTCACAAGTAACAAGTAGGATACAGTAAGAACACTATAATTAAATGAATTAAATACATAGTAGGGCAATTAAAGCAGGTTAACAAGCTAGGCTTCACAAAATTGAACCATTTACCTATCAAACCGTAGCATAAATATAAATGCAAACATGGCGGTCAACAACAAGCGGATAAGGACACCACGGATAGTCATATTCCACAGTGTGAGGCGAGGTACAAAAGATAAACAGATCAACAATCGATTACACATTAGCATGAGTAAAACAATTCAGGGTCACATAACAATGAGATCACATATCATCCAGTTGAAAACAAGTAACTTCGGATAACCACATATTAATCACATCATAGCGGGATGTCGGTAGTCACATAAAACATGAAATGCATAATCAAATTCAATAAGCATATAATAACATGCGTGGAATGGAACCATAGTGCGTAAGCGGAATGAAAATGTAACAGATCAATGTAATGGAGTATCTATATCTTGGTAAAAGTGAATCATATAAGGGTATTGAGTAATGAACAAGTAATACATATTATGGTGCGTTGGGGAATACGGAAGGTACAATATAGGTTTATCATAAGTGTAAGGGTTATGAAATCTACCGAGCAGGAAACATATCATATCATATCATATCATAAGTAGCCATTGTATTCGGAGGGTGACCTCGGATACCATACATAATAGGATGGGAGACCTCAGTAACAAATGGAGTAGCTAGCTCCCAGAATTGTGAAGGCGCGGATTGCACCCGACATCATTCACCAAACCAAAGCTCTATCGATCAAATCCCTCGAACATATCAAATCTAGGATGCATCCATACGCCCCCCAAAACATATAATGGCCAAATCATATACATATAGTGAGCTCATAATCATATCAAAATGGGGACGGTGTGGAACATCACTCAACCACACTAAAGTCATGCCATTGGTGCATCAATGACACGGTCAGGTTACCTCCGACTAGGAAACAAATTTTGGCTCGGGTATCAAACCCGGCCGGTCAAATCATAATCATACCATATCATAAGGGTTCATATCATATTTCATATCAAAGTTCATATCAAAGTTTCATATCAAAGGTTCATATCAAAGGTTCCATCAAAGGTTCATATCACGGTCGAATCAAAGGTTCATATCAAAGGTTCATATCAAAGGGAGCATAGCAAAGTCATAGGGAAGCTCTAATGAGGCTTAGGTTACAACGTGTGAGTTCAAGCTAATATCGAAAGATGTATAAGAATCACGAGAAACCTTAAGAGATAAAGGTCGAATATCGTACCTTGCGCCAATAAAGGAAATCATACGAATGAATGAAACAGCGACACACACGTCAGCCTTCATCAATGAATCTACACGGATTACGGTTCGAATAATACTTATTAGCTCATAAACGTCATAATGGAATAATTGTTTATATGAATCGTATTAATATTTTAAAAGTTATTAAGTGTATTCTCATTTTTAGTAATGGACCGAATTAAAATACTTTAGGGCACTGATCATTAATTAGCCAAACTTAGAGGTTACAAATAATAAATGACGAAATTAAATGTTTAATATGACAAATATCCTATTTTAAAGCTTTATTAGATAATACTTCAAAGTATAGGGTTCGCATGGTAATTATCTCAAAGTTTGAGGTTTACATGGTCATTATTTCAAAGTATAGGGTTTATAATGTAATTAGATTAAATGTATCATCTTGTTAAAATTTTTCCATGCACATTTAGTATGAAAAGAAAGAACCATGCTTCAACATTATGATCGACCATCTTTAAGCTTCGCCATCGCGGTCCATATGATTAACATTTACGACCAAGTAAACAGTAGTACTACTAAACCCGACTCATCTTCCCGACGCCCTCTCAAAATACAAGCTGTCTTACCCCAATAAATTTTATAAACCACATTAAAACTTCAAACAAGACCTTCGATCCATGTTCTAGTCGACACCATAAACAAGATTCATATACTTCCTTTTATCCTCATTTAACGTGATATAAAAATTCAACAATATGCATGTCGTGTGGTTTCTTAAAGAATCAGATTCAAAGGCTAAGTCCAATTTCTCCTTATTTGACATTTACTCTTGTACAATTCATTATTTTATGAGGAAAAAGATTATTATATGTGACAAGGTTTTTACCTTATTCTTCCATGTGTGTCGACACAAAAGAGGTCCAAAATCAAATAATTAAGACATAATCGGGCACAAAAGGGTCTCATATGAGCTTTATATCCATTATTCATGTATTTATAATACTGATTGTTTTACTGGTTCATGATATCATCTTATGTGATGTATGAATGATATCTAACATGCGATGAAAGACCAAAACCCCTCGACACAAATCAGAAGCAAGGAAGAAAGGGACAAGCAGAAGTTGTGTTACACCTTGCGTGAAAGAAAGAAGAGGACCATGTCACACGAGACAACCAATACCTATATACCCACTCAGGGTTCCAGCCAAAACATGCGATTATCAAGTAAGACCTTCGAACCAATGACCACGATTACAGCCACGTTACGAACCTACGAATCTCTTTTCTTTTTCACCTCTTGTTGTCGACTGGAAGATGGAGAAGAAGGGGATCCCTTTTTTTTTGTCGTCGCCTTAGATGGTAGGATTTAGGGTTTCTCGTGAATTAAATGGTAAGTTTTTTAATAGGAATAAATGAGAGTTAATTGGAAATTAAAAGGGGAGGGGCGTTAGTTTTTTTTTTGGCCGATCCACAAGGAAAGAAAAACATGACAAAGTCAATATTCTTAATTACCATTTATATGTTTATTATTTAGTTTAATTTGCCTTCCAAACTTGCATATACGATTTGGTCCAAAGTGAAATGTGTGATTTCTATTTAGCGGGTAATAAGTGTAAATAAATTTTATCATCTTGCTTAAATCATCTATAAGTTAAGTGTTAAACTTAGTTAACGAGCTTGACGTGTGTTACGAATTTTTATAATTATTGACTTGAGGGCAAAAGTGTCTTTTAACACGTTTGAGATTTTAGGGTTTTACAACTCTTCCCCTCTAAAAAGAAAATTTTCGTCCTCGAAAATTGAAGTCGCAGAGGTACACAGAGACGTACCGGCTTAAGGCAGACGTAGCAATCCATAGTTTCACACAGGTCATAATCGTATCAGTTTCAAAGCGTACAAATCTTACACGTACAAATCGTGAGAATCTCACAAAGAGGTACAAAATTCCAAACGAACATGAGGTGTCAAATACGGATATAACCTTATTCCATTCACGTACCAACCCCAGGTATTTCCCAACACGTCGTATGATTTCAATAAGTTCAAATTATATGATCTCGGTATTATCACGTTGATCGGGCGTCATAATACTTGCATCACATAACAAGCCCTTATCGTCATCATATTCTGTCCCGGGTCATGACAAATCACATAATCAATATCACGACAAAACATATCATATACAGATATCAAGTAACATACCAGAGCAGACCAGAATCGCGTACATACAGCATATAACACATCAAACAACTTACCATACCACAAAGGAGAGAAAACCACCAACTTGCATGAAACGGTTCCTCATGACTCATTACTGTCGGTCCAACAGAAAACTGAGATATACCAGAATGCTAAACGATAACTTCACGATCAAACAAACGAGTCCCGAACGAATCAAAGAAAAGTAATGCCGATCAAAATCACATAACAAAATATCAAACAGCCACAAACGCATGACAAACAAATCGGAGTAACACAAGTCGCGCCCAATCATATGAAGTAGATGAACCTTCACAACCACCTGTTGAACCTTGTCTCCGTCTTTTGCGTCTTTGGTTGATCCGTCCAGCTTCCTCCAACAGCATCTTGATGTCTCCAGCAGCACGGTAGTTGGGTACGACTTCTGCTTCACGAACCTCTCCAGCTCGAGACTGTTGTTCAGCAACTCAGGTTCGGCACCATCGTCTTCTGCTCCACAGTAGTCTCCATCTAACGATCGACAAACGGATGTGCGAAGACAAAATAATAAAATCAAATGCGAAGAGAAGAAGAGCAAAACAGTGAAGACAAAGATTAGCGAAGTCAAACTGAACGCAATCAAAAAAATCGGATAGATCATAACAGACGGAACCTAGTGTCTACCCAAGTCCTCACAGGTCAATCCTAAGGTCAACAGACGAAACCTGGGCTCTGATACCATAATTGTAACACCCCAACCCGACAAGGGTAGAAGTGTCACAGTCTGGTGTCATATCAGAACATACAAGTAAAATCTTCAAGCGGAAATCTTTAAATAATAATGCACCAAGTCATAATAACCAAAGATTTACAAGGGAAATTACAAAATCCAATAGTTAGAATAAAATAGAATCTCAAAACAAAAGCCCGCCAAAAAGTCCAAATAACAAGGTAACTAGGGTTAGTCCACTCAGATAATCCACCTCTCAGCCCAAACATAGCCCATCTTCAAAACCTAAAACCTGCCGCAGGAAAAGAAATGCGGCTGAGCTTAAAAAGCCCAGTGAACAGATATAACAAACGAAAGCTAAATAAAATCTGAAATGCAATGAAACAAAGGAACGGATAACAAGTCGTAGCGAAATGAGAGTAATGAGTCAAAGAGGATCCTGCAGAACATAATTATACAGATATCCAAAACGAACAGATAACAAGGAGAGCGAAACGAAGCAAAACATCGATGACATATAAGCCAGCACATACAAACCAGACATACAAGAACTGAAACATAAGTAAACATAGCAGGCATAGCATCCACACAACGTATATGTCATACAATCAATTCAGGAAATCAAAATACCTACCAGCCAAACAGATATCTACAGGAAAGCGGAAGCAATAAATGAATCAGTGAGCATGGCAATTCACACAGGTTAAAACTCTTAATTGAAGACATGATCAGTATCGTAACGGTAATCAAACATGGCAGTCACAAGTAACAAGTAGGATACAGTAAGAACACTATAATCAAATGAATTAAATACATAGTAGGGCAATTAAACAGTTAACAAGCTAGGCTTCACAAATTGAACCATTTACCCAATCAAACCGTAGCATAAATATAAATGCAAACATGGCAGGTCAACAACAAGCGTAATAAGGACACCACGGATAGTCATATTCCACGAGATTAACAGAACGAGGTACAAAAGATAAACAGATCAACAATCGATTACACATTAGCATGGTCACCATACAATTCAGAGGGTCACATAACAATGAGATCACATATCATCAGTTGAAAAACAGGTAACTCGGATAACCACATATTAATCACATCATAGCAGGATAATCAGTAGTCACATAAAACATGAAATGCATAATCAAATTCAATAAGCATATAATAACCGCAATGCGTGAATGGAACCATAGTCTGAAGTAACGGAATGAAAATGTAACAGATCAATGTAATGGAGTATCTATATCTTGGTAAAAGTGAATCATATAAAGGTATTGAGTAATGAACAAGTAATACATATTATGGTGCGTTGGGGAATAATGGAAGGTACAATATAGGTTTATCATAAGTGTAAGGGTTATCAGAAATCTACCCGAGCCCGGAAACATATCATATCATATCATATCATAAGTAGCCATTGTATTCGGAGGGGTGACCTCGGAATACCATACATAATAGGAGGGGAGACCTCAGTAACAAATGGAGTAGCTAGCTCCCAGAATTGTGAAGACGCGGATTGCACCCGACATCATTCACCAAACAAAGCTCTAATCAGATCAAATCCCTCGAACATATCAAATCTAGGATGCATCCATACGCCCCCCAAAACATATAATGGCCAAATCATATACATATAGTGAGCTCATAATCATATCAAAATGGGGACGGTGTGGAACATCACTCAACCACACTAAAGTCATGCCATTGGTGCATCAATGACACGGTCAGGTTACCTTCCGGACTAGGAAACAAATTTTGGCTCGGGTATCAAACTGACGGGTCAAATCATAATCATACCATATCATAAGGGTTCATATCATATTTCATATCAAAGTTCATATCAAAGTTTCATATCAAAGGTTCATATCAAAGGTTCATATCAAAGGTTCATATCAACGGTTCAGATCAAAGGTTCATATCAAAGGTTCATATCAAAGGGAGCATAGCAAAGTCATAGGGAAGCCCTAATCATGAGGCTTAGAGTACAACGTAACAGTTCAAGCTAATATCGAAAGATGTATAAGAATCACGAGAAACCTTAAGAGATAAGGTCAGAATATCTGTACCTTAACGCCAATAAAAGGAAATCATACGAATGAATGAACAGAACGACACAACGTCACGCCTTCATCAATGAATCTACACGGATTACGGTTCGAATAATACTTATTAGCTCATAAACGTCATAATGGAATAATTGTTTATATGAATCGTATTAATATTTTAAAAGTTATTAAGTGTATTCTCATTTTTAGTAATGGACCGAATTAAAATACTTTAGGTAATCGGGATCATTAATTAGCCAAACTTAGAGGTTACAAATAATAAATGACGAAATTAAATGTTTAATATGACAAATATCCTATTTTAAAGCTTTATTAGATAATACTTCAAAGTATAGGGTTCGAATGGTAATTATCTCAAAGTTTGAGGTTTACATGGTCATTATTTCAAAGTATAGGGTTTATAATGTAATTAGATTAAATGTATCATCTTGTTAAAATTTTTCCATGCACATTTAGTATGAAAAGAAAGAACCATGCTTCAACATTATGATCGACCATCTTTAAGCTCGCTCGCGGTCCATATGATTAACATTTACGACCAAGTAAACACGTAGTACTACTAAACCCCGACTCATCTTCCCGACGCCCTCTCAAAATACAAACTGTCTTACCCATAATAAATTTTATGCGCCACATTAAAACTTCAAACAAGACCTTCGATCCATGTTCTAGTCGACACCATAAACAAGATTCATATACTTCCTTTTATCCTCATTTAACGTGATATAAAAATTCAACAATATGCATGTCGTGTGGTTTCTTAAAGAATCAGATTCAAAGGCTAAGTCCAATTTCTCCTTATTTGACATTTACTCTTGTACAATTCATTATTTTATGAGGAAAAAGATTATTATATGTGACAAGGTTTTTACCTTATTCTTCCATGTGTGTCGACACAAAAGAGGTCCAAAATCAAATAATTAAGACATGAATCGGGCAGCAAAAGGGGTCGTCATATGAGCTTTATCATTCATTAATTCATGTAGTTATAATACTGATTGTTTTACTTGGTTCATGATATCATCTTATGTGATGTATGAATGGATATCTAACATGCGTATGAAAGACCAAAAACCCTCGACACAAATCATAAGGAAGAAAGGGACAAGCAGAAGTTGTGTTACCTTGGCGTGAAAGAAAAGAAGAGGACCATGTCACAACGAGACAACCAATACCCTATATACCCACGATCAGGTTCCAGCCAAAACATGCGATTATCAAGTAAGACCTTCGAACCAATGACCACTTACATGCCTGCACGTTACGAACCTACGAATCTCTTTTCTTTTTCACCTCTTGTTGTCGACTGGAAGATGGAGAAGAAGGGGATCCCTTTTTTTTTTGTCGTCGCCTTAGATGGTAGGATTTAGGGTTTCTCGTGAATTAAATGGTAAGTTTTTTAATAGGAATAAATGAGAGTTAATTGGAAATTAAAAGGGGAGGGGCGTTAGTTTTTTTTTGGCCGATCCACAAGGAAAGAAAAACATGACAAAGTCAATATTCTTAATTACCATTTATATGTTTATTATTTAGTTTAATTTGCCTTCCAAACTTGCATATACGATTTGGTCCAAAGTGAAATGTGTGATTTCTATTTAGCGGGTAATAAGTGTAAATAAATTTTATCATCTTGCTTAAATCATCTATAAATTAAGTGTTAAACTTAGTTAACGAGCTTGACGTGTGTTACGAATTTTTATAATTATTGACTTGAGGGCAAAAGTGTCTTTTAACACGTTTGAGATTTTAGGGTTTTACAGTTCGGTTATATATATATATGTGGTTCGGTTTATATGGCTCGACCTAACTATGATCCGATTCAAATAATACGTATCAAATAACATGCTCTTTAATAATTATAAGGTTCAAGTCATTATGGTTTGTTCTTGTTGGTTTCATACGGTTCGGCCACAAAAGAAAAAAAACACAATTCAACTAAACAAACAAGTTACAACATATTATACGTTAGGTGTTATCAAAATAAGACGAGGAAACACGTTATACCTTAGCTCGTTGAACAAGAACTCGCGACACCAAGGGTGTTTGTTACTCGGCCGAATGGAACAAAAAGAAAAGAAGAGGCAACCAAAACTAGGGTTCCAAATTAGAGTTAATGAGTTATATTTGTAGGTGGTAACATTTTTGGTTTAGGGCTTTGAGGGGGGTATGGCTTCGGCTTGGGTCCAACCGAAACAAAACAAACCCACGGCCCAAGTGGCCTTCGACTCTTGATCCATACGAACAAAACAAACCGCCGCCCAACATGGTTCACCAAATAACGAATGACAAGGCCCAACTAATGGGCCCAACACTTTAGCGAAACGTTTAAATCTTCGTCAGACAAACGTCGAACATCACGTACACATATTAGTTAAGTTTTAATTATTGATAAGTTAAGTTTTAATTTCGTTAAATGAATATAAATGTCTTTTACGTATTTTATAAATTTTGATTCCAAGGGTATTTTAGTCTTTATTCATGTTTTAGATTTTCGGGTTTTACAACTCTTCCCCTCTAAAAGAAGAATTTTAGTCCTCGAAAATTGAAATGAAACGAAAACGAAATGAGAACATACCAAACTATTCAAAGAAATGAGGATAACTAGCTCGCATCGACTCCTCGTTTCCCAGGTAGCCTCAAGCTCTGGGTGATTTTTCCAAAGAATCTTAACGAACGGAATGACTTTGTTTCTCATGACTCTTTCTTGCCTTTCTAAAATAGCTTCCGGTTCTTCAGAATAAGACATATCGGATTGAATTTGATCAAACGGATAAGAAGAAACGTGTAACGGATGATAATTGTATCCCCTTAGAAGAGATACATGGAAAACATCATGAACATGCGATAACTGAGGCGGAAGTGCTAATCGATACGAAACTTCTCCTATACGCTCCAAAATTTCAAACGGACCGATGAATCGAGGACTGAGCTTGCCCTTGATTCCAAAACGTTTCACACCTCTAAACGGCGAGACTTTTAGAAATACACGATCTCCAACCCGAAATTCTAAATCACGACGATGCTTGTCGGCATAACTTTTCTGACGAGACCTAGCCTCCTTCAAATTTTCTCTAGCAACAGCTACTTTCTCATTAGTGATCTCAATCATTTCCGGACCTTCAATTAAGCGTTCACCTACTTCATCCCAACAAGTAGGTGCTCTACATTTTCTCCCATAAAGAAGTTCAAACGGTGCTCTTTTAATGCTAGCATGCCAACTGTTGTTATATGCAAACTCTACTAAACACAAATATTCATCCCAGCTGCCCGTCCATTCTAAAGCACAAGCCCTTAGCATGTCCTCTAAGGTCTGAATAGTCCTCTCTGACTGACCATACATCCGTTTGAGGATGAAATGCTGTACTAAAATTAAGTCGAGTACCCCAAGCTTTTTGCAAACCTTTCCGTAAACGGGAAGTAAAACGCGGATCCCTATCGGACACAGTAGATGCCGGAGTACCATGAAGTCTAACTATCTCTTGCTGAAAAATTTCCGCCAATCTACCAATACCATAATCCTTTCTCATTGGTAAGAAATGAGCAGATTTGGTTAGTCGATCAACAACTACCCAAATCGCATCATGCTTCTTCCGAGTAAGAGGTAGTCCAGTCACAAAATCCATAGATATCTTATCCCACTTCCATGTCGGAATATCCAATGGTTGCAACAATCCACTAGCCCTTTGATGTTCAATCTTAACCTGTTGACAAATCATACACTTCGACACAAACGCCCACATCTTGCTTCATACCATTCCACCAAAAGTACTGCTTCAAATCCCAATACATCTTGGTAGAACCAGGATGGATAGTGAAAGGAGAACTATGAGCTTCATCATAACTTTTCTGGCAACCGAATCATTGGGAATACAGAGCCTATCTTCATACCATACAATTTCGTCATTATCAACCTTAAACTCCGTCACTGGCTACCTTCTTCAACATTTTGCGCTACGGCCCACAAATACCGGTCATCTTTCTGAGCTTCTTTAATTTGCAGTATAAGGTTTGACTCCACCTTCATACTAGCCCAATATCCCTCAAAACCTCGTACGCATAGCTCAACATCCAAACGCTCTAAGTCACGAATAATCCTAGGTTCAATCTCAATACTTGCAAGAATGCCTTATTTCCGACTACCTAAGTGCGTCAGAACTACATTAGCCTTACCTGGATGGTACTAAATGTTGGTGTCATAATCCTTAAGAAGTTCTAACCATCTTCTTTGTCTCATGTTAAGTTCTTTCTGAGTGAAAATATACTTGAGACTCTTATGGTCGGTGAAAATATCACACGCCTCTCCATACAAGTAATGTCTCCAGATCTTCAATGCGAACACCACAACAGCTAACTCAAGGTCATGAGTTGGGTAATTCTCCTCATACGGTTTTCATTGCCTTGAAGCGTAAGCTATCACCTTTCCATGTTGCATCAAAACACAGCCTAATCCTTTCTTAGATGCATCACTATAAATTTGAAATCCTCCAGAACCAGATGGAAGAGTCAAAATAGGAGCAGACACCAATCTCCGTTTCAACTCCTCAAAACTCTTTTCTCGTTCATCCGTCCATACGAACTTTTCTCCTTTTCTCATCAGTTGGGTTAGGGGCAAAGCTAATCGAGAGAAACCTTCTACAAAACGTCGGTAGTAACCAGCAAGTCCTAGAAAACTCCTAACCTCAGTCACTGTCGTAGATCTTGGCCACTTAGTGATAGCCTCAACCTTAGACGGATCCATGGTGATACCATCAGCAGATACAATATGACCAAGGAAAGCGACTTGTTTTAACCAGAATTCACACTTCAAAAATTTGGCGTACAACTTCTTCTTCCCTCAGAATCTCCAAACTATCCGGAGATGTTGTTCATGCTCTTCTTCTACTTAGAGTAAACCAAAATTTCGTCGATGAAAACAATAACAAACTTGTCGAGAAACTCATGGAAAACACGATTCATTAGGTCCATAAATACGTGCGCGCATTTGTCAAACCGAAAGGCATAACGAGAAATTCATAATGACCATATTCAGTAATGCAACGCGGTCTTAGGAACATCTTGCTCCCTCAGTACGGAATGATGATAACCGTGATCTCAGATCAATCTTCGAAAAGAACTTAGCTCCTTGCAGTTGATCAAATAAATCATCAATACGCGGCAGGATAATGATTTTATGGTAATACGGTTGAGTTCACGGTAGTCGATACATAGACTATGTGCTTCCATCCTTCTTCAAACAAGACAGGTGCACCCATGGAGAAACACTGGTCAAATAAATCCATTCTCTATCATCTCTTGCATGCTCCTTCAATTCCCCAGGTTATACGGTGCCATAATGGCACGGAGCTTCAAATCGGGTTGCACCGTGAATTAACTCAATGCTAAACTCAACTTCTATGAAATGGGAAGACCGGAAGTTCATCGGGAAAAATGTCAGTGAATTCACAAACAACAGAAAGGTTTTCAATGTTAGGACTCTCCAAAGATGTATCCTTAACAGATGCCAGAAAACCTTGGCACCCATGAGCAAGCATGGTCCGTGCCTTCATAGCAGAAATAAACTTAACAGATTTGAGAGGTTGAGAACCATAATAAACAAATTCAGGATGTTTTATGTCTCCAAAGATCACAGCTCTAGTATAGCAAATCAATGGAAGCTCTATGGTAAGCCAACCAATCCATGCCTAGAATGATATCAAAGTCGACCATATCGAGAGGATACAGATTTGCAGAGTTTAATACGATCATCAAAACGAGAGAGGGCACTTAACGATGATCAATGATCATGTGGTTTTCATAGGCGAGATATATAAGTGATTCGCTAGCGGTTTGGGCTTCATATTAAGTCTTAGCAAATGGAGATATAATGGAGTGTGGCACCGTATCAAAATAAAGCGAAGATAGAAAATCATCAATGAAAAGAGTGCCCGTAATGGTACTCTGCGCGCCCGCTGATTCCGTAGTAGCATAAACACGCCCAGAGAGTGGTGGTGGCGGCTTGATGTAGTTTATGAATCACGGGTTCCTCTTAGGTCAATCCTTGATCTTGTGAGTAGTGGAACCACAAGAGAAACATCCACCAGCTGGCCTTGAAACACCGGGCCCGGATGAGTCTTTCCACAAGTACAGATAGTGGTGGGGAGGCAAAACTTCACCGGCCCCTTTGCCGACCGTAAGATCCTCTCAAGCATCACCCTGATTTGATCCTCGAGCCGACCGATCCTTGTTGTAACTATTGTTACCTTGATTCCGACGATCATTTCCATTCTTACCAGAGCTCGCTATCCTCCGACTCCTCGCCTAGAGTCCACAGCCTTCCTTCGACCGACCCCACTGATCATAACTCCTTATCCACTTGACCCTCGAATCATAATTCCTACCGAATTCCCTTATAATCATTGCCTTGAGTCCTACCTTGAATCCGATCACCATCGCGATTACGCTTGTTGGAACTCAAACCCTCATGAAAGATCTCAATGTTACGAGCTGCGTCATTGCAGGCCATCCCCATCCCTCATACTCGTTAAGCGTCGGTCCAACACCCACTTCTTCTCAATCCCCACTTGAAGTGCTTAGTTGACACCTACCATCTCCAAAGATTCGCCCTACAAAACTTACCAGCCTTATAAACCTACCCATGTACTCATTGGAGTTCTCATGATCAAACTGGTAGATTCCTTGATAATCCTTTTCATACCTTTGCCGGTTCAAGATCGTAAGTAACGATTATAGAAGATAGTCTGAAACTCAGCCCAAGTACAAGTAATAGCAAAAGCATCTCCTCCTCGTGCCAGTGCCTTCTACCAGTTCAAAGCATCACCTCTAATTTAAATGCAGCCAACCGGTCTTAAATTCACCTACAACCCATTACTTCAAACGGCTTCTCAATATGAGTGATCCAGTCAAATTCTACTCAAAGGGGAGTGGTGAAGTGCTAAAAGAAAGAGGCTTGAGCTTACCAAACGCTTCGAGCCAAGTGTGAATGCCGACGGTTTGATTTCCTCCACCACACCTAAGCACCACCGTCCAATTCGTAATGTTGTTGATCACCGTGTCATCACCTCGTGTAGTGTAAGACCAGTGGAAAGAGTGTTAAGCGCATTGGCAACCGCAGCATCCAAGCCAGGAATATCATCGCTCCATCAGCGCTACACTAGTAGTAATGGGTTCGAACCATCTAAACGATATTCAAACGATTAGCCAAATGAACAAAGGTGAGATACGAAATGGAAGTTCGCAGAAGGAAACCTAAAGTCTACCCAATCCTCACAGGTCAAAGCCTAAGCTCTAAGGGTCTCAAAACCTAGGGTTCTTATGTCACAGGTCCTGACTACAAGTCGTAAACCTGGGCTCTGATGCCATAAATTGTAACGCCCCAACCCGACAAGGGTAAAGGAATCACAAGTAATGGTGTCATATCAAAGCAAACATAAACATCCAAAAGAAATCTTAACATAAATGCGGAAATAATTCAAGTCAAAACGACTTCAATACATAGGTCCCAGCGGAAAATAACTCCAACAAAATATCTGAAATAATAAGTCTTAAATGGCATCATAAGATCAAAGCTAAATAAATCTCTAAGGTAAGTCCACTCATGCACTCATCCCAAAGCAAAACCCAGCTTCCAATGCTTAAATACCTGCCGCGGAAGAAAAGAAAATGCGGCTGAGCTTCAAAAGCCCAGTGAACAGATATGAAAGCAAAGCGAATACTAAACGATATCGAATATGAAATATAATAAACGAAAGATAGCAAAATCATAATCATTTTCAAAGTATAAATCAGAATTTTCAAATAAAGTTTATAGTTAACTACCACGAGCCCAGAAACAAATATCAGATCATAATCATATTCTCATAAGGCAACATTTCTCGTAAGGCAACATTTCTCGTAAGGCAACATTTGTAGGGGAGACCTACCAGAGTTATGAAGGACGTGCATGCACGCAGCATCAATCATCAGATAACATATAACAGATAACAGATAACAGATAACAGATAACAGATCTAGGATGCATCCATACGCCCCTTCCTACATATACAAAATATGCTCCACCATCCAGAACGTGGCGTAACATCACTCTACTGCCCTAGAGTCATATCAGAGGTGCATCAATGATACGGACATGGAACCCCCATGACTAGTGAAATATTTGGCTCGTGTGTCAAACTATCTTAGGTCAAATCAGAATGTCATAACTGACAAAGATCATATTTTATCAGAAGGTTATTCATATTTTCAAAATCGGAGTTTTCATATCATATAGTTCAAAATCAGATGTTTCATAATTCGAAATCATAGTTCGATAAGCAATGTACAAACAAAATGGAATGGGGTTCATAGCAAAGGCTTAGGAAACCCTAATAGAAAAGCTAACGAAAAGAAAACGTTATAAGGAACCTTTACTGAAAGGTCAGAATATCTGTACCTTATTCCAAAGCAAATGATCGAAAAGCAGAAATACGAAAGACAAAGGATTACTCCTTCTTCTCATAACCTATACACATTAACGGTCGTCCATGTTATTTATGATTCCATAATCGTCGAAATGATCTTTTAACATTTGGTGTTTATACTTAGTGTATTCAGTGATCTTCATACTTTAGGGTTTTATGATTAAATGAGACTTAAGTGTTTTATAATTAATATCGTAGATTAGGGTTCATTATGTCATTTATTAAAGTTTAGGGTTAAATGTGAAAATAGTTTAAACGTCATAACTCACACATGAAATAACGAATTAACACTCTTAGCTTCAAACCCTAATCGACTCTCATTATGTTCTAGGGTTTTCTCCTTCTTTTAATATCACATTAAAATGCATTTACTTTTCATGTTACGTCTTTTAATGACTCGCTACTTAACCTAACACCTTCATGTCTTAACCATACTACGCACTTATATACATGTTCTACTTCAACTTTTATTCCCATGCACGTTTATGATTTTATGTGACACACAAGTTACTTATTACTCGGATTAATTACACATCTACACACACATGCACAATAGTTTAGACTAGATACGACCACGTACTACGTTTACATATCCACAAACTAACTTGACTTATAAAACGCACGCATATGAGACACGGTTCACAAACCAATTAGGGTTCGGCATGCATGGTTCGGTTCACATCTCAATCTAGGGTTTAGGTTTACATGATCCCTTACTCGTTTAATACTTGTTCAAAACTCTCACATGGTTCGGTTATATATATATATGTGGTTCGGTTTATATGGCTCGACCTAACTATGATCCGATTCAAATAATACGTATCAAATAACATGCTCTTTAATAATTATAAGGTTCAAGTCATTATGGTTTGTTCTTGTTGGTTTCATACGGTTCGGCCACAAAAGAAAAAAAACACAATTCGACTAAACAAACAAGTTACAACATATTATACGTTAGGTGTTATCAAAATAAGACGAGGAAACACGTTATACCTTAGCTCGTTGAACAAGAACTCGCGACACCAAGGGTGTTTGTTACTCGGCCGAATGGAACAAAAAGAAAAGAAGAGGCAACCAAAACTAGGGTTCCAAATTAGAGTTAATGAGTTATATTTATAGGTGGTAACTGATGAGTGTCTAAATACTCATCATTTTTATACTGTTTAGAATGCCAAAAACATCTGAAAACACTCAGAAATGCTTCAAAATGATAAAAATATCACAAACAAGTGTTTTATATGTTTTAAATGCAAAAACATCAAAATCTGGTGAAAACCGTATCAAGTTTGCATAATTGGCGAGTTTAGTCCCCCAAGTTTTAAAAGTTGTCAAATCTGGTCCCTGGTCATTCCAAAACTTATAAAAAGTCATTTAAGGTCCATAAGATTCAAAAGTTGTCAAAATAAACCCTTCAAAGTTTAAAAATCACAAATTGACAACTTTAGTCCTTTAACTTTGAAAATTGTCAAAATAGTCCTTGGAATTATAAAAATGGAATTTTACAAAATGGTCCTTGTACTATTCTTATATGGCAGGTTTGATCCTTGTGTGAACTTTGGAAGATTGTTAATTTCAGTCCTTGAAGTTTGGCAGATTTACACTTTTGGTCCTTGTGCTTATTTTAACCAAACCGGACCCTATATATTATCTAAACCCAACTCAGGCCCAAATCCAATCTATTACCCAAACCCCGCCCATTTTTAAAGTGACATAAAACCGCCTACACTGTTTATCCCTCTCACCCCCACTGCAAACCAAAACCAGCCATGGTTTCCACCTCTCCCCACCTTTCCACCTCACCTACCTTATCCCCCCAGCTGGTTAACAACCCCCCTCCACCTCTACATACAACCAAACCCAATTAATGCAATAAACCTGCCCAAGACTTTTTGGCGCCAAAAGTAAAATTGATGGCTAGGATTTGTTTCAGAGATCCAATGGTGGTGGGATTTACTCAGAGGCATGTGGGGAGTTCAAAAAGGCTATAAAGAAGAAGAAAGGAGCAGTATGAAAAGAGTAGTAGAGTAGCAGTAGTGTAATTTTAATTACTTGTCCTTTTAATTATCCTAAGTTTTTCAGTACATGTTCAAGCTTTTTAATATCTTGTAATAATATTTCAGTGAATTTCAAATCTATTGTCAGTTTCAATTTCAGTAAATTACCACGTTTTTATGATTTTGCAATTTCTACCTTAATTTCTCAAATTGATCTAAAGTTGTTTGTATCTGATGTTTTAGACTAAGAAAGCTCATAAAAGCTCTTAGGAATCTCTTATAAGCTTTTAGAAATCTTAAATACTTTGTTTAGTATTAAAAACAGAAAAACAAGAAAAATCAAGAAAAAATAGTGAGAAAATAAAAATTCCATTGAAGAAATGATCAAGTCTGAAGCAAGGATGATTATGGATTGTATCTTGGTTTAGAGCTTTGTGGAAAGCTATAGGAGTGTCCTTTGTCCTCAGTTCTCTGTTTTACCCTTGAATTCCATATGTAGCAATTTCCTTAAATTTGCATTTCCTAAATTAAGTACTATAATCTTGTTAGTTCTAGCTTTAATCTGTCTAAATTGAGTTAATATCAGTTCATTAATAAGTTACTTTGTTTAAAAATTAGTTCTAGTTCATTAAGCTTCTTAACAGCTTATTAAAATGGTGTTTGGATTTGCTGAGTTTGATAACTCAGAGGTTGTTTTGGTTGAACTTTCTAGTTGGTATATGTTACATCATGTCTAAAGAGGGTAGTTTAACCATAAAATACAGTACTCATAAGATAAAAAGTCAAAATCTCATGTATTTGCCCTTAACAGTCCACTGTTGGGATTTTGAGTTGCAAAATTCATTTTACAAGCTTAAAAGTTGTTGGTTTAGCTTTAGATAATCTTAGTATAGCTTAATATAACATATACAGTCATCTAGGATCATCAAAAGTTCAAATAAGTCAAACTGTATGTGTTACTGAAAAGTCAAATTTTTCTTAAAGCCCGTTTTTGAATAAAACTTAGAATTTTATTGTGAGTTTATTATTAAGATTTAGCTTATAAGCTTCTAGGATATATAAATATAGCTACTTAAGTAAAATATAAAAATATTAGCTCATTCATAATCAGCTTATCAAGTGCTTATTTCTTAGCTTAGTTTGAGTCCTTTTTCAAAAAGCTCCCATGTGCACAGATTTGGGAGTCTAGTTCACAAGCTCTTAGAAAGCTTATTAGTTACCATTAGCTTATGTAATTTAGCTTTTTGAGAAGCTCACCTAGCTCTCTCAAAGTTTCAAGTTTAGCTTTTCAATTCCTAGCTTATTAGATAAGCTTGCAAGTGCTTTTTAGTTTTGTCCATTTCATTTAAATCACAAACCAATCAGTGTTTAGTAGCTATTCCATAAGCTCATTAAAAGCTCATCAGTGAACTCCACTGTGAAAGCTTTAGTTTTTTGGAAAGCTCATTTGGTCTACTTGTTAGTTGCAGTAATTGTTTTCAATTTTTAGCTTATTAAAGTGCTTAAAAATTAGTTAGAAAGTAGCTAGAAAACCATATAGTGTCCTGTTAAACAGTTAATCTTGTGCTTATTTGGACTGCTTAGTGCTTATTTATAAGTCATTATGCTTTCTCAATGGTCATATTAGCTTATTATAATTAGTCTAGCTTAATCTCAATTAGCTTTTGCTTATTAAATAGCTTATTAGCCATTTTTGCTTAAATCCTTGTGCTTATTTTTCTTTCTTTCATAACTGTTAACAAAAATAAGCTAAAACAGTGCTTATTAGTAGCTTTTGTAAAAAGTTGTAGTTTTGTAAAGTGCTTATTTCAGTGTACTTAATAAGTTGCAAAAAGAAAGTTCAAAAATAAAAATGTTTCACAAAAAGGGAGAGGCAGGGGTCGAACCTGAGACCTCTCCCTCAAGAGGATGATAGTGGTGTACCTGTATGCCATTGCGCCCTTGGGTCTTTCTCGTTAAAACCTTACACAACTTAATATATAACCACGTTTTCCACAATAAGCTTAAACGTAGCAAATAGCTTATTTCCAGCTTATTTTTAATAGCTTTTTCAACTTTTGCAATTTTCATAAATTTGTATTAGTATTAAGTATTTTATAAAAAAGTTTCAGATTTTTCTCATTAGTTTTAGTATTTTTAAACAATTAATTAGTGTAAAATCTTATTTAATTCATAATAAAAAATATAAAAGTCAAAAAAATATAAATCTTTTTTCTAAAATTTTCTTTTGTCATATAGTACGTAAGAAAATTAGTTTTACACTCGTAGGCCTTTTATTTCAATAATTTTACGTTTTTGCTTGCGCTCCAGCGTTATTTTTACACGTAACGCTCGTTTTCATTTTAGGTTACGTTTTATGTTTATTTAGGTTTACGTTTTAATTAAAATAGTTTATTTAAGTTATTTTGTTTTAGGTTTTAAACGTTCATCATTGTAAAAATAGTGATAGCGTTTATTTAATATATTTTATCTTTTTAATTTTCTTAATTTGCATTTAAGTCGCTGTAATTTGTAAATCTTTTCTTTAGGTATAAATTTCTCAAAAACCTTATTGATCACTATCCTTAGTGATTATTCGACATCTGAAGTTGTTTAAACACCAATTCATCCTCCGTGGGACTTAACGACCCAGGAATACACTATATTCCTCTGATCTTCATTGCATTTGTGCTTAAGCTGTTTTAAGTCTGTTACGGTTGGCCATTCACAAGTGGCCAGCTTGTGTGATTAGACTTGACGGTTTTGCACAGATCAAATTTTGGCGCCGCTGCCGGGGAGGCTGTAAGCGTGTTTTAAGCATTTCCAGATCCATTCTTGCACATATACCACCTTTTTGTAAAAAGTTTTTAAAAATCAAAAAGTTCATTAACACTTTTTCTAAAGTGTTAACAACACCAAAAATATTTTCATTCTTTGTTTTTACAAAATATTTATCCAAAAATCCAAAAATATTCATCTTTAACCTCTTACCCTTTTTGATTCTTTATTCCTTTCCCCTCTATCCATTTGATTCTAACTTCTTCTATTCTCATGGAATCTCTCGACTACGACGAAATCTGGAACGAAGTTGAAAAACTTCCTATTTTATCACAAATGTCAAGAATTCGTGTTGTCCATGATGATCCATTGATTCTGCATAGGGAAATGGAAAGAGAAACCAAGGTGACAAAGGACCAGGTACTTCCCTCTGATAATGGAGGTACTAACTACGTCCAACCTACGGTTATCCAAAGATCTAACCCCTCGATTGCTCCTAAGTCGTCTAAAATTGATCCTACACTTTCACGATTTACGGTTAAAAGCAAACATGCAGAATTTAAACCGGTGACTAGCAAGAATGACTTGCCTAATCTTCACGTTTCTCAAGAACCAGAACCAGAGACCATAACGGAAGTGGTGGAAATTGCTAGCTCTCAGAGCACACCACTTGTCCCACCTCCGGATTTTTCAAAATGTTCTTTAAGTCTTATTAGTCATTCAGATCACCATGTTGGTTTTGTTGATTCTTTGAATGAACCGATTCCTTCTCATAACTCTCAAATAGAATCGTTTATTCCTTGTGTCGGTTGTGGTGAGCCTCTTTATGGTTCACCTGTCGCTGGTGTACGTGTGTACAGTGTGGTAATGATATTCTTAACGGGAGTTGTTTGTTTTGTGGTTCGAGGAATTCATTTGATTATGATCCTAATCCGAACTCATTTAACGACCCCTCAAATTTTTCCAACTACCCACCACAGCCCGACTTATCTTCATATAATCAACAATACTGCTGTGAATTTTGTGGAGGTCCTCACCAAGGATTTGAATGTCAATCCGGAAACACGTTTGTCTATGAACAGTTTTCCGGTGATGATCAGAACTTTGGTTATGACCAATATCCATGTTATTCACCAAATCAGTCACAACAATCATTTTGTTGTGAGAACTGTGGAGGTCCCCATTTCAGCTCTGATTGTCAAACAGGGAATCCATTTCCTTGTAACAATTACGACTATCCATATCACGACCAACCTCCACAGTGCCAAATGACTCAAACTCCTCAGCAAACCCAACAAGACACTTATCTAGAGCTTCTGGAGTCAGTGAAAAGAACTGAGGAGTTGAGTAAGACAGCATTTCATAATGTTCCCAGTTTTTCTTGTGTATATTGTGGGGGTCCTCATGATGATTATCAATGTCAACCTTCCGGTTTTGACAAATCTCCACTCCCACAATGTCCTGTCATTCAAAATTCACATGAGAAATCCATGGAAGAATTGCTAGCTGAAGAGCAGGCTGCTAAAATAAATTCCCAAATTGCTTTTGAAAAGTCTATTAGGGAATTAATTGCAAAAGAAAAAGCAGCCAGATCTAGCTCTCAATTTCGTTTTATTCTTGATGACAGTGATGATGAGGATACATTTGATTCATCAAGTTCATCAGTTGATATCCCAGCAGTTGAGATTCATTCTCAAACAACTGCTATCACACCCGAGGTTCACACTCACTCTCTGAACATGGGGGACGAGCATCTTGACACTGTTCCTGAAAAGGAATCGGACGAATTCATAAAGTCTAGTGTTGAGGACCTTGTCCCAATCCCAAGAGAGTCACAGGGAATTCTCGAGCATTTGTGTGATATCCCTACTCCTCTTGTCTTCCAAAGTAATCATGTTGAGATGTGCTCCGATTCTATTGATGACGATTCGTTATCTTGTGGAGACATCAGTTATATGGAAGAATTACCTTCTGAGCTTGTTAGCTTAGAAGAAGAGAATGATGAAGTTACTGACACTGAAATCAAAGATGAAGCACTTCGTGCAACATTACTGAATGTCAGTCTTCTCATTTCTAAAATCGAGGCTTTCAATGAAAAACCTATTTCATCTCCTATCCCCATAAAGGATAGTGACATTTTTTCCGATGATTCTATTCCGGAAATGGAAGCCTTCTGTTTTGATCAGATGGGAGAGAAAATTAGTGGTAATACCACTTCTCATTTTCATAATTCTCTCCCCGATTATGAATCATTTACATTTGAGGAGTTCACCAGTGAACCCACTGATACCAATTCTGAATATGATTCATTTACCTTCGAGGAGTTCTCCTGTGAACTCACTCATATCATATCTCCACCGGAGTATGATAATTTCTACTTTGATCTAGATACACCCATAATATGTCTTGATCAAGTGAACTTAACTGAGGAGATTCATGAAACTATGAATTCTCCTAGTGAGGATGAAGAGTTAGTCATGATTTGTATCATGATTTTCTTTCTCTTCTTCACCTATCCCGTGGCTTCTCCTGTTCTTCACTCCTTCGGGAATGAAGACATTATCTTTGACCCCAGCATTTTCATTTATCATTTTGAGCCGGTTCTATGTATATCTCATCGGTGTGGAACTTTCACGTACTTCAATGTTTATACAAACATCTTGAATGAAAGTCCGATGGAGATTGTCTCTTCCACTTACTTCCCCATGAACAAATTAATTCGGGGTCGAGTCAAGCTAGTGACTCGGTAATCAAAAACAATAGTTAAACATGGGTTTTCACCCGTGTGTACCACCCTAGTGTGGGGGAGTTGTCCCCGCTGTTGTATATAAAACTTAAAAAAAAAAAAAAAAAAAAAAAAAAAAAAAAAGAATAATTGTTGTGTTTCCACACTTTGAATATTGAGGACAATATTCATTTCTAAGTGTGGGGGGGAAATTCTGGCGAATTTGATCATAAATGTACCCTTTTAGTCCCTTTTTCCCCCAAAATGGCCAAATTTTAAAATTTTTTGTAGTGGAAGTACTATGTACTAAACACAACAAATGGTAATCAGTCCGCCATGTCTAACACACATAAGGATTGGCTAATCCAGGAGCAAACGGCTCTTGGTAAAGATATCTCAAATCCGTTTATGGCTTGCAATTTGCCCAAAATTGTATGGTGTTCAGCTCACCATATCCTAAAAAGTAAAGAGTTGGCTAGCCCGCAAGTTTATGGCTTGTGGTAAAGGCAGTGGAAAAACCATAATTGGTAATCAGCTCACCAAAGATAATATTGATAATTTATCTAAGAGTTGGCTAGTCCAGAAGCAAACGGCTTCTGGTAAAGACAAATCAAATCCGTTGAAAGCTTATGATTTGCTCAAAATCATTTGGTTATCATTGTACCAAGGTTCTTACTTGAACTAAAACATTTGGCTACTCCAGAAGTAATGGCTTTTGGTAAAGAGATGAAATCCATTAACTTTTCATAAATCATTGCTAGGGACTAGCAATATCTTAGTGTGGGGGATTGATGAGTGTCTAAATACTCATCATTTTTATACTGTTTAGAATGCCAAAAACATCTGAAAACACTCAGAAATGCTTCAAAATGATAAAAATATCACAAACAAGTGTTTTATATGTTTTAAATGCAAAAACATCAAAATCTGGTGAAAAAACGTATCAAGTTTGCATAATTGGCAGTTTTAGTCCCCCAAGTTTCAAAAGTTGTCAAATCTGGTCCCTGGTCATTCCAAAACTTATAAAAAGTCATTTAAGGTCCATAAGATTCAAAAGTTGTCAAAATAAACCCTTCAAAGTTTAAAAATCACAAATTGACAACTTTAGTCCTTTAACTTTGAAAATTGTCAAAAATAATCCTTGGAATTATAAAAAATGGAATTTTATGCAAATGGTCCTTGTACTATTCTTATATGGCAGGTTTGATCCTTGTGTGAACTTTGGAAGATTGTTAATTTCAGTCCTTGAAGTTTGGCAGATTTACACTTTTGGTCCTTGTGCTTATTTTAACCAAACCGGACCCTATATATTATCTAAACCCAACTCAGGCCCAAATCCAATCTATTACCCAAACCCGGCCCAATTTTTAAACAGATAAAACCGCCTACACTGTTTATCCCTCTCACCCCCACTGCAAACCAAAACCAGCCATGGTTTCCACCTCTCCCCACCTTTCCACCTCACCTACCTTATCCCCCCAGCTGGTTAACAACCCCCCTCCACCTCTACATACAACCAAACCCAATTAATGCAATAAACCTGCCCAAGACTTTTTGGCGCCAAAAGTAAAATTGATGGCTAGGATTTGTTTCAGAGATCCAATGGTGGTGGGATTTACTCAGAGGCATGTGGGGAGTTCAAAAAGGCTATAAAGAAGAAGAAAGGAGTAGTATGAAAAGAGTAGTAGAGTAGCAGTAGTGTAATTTTAATTACTTGTCTCGTTTTAATTATCCTAAGTTTTCCAGTACATGTTCAAGCTTTTTAATATCTTGTAATAATATTTCAGTGAATTTCAAATCTATTGTCAGTTTCAATTTCAGTAAATTACCACGTTTTTATGATTTTGCAATTTCTACCTTAATTTCTCAAATTGATCTAAAGTTGTTTGTATCTGATGTTTTAGACTAAGAAAGCTCATAAAAGCTCTTAGGAATCTCTTATAAGCTTTTAGAAATCTTAAATACTTTGTTTAGTATTAAAAACAGAAAAACAAGAAAAATCAAGAAAAAATAGTGAGAAAATAAAAATTCCATTGAAGAAATGATCAAGTCTGAAGCAAGGATGATTATGGATTGTATCTTGGTTTAGAGCTTTGTGGAAAGCTATAGGAGTGTCCTTTGTCCTCAGTTCTCTGTTTTACCCTTGAATTCCATATTGTAAGCAATTTCCTTAAATTTGCATTTCCTAAATTAAGTACTATAATCTTGTTAGTTCTAGCTTTAATCTGTCTAAATTGAGTTAATATCAGTTCATTAATAAGTTACTTTGTTTAAAAATTAGTTCTAGTTCATTAAGCTTCTTAACAGCTTATTAAAATGGTGTTTGGATTTGCTGAGTTTGATAACTCAGAGGTTGTTTTGGTTGAACTTTCTAGTTGGTATATGTTACATCATGTCTAAAGAGGGTAGTTTAACCATAAAATACAGTACTCATAAGATAAAAAGTCAAAATCTCATGTATTTGCCCTTAACAGTCCACTGTTGGGATTTTGAGTTGCAAAATTCATTTTACAAGCTTAAAAGTTGTTGGTTTAGCTTTAGATAATCTTAGTATAGCTTAATATAACATATACAGTCATCTAGGATCATCAAAAGTTCAAATAAGTCAAACTGTATGTGTTACTGAAAAGTCAAATTTTTCTTAAAGCCCGTTTTTGAATAAAACTTAGAATTTTATTGTGAGTTTATTATTAAGATTTAGCTTATAAGCTTCTAGGATATATAAATATAGCTGCTTAAGTAAAATATAAAAATATTAGCTCATTCATAATCAGCTTATCAAGTGCTTATTTCTTAGCTTAGTTTGAGTCCTTTTTCAAAAAGCTCCCCTGTGCACAGATTTGGTAGTCTAGTTCACAAGCTCTTAGAAAGCTTATTAGTTACCATTAGCTTATGTAATTTAGCTTTTTGAGAAGCTCACCTAGCTCTCTCAAAGTTTCAAGTTTAGCTTTTCAATTCCTAGCTTATTAGATAAGCTTGCAAGTGCTTTTTAGTTTTGTCCATTTCATTTAAATCACAAACCAATCAGTGTTTAGTAGCTATTCCATAAGCTCATTAAAAGCTCATCAGTGAACTCCACTGTGAAAGCTTTAGCTTTTTGGAAAGCTCATTTGGTCTACTTGTTAGTTGCAGTAATTGTTTTCAATTTTTAGCTTATTAAAGTGCTTAAAAATTAGTTAGAAAGTAGCTAGAAAACCATATAGTGTCCTGTTAAACAGTTAATCTTGTGCTTATTTGGACTGCTTAGTGCTTATTTATAAGTCATTATGCTTTCTCAATGGTCATATTAGCTTATTATAATTAGTCTAGCTTAATCTCAATTAGCTTTTGCTTATTAAATAGCTTATTAGCCATTTTTGCTTAAATCCTTGTGCTTATTTTTCTTTCTTTCATAACTGTTAACAAAAATAAGCTAAAACAGTGCTTATTAGTAGCTTTTGTAAAAAGTTGTAGTTTTGTAAAGTGCTTATTTCAGTGTACTTAATAAGTTGCAAAAAGAAAGTTCAAAAATAAAATGTTTCACAAAAAGGGAGAGGCAAGGGTCGAACCTGAGACCTCTCCCTCAAGAGGATGATAGTGGTGTACCTGTATGCCATTGCGCCCTTGGGTCTTTCTCGTTAAAACCTTACACAACTTAATATATAACCACGTTTTCCACAATAAGCTTAAACGTAGCAAATAGCTTATTTCCAGCTTATTTTTAATAGCTTTTTCAACTTTTGCAATTTTCATAAATTTGTATTAGTATTAAGTATTTTATAAAAAAGTTTCAGATTTTTCTCATTAGTTTTAGTATTTTTAAACAATTAATTAGTGTAAAATCTTATTTAATTCATAATAAAAAATATAAAAGTCAAAAAAATATAAATCTTTTTTCTAAAATTTTCTTTTGTCATATAGTACGTAAGAAAATTAGTTTTACACTCGTAGGCCTTTTATTTCAATAATTTTACGTTTTTGCTTGCGCTCCAAATTATTTTTACACGTAACGCTCGTTTTCATTTTAGGTTACGTTTTATGTTTATTTAGGTTTACGTTTTAATTAAAATAGTTTATTTAAGTTATTTTGTTTTAGGTTTTAAACGTTCATCATTGTAAAAATAGTGATAGCGTTTATTTAATATATTTTATCTTTTTAATTTTCTTAATTTGCATTTAAGTCGCTGTAATTTGTAAATCTTTTCTTTAGGTATAAATTTCTCAAAAACCTTATTGATCACTATCCTTAGTGATTATTCGACATCTGAAGTTGTTTAAACACCAATTCATCCTCCGTGGGACTTAACGACCCAGGAATACACTATATTCCTCTGATCTTCATTGCATTTGTGCTTAAGCTGTTTTAAGTCTGTTACGGTTGGCCATTCACAAGTGGCCAGCTTGTGTGATTAGACTTGACGGTTTTGCACAGATCAGTAACATTTTTGGTTTAGGGCTTTGAGGGGGGTATGGCTTCGGCTTGGGTCCAACCGAAACAAAACAAACTGTTAGGACCTAAGATATATCAACCTTATCACTTTACCAAGCAAACCAAACACAAGTATAACCACGTAAACCAAACACTTATGCGTAAATAAGAAAGAAAAGAATAGAAAGATGGTGACTTGATGTATATTCGTGTATGTATTTAGAGAGGTAGAGAGAAGAAAGATGAAACAATAAGTTGTATATTGATTCAAGGGAAAACACACACACACACACACACTCAAGCACACCCCTCAAATGACATACTTGAGGGGTATTTATAGTACAAGACAAAGGATGCCCTAAGGCTTGGCCATGGGCCGAATGTGGGCTTCGTGGGATTGGATTGGACTTGGATTTGATATAAGGCTAGCTTATCTTAACTTATAGCCATTTAGCTTAGCCCAATCCACGAGCCCTTTGACTATTCTAGCACGATATCTAACACACGTTACAAAGTTCCTAATAGTGAATGACCATCACTTCTAATAAAAACTATTAAGGCTAACAATCTCCCCCTAAGGGGTGGTCATTCAAATGATGCTCCACTTGAATAGGTCTTTAATCTTTTTGAGCTTGAACTTTGTGAGTAGATATAGAATAGTCTTGATTCTTTGTTCCTTCATGCTTTGTGATCAGTTAATGTGTTGTCTGCCATTGTCAACTTCGTTGGTTAGGTGTCTCCACGTCATTCTCCACCATGCTCACACTTCTATTTGACTTTGAATTACCAATTATGAAGTTCTCGAGTCTTTACACTTTGTAGATTCTTTGACATTGACGAAGAATCATCTTTAACTTTGAGTAGCCTTTGATTGTGATGAGAACTTTCATGTGTTGTTGGTATGAGCATGTGGCGAGTCTGCACGATCCATCCGCTCTGGAGCTTCCATAAGAAGAAAACATAAAACAGGTTAGTAATAAGCGGATTCCGGCACTTACAAGTTTGAATTTCGAGGGTGTTAACAGCATAGTGTGAAAACACGTCTCTAATTCTTACAGAGGCCGTTCCTGAACTGGAGTCCCACAAGTGAGATAACGCGATGTACCGAAATACACCTACAGTTCAGATGAGTCGCTGAGGTACACCGAAGCATCACCCCACGACTGTAGACCGTTTGAGACACACTAAGCGTAATCCACGAAGAATTACCGAAGTGACCTGCTGTCAGGGCTGCTTGATGTTGACCCTGGCAGGAATTTCCATTCAATCATTGAGGATTACTGTTGTAACTCCCCTCATAAATGTTCTGGCAGATTGCTAAGATCTGCGTAGGACTCTATAATATATCACTTGTGTCCTTATTGATGAACAACAAGCGATGTCATGTCAAGTGTTCCTATGAGATCTTTTGATGAATCTCGTGGCTCTAGACTCAATAGTGCATTTTGGTTTTCCTGAGCGGAGACTAGGGAGAGGGTCTCCTTCTTCAATACCAACGATCTCTAAGAGAAAGTCGATAGATTATGTAGGGTTCCCAGTGAGAATGAAACAAATCCTTTTAAGAGGAATTGAGTGGCTAGAAGGTTAGGTGCAGGGCGTCACTGGGTCCATGACGTCTTTGTCTTCAATACCAGTGTCAACTTAGTGACAACCAGTAGCAGATAAATTGAACCCGGTTTCTGCCCTAAGGTTGAATATGGAGGGCTATTTCTTTTCACCCTTTCTTTTACTTTTCTTTTTAATTCTTCAACCGCTTCTTTCTCCTTTCTCACATTACTCCTTTTTTCAATCATACCTAAGGACTTCTAATACTAACTGTTTTTGATGTCCTTGGGTAGATCCCTCCGGCTCTGGCGGATCATAGGACGGATTTCCTATCCTTAGTCACCTTATAACTCCATGACTGTCCTATTGTTGCCATAAAACCATTTTTCTTGAAAATCTTTCAAAGTATTTATGATTATCAAAACATTTTGTTAACACCTTGAGAGTTTTGTTTATCAGAAACACTCCCCCTTCACATGTGCTTATATTGTTTTAACTGAAATCTGCACAGAGAGGGTAGAGTTCGCACTTTTTGAATTGATCGACTTTAAATGAACAAGACCGATTCGAGACACGTTTACATCACTAGAGAACTAGTTTGAAATTATTACCCATCCTGGTCAAGTCCATAGAAAGTTTCTCGAAATGGTACATTTCCTGACTTTAATTTCTCGTCAATTCATTGGTTACGACTGAGTCGAGCTCATTTGAGATTCAAACACCGATCATAAAACATTTTTGATCACCTTTTAATCACGTTTCTCCCCCTCAAAAATAGCATATCTATGATGTTTTTGAAACAAAATGATTAAAAGATATGTTTTTCGGAAAGCATTTGGAGAGAAACTTATTTAGCATGAATTTTGGAACAACTTTGGTTTAATACTCCCCCTTAACGAAAGCATATTTTTCATACAGAAAATTTTAGAATCAATTAAGGGTTTAGAGGGAGTTATCTTGGTACCAAATGTGAGAGATTTTGAAAAATCTTTTTGAAAAATTTCAAATTAATGGTACGCAAGATGAAGATTTTAAAAATCTTTTGAAGATATTTAGAGAAAAATTATCTTCATGTGATTAAGGATAAGTGCTCGATATATATGAAAATCGATTTTGCGTAGCACTTTCCTTTCTTTAAAGATCGGGTTGCAAGCTGAAATACTTACAAGCCATTGTTTTTAGGAATAGTGCTTGAAAAATATTTAAAACCTTTGTTTTGATTAAGCACTTTCCTTTCTTTGAAGCGCGGGTCCTGAACTGATGTGTTCAGAAGCCATTAATTTGAAGTCCGGGTTTCGTACTGAAGTATACGAAAGCCATTATTTGAAGAAATTTTGAGAAACGACATGTTTTAGAAAACATTAAAGAACTCTCGCTCAAGCATCTGTACATGCCCGTATCATTGTTGAATGACATTTCTAGAAACGTACAGAATATCGATTATACGAGAGACATGTCGTAGAAGAATATTTTTGGATTTTTGGTTTTATATTGTTTTTGAATTTTTTGAAAATTTTCTATTTTTGTATTTTGCTTTTGTTGGTTTTATAAAAGAAATGGAAAATCAAAAATAGAAGATAGAGAGAATGAGAAGAAGATTTTACAGAATTGGAACCCTCTGATGAGCTGGGTTCAGAGATATTTGAATCACCTGCAACCAAAGAAGAAGAGTTTTCACAAATAACAGTGTTAGAAGTACAAGATTCCTCACGGTGAGGGAGATCACTATCAACGGTTGTAGTGGTTTCTACTTCCTTATCCTGATGATTTTCACTATTATCTGTGTTGGTGCAAGTATCAAAAATCTTTCCTGTGGGAATCCATCTAAGACCTATTGTGCTGAAAACTTTTCCCGTGGGTTTCCACCTAAGGTAAGATCTAGGAGTTGTTTTCTTATCAGATGCAGCGGAAGACTCATTTTTTGAAAAACTACGTCCTGAAGAGATCCACCTATTAGGTTTCCTTTTGTTTGACATTTTATCAACGGGCTTGTTTCTATTTGGTGTCTTAGTGGATTGTGCCTCGGCACGAGAATTATCTTTCTTGAGATATTGTAAGGCACATGCATCATGATTAGCTGAAAAGACACATTTTTTACATGTAGTATAGACAAATTCAATATTCTTGTTTAAAACAGCAGCTTTAACTTTGTCACTACAGTCTTTTGGAAATTGATTCTTGTTCGAAAAAGACTTAGAATTCCTAGTGATGTTTTCTAAGGGCATAGCATTTTCTTTTGCGCAACTACTCTTAGATGCAAGCCAATTCCTAGTCTTTTGTAGTGAGTTCCTAGGTATTGGTTTACTACTACTAGCAGTGCCTTGAAATCTTGTAGAATTCATCACCCTAGATGTTGCACCTAGAATTCCGTCTTTTTGAGTCTGTGCCTTTTTCCTAGCTTCTTCTAGATAGTGATTGTTGACCATGTTGTTAAAACCGACAGATTCTTTAACTGGATTTTTGGTCACATTCCGTGTAATATTCCTAGAAATGCCATGTGTAAACACTTTTTCTTTCTCAAAAACAGGTTTTTCAAAAGCTTTGATAATTCTCTTTTTGATAGGCAAAGACTGTGGAGTGACTGTGTTTGACAAATCATTTTTCTCATTGACTTTTGGAGGAAACTGCGAAATAGACATTTTTGGTTTGGAAACCGGTTTGGGAACATTTGTTTTCTCCTTAGTCAATGGTTTTGGAAACTTAGTATCCACAGCCTTTCCTTTTAGACTGTCCAGCTGAGCTCTCAAAAAATCATTTTGCTCTTTCATGTCCTTGTAGGCACGCTCATACGACAATTTGTCATACTTGCATTCCTCTGTTTTTCGATCAAGTTGTTTAAAATAGGACACGTTTTCTTTTTCAAGTTTTTCAAGAGCATTTTCATATTTTGAAACAATTGCGGAGGTCTCAGATTGGAGTCTTTCATGATCTTCAACAGAATATGTTTGTAAAATAATGGACATAATATCGTAGTCATGTTCGAACATCTTCAAGAGAGAATCATTGAGTTTTTCCAAAACTTTGATGTGTTCAATACTTTCATTAGCTTCCTTTACCAGGGATTTATGGTCCTTGACAAAGTCAGCTGTTTCTTTCAAAAGTGCTTGTTCAACATGAATTACCCTTGCACTGATGGCATTCAGCTGAGGGGCAATTAGAGTTTCAAAAAACTTTTTTCTGTTCATTATCAAAACTATTAAACCAGATGTTTGTTGTAATATTAGTTTTAGTTTTAACAGTCTCTTGAAGATACCCAATTCTAGTTTTAACGTCATCTAAAATGCTTCTAGTATCACTTGTGTTAAAAGGATTGTTTGAAGACATTTGTTCGATTTTCGAAAGAGATTTTGAGACAACTACAGGAGTTGAGACTGGTTTTGAAACTGGTGTTGACATTTTGTTTGAAACACTTGGTGTGGTGGAAAACTTTGACTTTTCTTTTTGATTAACAAAAGTAATTCCATTGATTTTGTTCCATTTGTTATAATCAATCGGTTTAAGATCTGGATTCTTTTGTTTCATTTTTGATCTACTCTCCTCAGATAGTTCCAACGTTTCAAGAGAGTCATGCACAATTATGGG
This sequence comes from Chrysanthemum makinoi, assembly GCA_910596185.1. Classification (NCBI taxonomy): domain Eukaryota; kingdom Viridiplantae; phylum Streptophyta; class Magnoliopsida; order Asterales; family Asteraceae; genus Chrysanthemum; species Chrysanthemum makinoi. The sequence continues at coordinate 190,813,525 of OU343222.1, read as the reverse complement.
TGCATGCAAAGGTTTTCCATTGTTCAACACATTCCGTTCTTTCTGAGCTTTCTTGAGAAAACAAGGAGGTGAGTTACCAAGAGCCATTTTTTGCGAAGTATGAAAAATCGGATTTACTTGATTAGAAAGCATCTTGATTGTCTTAGCGGAATGACCCGTTGTAAGAAGTAAATTGTCCAATTTTTTGATCTTTTCCGTTTTATCAAGAATTTCATCAAGAAGAGAATCTTCTCGTTTTGCAAAATCAGCAATTAACTGTTTCTTCTCTTTTTCAAGATCAGAAAACAGTGCTTTTTGTTTTGAAAGTTGGTCATTTAGTTCAGAAATTTCCTTGTTTAAAGATTTGATTTTCAAATTCAGATTCACATCAAGTGTGTCATACTTGAGTTGCAAATCTTTTTCTCTTAAAACAGAATCTCGATAACCAATTTCTAATTCGGACATTTTGTTTGTATGAAATTCATAGGCTTTGGCGTGCTCCTTGTAACTCTCAAGCTTAGCGGTCAATTTCTTATTCGCGGCCTTAACTTCACGATTGACCGTTCTTACTTTCTCAACTTCAATGCCACATTGATTGATTAATGATTCAACATAAGCACGTGTTTCCTCATCAGTCTCAGTATTTTGTGCCACACAGCCTCCACTAGGATCCACATATGGAGTTTCGGAGTTTGTATTGCTACAACTCGGATTGTCCAGGTATGTATCATAAAGTGGGTGCTGCGTCACAGAATTCTGTTCGTCATGAGTAAACACATCAGATATGACATTGTTATAACATGGATCAATGATTGGTACCTCAGATACTGCGTTGGCGTCATAGACAGGAGGTGAGTCTGACTCAGTGTCGTACTTAGCTTCCTGAAGATTTGCCATGAAGATGCAGTTCGCATTAATTTCCTCGAGGTCTTCCAAATCATCCATAATAGCCATAAAGTCATGTTCCTCAGCACTCAACTGAAATCCAGCGCGTTCCTTTTGTACCAACAGGACAGTTTTCTGAAGATACTCAAGATCGTTCTTGTTCGGCTTAGTAGGACAATTCCTTGCCATGTGACCCATTCCTTGACAGTTATAACACTTAATCTGATTACCCTGATTCACATTTCCATAATTCCCAACGACTGGAGCTGCAACATTTCCATTCTGATTACCCACTGCTCTATTCCCAACATTCTGTCCCATCTGATTTCCAACATGCTCGACCCGATGATACCCTGATACGGAATCGCCTGATTACCGATGCGACTGTTAAATGCTTTATCCAATAAAGAAAATATCTGTTGCAAGGTCGCTTCTACATGGTCAGTTTCATGATCAGTGATTCCTTGTTCCTGGTATTGTTGATCTGGATAGAATTGTTGTTGTGGTTGTGGAATGTATTGCTGCAAGTTGTTGTTGTTGGAAGATGATGAAGCTTGTTGTTGTGTATTCACTGTAGTTTGAGTCTTTGCAACGAGTGCCAATGAATCATGATTCTTTGCTAATATTTCTTGCCTGACTTCATTCGCTTCAGCTTGGTTTTGTTTCAGAAAATCATTCAGTTGATCAAAGTTCACCTGATGAAGGTCTTTTGTTTGGTTGACAATAGTGACATATCGTCCCCATTCTTCTGGAAGATTATTCAGGAACTTGATGTTTTGAATGATTGTTCTGGGTGCCAACTTGTTTCTGATAAGCTCATTCATCAAAGTGCAAAACCTTCCATAGTAGGATTCAATGGATTCTCCTGGTGTAGATGTAAACTTTTCCCATTCAGTTAGCAACTTGTTCTCCATGTCTTGTTTACCAATTTCTGTTCCATAACATAGCCGTCTAACACGTTCCCACATATCGAAAGCAGTTTCACAACTGTCTACAGCAGCAAAATGTCTCTTGGTAAACCCAGTTGGACAATATGAATTGCCATGTCATCTGCATCGACTTGTTTCTGATCCTCTTCAGTGTATTCTGATTCAGTTTGAAGATGAGAGGATGGTGGGATGGGAGGTGTTGCATCAGCATTTCCAGGTACATGAACTTGTCGAGGTTTGAAGGGTCCATCCTGAATGGATTTAATCATCAATTTTCCATTAGGTTTTGTCTTGATGTAGCGGAGCATACGACTTGTCCATTGAAGATAACCACCTTTTGCCAACATAGGAGGACGGTTTTCGGCACCGGCTGCATGAATGTCTTGTTGAGTTGCCATTGATGAAGGTATGATATGATAAAGTTGATGTAGGATCGATTCAACGATAAAGGAGTTGTGGTTGATGAAGATTAAGCCCGGTTGAGGTGTTTCGAAAGTCGCACTCAGAACCTTGGTTCTTAGTCGGAAAAAAATTTCGCCCAAAATTTGAAATTCACTTTAAAAATCAATTCTAAGGTCGTATGAAAAATTTGAGTTATGACAATTTTGACGCCAAATTTGACCCGAAAAATTTGAATTTAGGCCCAAAAATTTGGATTTTTGACCAAAATTTTCACTGTTAAACCAAAATTTGAATCTCGCGTAAAAATTGAACGTTTAGTCTCCTCAAAATTTTTTTTTTTTTTTTTTTTTTAAATGAAGAGCTTAGGCGTAGAAACACGAAGTTACGAGTAGACGAGGCTTAGGCGTAGGATCCGGTGCTTATGCGTAGGATCTTATGCGTAGGAAGCTTATGCGTAGGATCTTATGCGTAGGAAGCTTATGCGTAGAAACCTTATGCGTAGGAACCTTAAGCGTAGAAACCTTATGCGTAGAAAGTATCTTACGCGTAACCTTAAGCTTATGCGTAGACAAAAGTTACTCGTAAACCTTACGCGTAATTTTGAAGTTATGCGTAGAGTTACTCGTAAGCTTTAGCTTATGCGTAAACTATGGTTAAGAACCAAAAATCCTTTACACTATCACAGCGTAAGAGATATCCACAAGTCGAAGTGTTCCACACACTTATCCAAGTGAGGGAAGCAAGCTGAGTAATGTTATAGCACGAAGATTCTTCACCAAAAAGTTACGAGTAGAAAACTTATGAGTAGTTGACTTTCTTACGAGTAGAACTAGGGTTTTGACTTACTCGTAAAAAAATTCCAACGATTCAAACAAATTCGCTTGCACAGATATCCTTAAAAACACTCGAATAACACAAAAATGTTAACCTTTTTCACCCAAAGTGCTTAGAAAAGTTACGAGTAGAAAACTAGGGTTTTGACTTTTTGACTTCTACCCGTAAGAAATTTCCAACGATTCAAATGATTTCGCTGCACGATATCCTTAAAAACACCCCAATAACACAAAAATGTTGACCTTTTTCACCCAAAGTGCTTAGAAAAGTTACGAGTAGAAATGACCAATAAACCAAATACGAGCTTAAAAGTGAAGAAAAACACGTAAAGCTTCGAACTTTTTGCAAAAAACTGAAACTTTAGCACCAAATAAACCTTAAACCACAAGAATCTTGAATTTTAAAGTGCAAAAATTAAAGCTTTAAGCTTGACAAAAAACGTATAACGAGAGCCTTTTACGCGTAACCCTTCAAAACAAACACAAACACTCCTAAACCATTGTTAGGTGATTGATACCAATTGTTAAGACCTTATATATACCAACCTTATCAAATACCCACGTTATGAACACAAGAATACCACGTTAAACCCAAACTGTTATGCGTAAATAAAGAGAAAGATTAAGAGGTTGGTGACAAGAGATGTGTATAAGACGTGTATGTATTTAGAGAGGTAGAGAAAAGAAAGATGAAAACAATAAGTTGTATATTGCTTCAAAGGAAAAACACACACACACACACTCAAGCACACCCCTCAAATGACATACTTGAGGGGTATTTATAGTACAAGACAAAGGATGCCCTAAGGCTTGGCCATGGGCCGAATGTGGGCTTCGTGGGATTGGATTGGACTTGGATTTGATATAAGGCTAGCTTATCTTAACTTATAGCCATTTAGCTTAGCCCAATCCACGAGCCCTTTGACTATTCTATCACGATATCTAACACACGTTACAAAGTTCCTAATAGTGAATGACCATCACTTCTAATAAAAACTATTAAGGCTAACACAAACCCACGGCCCAAGTGGCCTTCGGCTCTTGATCCACACCAACAAAACAAACGCGGCCCAACATGGTTCACCAAATAACGAATGACAAGGCCCAACTAATCGGCCCAACACTTTAGCGAAACGTTTAAATCTTCGTCGTACAAACGTCGATCACGTACACATATTAGTTAAGTTTTAATTATTGATAAATTAAGTTTTAATTTCGTTAAATGAATATAAATGTCTTTTACGTATTTTATAAATTTTGATTCCAAGGGTATTTTAGTCTTTATTCATGTTTTAGATTTTCAGGTTTTACAATCATCATCATTATTAGCTCTACATCAAGTAATTTGTATCAAACATTATGTTCAATTCAATTTATGTTTTATTCATTTTTGTTTGTATAATTTACTATATATGTTTGGCTAAGCACCTTTGGTGCTAGCCTAGTTGTGATTCCTTGAATATATTGTTTATGTTTTCATGCTTCCGTATAATTGTTTCTAGTGTATGCATGCATAGTTCGTTGGTATTTACCCTAGCTTCGGTAGTTTTGAAATGTAGTCGTATCTAGTTGCTTAGGAGAATTGACCAAATGACCCTAAGTAAGTAGGTAGAGTTGGGAGGGGTAAGAATTGACCAACTAACGACCCTTCCTAGCTTGTGCGAACTGACCAAATGATCACTGGTCGTCCGGATGAACTTAAGAAGTTAGGGATGAGTGTCTAAGATGCTAGCGCCCGGGCACTCATTATTTCGAATCTTGCATGTAGGGTACTTAATGACTTGGCTTAGGCGACTATAAACCCCTTGACTCCCCAAGGGTAAACCTTTAATGTCGGGTAGGAGCCTTTGTTGATAGGTTAGGAAGAATTGACCAAATGTTGTCCTAGCGACTTAAACCCCCACTTGAATCAATTGGAAGTAATAAAACATAGAAATTACACGATAAGACAAGTAATTAGGTTAGCACACTTTCCCCTTCTGCGTTAAAATCTATTTAATTCCCGCATTTCATTTCTGTTTATTAGTTTATTAATCAATTAATCCCTTTTAATTCGTGACAATAGACTTAAGTTAGAATCCACACACATAGCTCTTGGGATGACCTCGGTTTTACCGAATACTACACTACACACGACTGGGTACACTGCCCGTGAGTGCATAAGGTGGACCATAGGTAAACGAGACAATTATAAATATTAAAACCTGGTCAGAAATCTTGCATCAAGTTTTTGGCGCCATTGCCGAGGTGCTATTTTGGATTTTTAATTTAAGTTTTTCTTTTATAGCTTTATTTTCTTTTATTTTTGTTTTTAGTTTTCTTTTTCCTTTCTTTTCTGTTTTTGTTTGTTTTTGAAATTTCAGGATATGGGTGATTCGGATTTTGACATGCTCACTACGGAGGAATACATGGCTTTGACTCAAGGTAACCAAAGACCGGGCGTGGTAAGTCCCGAAATCAGCAATAATATCAGCTTTAAGATCAGTAGCCAGTTTATGAAAGAGCTCAGACACAAACTTTTCACGGGAACTGATGATGAAGATACCTACCTGCATGTGCGAAGAGTATTTGAGATCGTAGATCTTTTCCACACTCCAGGAGTCACTCAAGATGCATTAATGCTTAGAGTGTTTCCTATTACACTCACAGGTGCAACTAGAAGATGGATGTACAGGCTTCCGGCTAAATCAATCAATACATGAAATCTTCTGGAAAAAGCATTTATTTTGAGATATTGTCCTCCTTTAATGATTGCCAAGAGGATGGAAGAAATAAGGAGTTTCAATAAGAAGATGGATGAAACGCTAGATGAAGCTTGGGAAAGATATAATGACCTTCTTTACAGATGCCCAACGCATGATATTAGAAACCATTAGATGGTCCTTATTTTCTACAAATGTTTAAACATCCCTTCCCGCCAAATGCTCGACTCTCAAGGACCTATCCCTATGATGCCACCTGCACAAGCCCTTAGATCAATTGAAAAGATGGCTGACCATTCACGAAATTAGTATGATGGAGAAACCACTTGGGCTACAAATAGCAATAGGTTGGATGACATTGGTGATATCACCAAAAGAGTTAATAAACTTGGATGTGATATGAAGATGGTCAAGGAAAACATTCATGCTATACATGAGCATTCTCTCCGAGAAGAATGCAAAGCATATGAGCAGGTCAGGTATATTGAGTCATTGGAGGAAGCCATCAATACATACTATGATAATTTAAAGAGGATGCATGACTCGAATGACGAATGGATTAGAAAATTCAAGGAGGGCGCGGACTTAAATTTAAAAAAGCTTGACGCTAAGTGGAAAAGTTTAGAGGCTAAGCTTGATGAATTAAACCAAAAGGTCCTGGAAAGTAAAAAGAATGTGGTTGGAACTATCAAATCAAAGGTGGGGAAGATGAAAGAAGTCAACGAGGAGCCGGTTCCTCGTGATTTACCTAATGTCAGACCATATGTACCACCTATCCCATTTCCAGGACGTTTGAAGGTTGTGAGAAATGAAGAAACAAGCAATGATCAATTAAAGAAGATGGAAGCAAGGAGCTTACAGGGTGATGAAGCAATTCCACAAGCTAATGTGGAATCAACTACAACACATAATGGTAACACTTCTAACTCTTCTTTTATTACTAACAATCTTGCTAGTTTTCCTATACAGGTTGCTGAAAATATGGATGAACTTGTGCAACCCTTGACCTCACAAGCCATGCTTATCACGTCACCCGATAATGGTTATGTAGCATCGGCTACTGAACCAATTTTAGTTGAGCTTGCAAAAGAATTAGAAGACAAGATCTTGGACATTTCAGTGGTTGACGAGGAAACATATGTAACATTTAAGCCGATTAATCAGCCACATCACAAGGTGAACCAATCATCAAGCCTGTTACATATTGGATTTCACATACACATCAAACCATAAACACAAATAGACGTATAAGTTAAGGTTTTAGAGAAAGAAAGAGTTAGAGGTTTGGGAACTTAGTGAGAGAAAGTAAAAGTATTATTATGAGCTCTAACTCTCTACCTTGGGAGGTAGAGAGTATTTATAGTCTTACACAAATCGCCACCTATGGGCTGTGGATCAGGCATACAGTGGGTAAAGACCCGTCCGTCCTCCACGGTGTTACTTAACTAAATACTACTTAACATTAAATAATCTACGACTACGAGCTTTCTAACGATTACATATACTTGAGGTGACCGACTCTTTAATGATTGGATTTACTAAATCCTAACAATCTCCCCCTAAGGGAGGTCACCTCAAAAATACATTGAATACAACCAGATATTACAATAAGATTGTTCTTGGATTCTTGTTAAAGTTCTTAGCTCTGCAGCTCGTAGTCATTGATTCTTCATTTTTGCATGTTTGGTTAATCCAAGTGGAGGTCTTTAATTGATCCACGTGATAATGAGTTTTGAGCCAGCTTTGAGATCATCAGCTATCATAAATCTCTGACTCTTCCATTGTGGTGTTGGTATTATGTGATGTTGTGAAATTTGGACCGACATGCTCACATTCTTGATCATGATATATTCTCATCAGAGTAGCGGAAGCTTTCGTTGATTCATGATATTGGCAGCAGCGTAGCAGAAGCATGGAGTGAGAATATCAGAGTCATTGATGCACTAATCATGATTTCTTTTGAAATGAATGTGATGTGTGAGCATGCGGCTATGGATTGACCGCTTCATTCTGATCAGCTGCAAACGTCGGGCATACCTGCAAACAACAGTTAGCAATAAAGCGCACGAAAGTGTCTTTGATCACTTTCGTTGAATTGAGGTGCACGCCCACGGTTCCCCGCTGATCAAGACAAGTACGCCTGTGAATCGGTATAATTCAAGAATTTCCTTGACAGAATTTCGCAGCTGCTCTAGCTGTTCTCAAACCGGAACGTCTCAAAGAAGACAACACGGAGTGAGTGAACCAGCGAATTGAGATTCACTGATTGATGAAAAGAGATTTGAAAAACAATCGTGTATCGCTCAATAGAAATTGTTTTTGCAATACAACGAAAGTTTTAATGAAAATCAATTATAAAACATAAACACCTTTTATTTTGAAATATGAATACACAGTCGATGTGCTAAAGAAAAGAGTTTTAAAGCACAACGACCGGTTTTTCAAAGGTATCCTTTAATCCATAACCTGAACCAGGATTGAATCATAATTATGACTCGCCCCATTGTTTCTGTTCAGTTGTCACATGGTTGATCTATTGGATAGATCCCACATGCCACCCACCAGGAGCTTGTTTGATGTTGGCTCCAGAAGGCTTTCCATCTTCATTGTGAATATGTTTGCATATCACTCAGATGTTCTGGCAATACCACAAGGATAATGCGTAGGACTCATAAGATATAATCTCTCTCGTTCCATATTGTGTGAAACAGAGAGTCTTCATTGATAGTGTCCTAAGGAGATTTATATGATGATCTCGTGGCTCTAGACTTAATTGTGCATATTTGGTTCCTATGCCGGAGACTAAGGAGAGGGTCTCCTTCTTCAATATCAACAAATTCTAAAAGAAAGTTGATAGATTATGTAGGTTCCCTGTGAGAATGAAACAAGCCCTTTTAAGAGGAACTTGAGTAGTTTGGAAAGTTGTAGTGCAGTGCGTCACTGGGTCCATGACGTCTTGTCTTCAATACCGATGTTACCTTGGTAACCACCAAGAGTATATGAATTGAACCCGATTTCTGCCCTAAGGTTGAATGAATGGAGGGCTATTTCTTTTCACCCTTTTTCACATTCAATTCTTTTTCATTCTTCAACCCTTTCAGTGCTTACCGAGACTTCATAACTAGAACCTTGTTGGGTTTATTCCAGTACTAGCTTAGTCTCAGTCCACACTCTTCCCATTTCTCACTTTTATCTTTTTTTTCATCATACCTATGGACTTCTACACAATCTAGTGGATTGTCCCTGGGTAGATCCCTCCGGTTTTGGCGGATCATGGGAACAAATATCTAACCTTATCATCCTTATATCACCATACATAAAGTAAATTTGGTCGGTCTATTTGGTATTGTTCATCTGCTATTGGAACCAATCGAAAACCATTTGAAAACCAATCCAGATACTTGTGATATATTATCAAAGCATTTTGTACCTGAATTGTTTTTGATATTTTTAGAAAAAGAGCTCCCCCTCAACATGTGCATCATGTATTTGAAATCGTTTTAGAGACTTTACACTCCATTGATTAAACATGCATGATTATCTTTTGAAAACAATTGTATGACAAATAACCTTTTGATTTAATTGAAATCATTCTCCCCCTCAATCAATGACATAAGTTGTTGATTGAGAGATAGATATTTTGACAAAAGTTAAGTCCAGATGATTTTCTAAAATAGAGTTCGAGTTATTTAACAAAGCAATTAGTTTTCATTAGATGGTAAGTAATTGTTTTAAAGAATCAGAGCATGAGATTTGAAAAACAAGATAAAGCATGGCTCTGTTCTTTCTTTGAAAAACGGGTTACTGCTGAAATGACAATAAACCATAGTTTCACTTTCTCCCAATTTTTTTTTTTTTGATTTTTTTTCTTTTTCTTTTTTTTAAGAACATTCGAACAATATCTAAAATCCCGTGTCATTCTTTGAATGACAACACAAAGACCGTAGATATTTTCGAATCGATAAAAACATGACAAAATGACAATATTTTTTGAAAATTTTCAAGATTTTTCAAATTTTTATGGATTTGTTGAAAGTTTTATAGTTTTCTATTTGCTTTTTGAAGGTTTTGAAATTTTGTATTATGCTTTTCGAATAAATATTTACAAGATATGGATGAAGAAAGACCTTTTACTCCTCTTCTTCCTCTTGAAGTCGTTTAAGTGTTTCCGGTTGAAGACTCTTTAGACCAAGTCGTGGGAGGATAAACTCAAAACGTTCTCTAGGAAGAGCTTTGGTGAAGATGTCTGCTAACTGGTATTCAGTCCTCACAAAATAAAGTTCCACCACACCATTTTCTACTTTCTCCCTGATGAAATGATGTCGAATGTCGATGTGTTTTGCTCTTGAGTGTTGAACGTTGTTGCATGAGAGAGCAATAACACTTTTATTATCACAATACAGAGGGATTTTGTTGAATTCAAAGCCATAGTCAGATAATTGGGATCTCATCCATAGGATTTGAGCACAACAGGATGACATGGCTATGTATTCAGCCTCTATAGAGGAAATAGAAGTACTCATTTGCTTCTTTGAAGACCAGCTCACAAGCTTATCACTCAAAACTGAGCACCTCCTGACGTTACTTCGTGTGTATCTTGACATCCTGCATGATCAGATCTGCATAGGCGTTAGTGACATACCAGAGTCCTTCGGGTACCAAAGTCCCATATTGATGGTTCCTTGGAGATACCGAAAGACCCGTTTAACCGCTTCAAGGTGCTTTTTGGTAGGCTTAGCCTGATATCTAGCACACATGCAAACAGCGAATAAAATGTCTGGTCTACTGGCTGTGAGGTACATCAGGGATCCGATCATACTACGATATTTCGTTTGGTCTACCATGATCCCTCGAGTGGTCCTCATCCGTTTAGTACTTCTATCATGGGAGTGTTAACAGGGTCACTAGAATCAAATCCAAATTTCTTTAAAATCTCATTTGCATATTTAGATTGATTTATAAAAATACCTCCGGGACTTTGTGAAATTTGTAATCCCAAGAAAAATGACATTTGTCCCATCATTGACATTTGAAATTTGGAACCCATTTCATTTGAAAAACGATCACATTCATTGGGGTCAGTCGAGGCAAAAATAATATCATCAACATATATTTGAACGTGAATTAAATGTTTGCCTGACTTTCTGGTGAACAATGTCGGATCAACTGCTCCTTTGCTGAATCCAGTAGATAGAAGAAACTTTGATAGCGTATCATACCATGCCCTTGGAGCTTGCTTCAAACCGTAAAGAGCCTTCTTCAAACGATAGACGTGTGTAGGATGCTCTGGATTCACAAACCCTTCAGGTTGGCTAACGTATACGACTTCTTTAAGATCTCCGTTAAGAAAGGCCGTCTTTACATCCATCTGATAAACTACCATGTTCTTACTTGCAGCATTAGCCAAGAATATTCTGATTGCCTCGATACGAGCAACAAGAGCAAATGATTCTTCAAAGTCAATACCCTCCTCTTGACGGTATCCTTTTGCAACCAATCGAGCCTTGTTCTTTAAAACATCACCATGCTCATCAAGTTTCACTTTGAAGATCCACTTTAGAGCAATGATCATAGCATAATCTGGAGCAGGTACTAATTCCCATACATCTAGTTGATCAAACTCATGAATTTCTTCTTGCATGGCATTGAAGCTGTCTTCATTCATGGCAGTTTTAACATCTTTTGGTTCGACCTTAGAGAGTATGGAGTTGAAGAAGCACCATAAGGCATCGGTTGCAAGTTGTTTCCGTGTGGATACTGGACGAGAAGGGTTTCCAATGATGTTGTTCAATGGATGATCATGTGTCCACTTTCTAAGGTGTTCATGTTGTTCAATTGACGTAGCAGAGTCGATATCTCCTAATGAAGATGGTTCTGATGATGATTCAGGAGCAAATATGTTTTCAAATGGAGCATCTTCGGGAGTAGCAAAGGGATTAACTTCATCATGGGTGCCAAAAATAAATCCATGATGTACATTCGATGATTGATGATTTGTTGATGAGACAGAGTGATCATCAGCAGGCGCTTCTTGACTTAATGATATTGAAACTGAAGGGTTGACTTCATTGACAGGGATAGGAGCATCATCTGTTGATGGAATTGACATTTCATTAGCATTTGGCTCATAGTGTTCATGAAACATTGGATCAAACAATTTCTTTAAATCATCTTCTGATGGAGGTACATAAGGAGTTGCTGGAGAGGGATTAGAGACAAGAGTAGAACTGATAGGACTACTTGATGAAGGTTGAGATGCGGGTCCAGAACTGGATTGTCTTGGAGCCATTTGCCCGGACAGCTCATCGAACGTGACGTGAGTAGTTTCCATGATATCTCGAGTTCTTTTGTTGTAGATTCGGTAACCCTTCTTGTTAGATGCATAACCTACAAAACTCCAATGTCCGCCTTAGCTCTTAATTTACCTAAATCTTGACCGTCATTCGTGGGTAGCACAAAGCACCAAACACGAAGGTAGGAGAGATCGTTTTCGTTTATGGACAAGTTCATATGGAGTTTTTTTTCATGAGAGGTATGTATAAGGGAACGATTTTGGGTGTAGCAAGCAGTGGCAATGGCTTCAGCCCATAGAAACATTGGAACCTTTGAATAAATTAGCATTGTTCTTGCGGCTTCCACAAGAGTTCGATTTCGTCTTTCAACTACACCGTTCTGTTGAGGAGTTCGTGGAACACTTCTTTGATGACTGATCCCAACACTTTCATAAAACTGCATTAAGTCATTGTTAACAAACTCTGTGCCATTGTCTGTTCGAAAAATTCTAATGGTATTGTTGAGTCGAACCTGAAGTTGTTTGATAAGTTTGATGATGACATCTGGAGTTTCATCCTTTGTCCTCAAAAACTTTACCCAAGTAAATCGAGAGTAGTCATCAACAATGACTAGAATGTATCTCTTCCCATTTATCGTTTGCACTCTCATTGGTCCACATAGATCCATATGAAGGGTATGAAGAACTTCCATTACTGAGTTTGTAGGTTTTGGTTTGTGGGCATATTTCGTGCTTTTTCCCAATTGGCAAGTTGAGCAAAGATGATCTTTTTCATATTTTAATCTGGGTAAGCCTCTGACAAGGTCCTTCTCGGAAGGTTATTCATGGTGCTAAAGTTCAAGTGATTGAGACGACGATGCCATAACCATGACTTTGTTTTCGAAGCCTTTGACAACAAGCAGATTGGAGAGGACTTCATCATGTCTTCGATAGAGATGGTGTATAGATTTGAACCACGGGTTCCTCTTAATAGTTCCACACCATCAAGTTCTCTAACGAAACAAGTATGTTTTCTAAATGCTACTTCTAGATCGAATCACGAATTGACCAACAGAAAACAAGTTATGACCAAGACCTTCAACATAATATACCCCGGAGATTACACTTTTGCCAACTACATAGTCACCATAACCCATAATTGCTCCAAAATGGTTGTTCCCGAATCTAACAGTCCCGATGAATTTACTCACAAGTTCATGAGCAATGCGACCGGTCTCCAGTCATATGCTTGGAACGCTTGGAACACTGAGTCCAAGTACCATGAACGATTTGAACGATCTGCAGTTGAACACAGACAAGAATGGATAACTGGATAATTGGGATCCCCATGCAAGAATGGGTTCCATTTGGTTAGTAACAGTGATTGGAACACCCACATCAGAGGTAGAAACAATGGACTCATTAGAAATAGATGCAGTGCTAGTGTCCATATTTGACCTATTCAAAGTATGTTCACTTCTTAAGGGAATAGTTCTACCAGTAGGCATCCATTTTCTAGTGGGCATTGACTTAGCAAATTTAGGGCAAAACTCATTAACCTTACGCCCAGTAGGTATCCATTGATAACCTATATTACTAAATTTCCTTCCTGTGGGTTTCCACTGTTTTCTAACTTTCTTTCGCCTTTGCCTTTTAGCCTTCTTAGCTTGATTTTTAGCATTAACAGTTTTAACAGGCATTTAATAGCATTAGACAAAACATTCACACCACATTCATGATTAGTAACAGAAATCAAGCAGTCATCATTACATGGTTTGCAAATAGTAGCAGAATTCGAATTAATTACAGTACGCTTATAGCTAATACTAGAATCAACACGATTCGTTTTATTCAACTCAAACTTAATATTCCTAGGGTGATCTTCTACTCTCTTCCAATGCACATTCTTAGCTTGCGAGGTCCTATCTTGCTTGGTATTGCCTAGAGGCTTTGACCCGCTTGCTTTAATGTCACTGATTACTCCTGTAGAGGGAATTATGGGAACATTAGTTGGTTGATCTACTTTTTGCATTCCTGAATTAGAAGTGCAGGGATCTGAACTACTTGAAGGCACATTAGTGTTTACTTTCTTAAAACTGGGCATAGAATGGTTTGTATGCTTGGCACTAGGCATAGAACAAGGCGTCACAGCTTTACCTTTCGCACCTGAGGATTTAGGACATGTTGCTATTAAACATTCTAGCAACTCTTGAGATCGTTTGGCCTGAATGCAAGCAAACCTAATTTCTCTATCAAGAGGCTTATTTATGAAATCCTCTTCCACAATCTCATGAAGACATTCTAGACTATCCTTAAGGTGAGCACAATAGTTATGAAACACAAGTTCATTATTCCTAAGATGAGGAGGAATGTATTTAACACACAATACGATATTTGCAGTCTGAGGATGACTTTGATGCAACATTCTCATTAAAGACAAGTCGCAGTTTCCCTTTTTCCTGACTCCTCAGATTCTCAATTTCTTTTTGTAAAGACGTTATTTTTCGTTGTTTTTGTCACGAGTGACTTTCATTGAATCATATAACTCTTTAAAGTGTAGTTTAACTTTTCATTTTCTTCTAGAAAACTCTCGTTTTCCTTTTGTAAAGCATTAACCAAGTTTTGAAGATGAAAAGTTTGAGAATACTGAGAATCTAAAAGAGGAGGCATTTGGGAGCCAGTCACATTGTTCTTTTCACCCTTTAATTGAGAAATTTGGGCTTTCAACTTTCTGATCGTGTTACAATGAGCTTGAATCTGTTCGTCACGTTTGTTTATCTGAAAACTGCATCAAACTCTGGAACATCTGAGGATGTCTTGATATTTGAGGTTTTGATATTTTTTTTGAGATGTTGATATTTTAGTTGTAAATCAAAATGTTCAACTTCTAGTTTAGAAAGATGTTTTACCAAATTATCATGATCATCCTGATCAATTTTCTCATTTAGTTTGAGTTTTTGTTTTCAAGCTCAATGACACGATCATGGGAAACTTTCAATGCAATAGATAATTCATGAAATCGAGAAGCAGTAATAGAGTGCTTAGTAACAAAGATAAAACACATCTTGAGCAACACAACTCGAAATCAAATTCTCATTTAAGATGTGCAAGTTCTTCCATTCAACTTCATTATATTTGAGTTCCTGTTCATAATCATTGACCTCAACTATCATTGCATCAAATTCTTTTCCAGCTTCTTTAATATCTGATTCTATCCCTTTTTGAAGACTCTCAAATTGACCTTTTAATTGTTTAAAGAAAGGCATGACCTCGGTTAAATAACATTCTTTAGTTTGCTCAAAACCCCTTTCCCCTCAGTTATCCCTGAGGTGTGATTCTTCTTGCACGTTTTCTCAAAATCAACAAACAATTGATAAACAACATACAGGCTGATTAAGGTCTTGCTATTAGTGGCAATAGATCTAGGAACTAAGTGCATTGGTGTGTTAGGAGGATACACGTTGCTTTGAGGCAATTTCCTACAAGGGGGATTCTTTTCAACAAGGTTTTCAGCTTTTGCATATCCATATCCTTTTTCCGAACACTTGTTCGGGGTTAATAGAGTCTGAGGCTTAAACTTGTTTAAGGATATACAATTTTCCTTAGTGTAATCATGGGGTTTTATTGTTATCTTATTCATTTTACACTCAGGATCTTCTAACTTCTTATTCATTTTCTCCCTAGTGACTTCATCTGATTTCTTATCTTCCTCAGTGCACTCAGCAAGAACTAGGTTTCTGCCTAAGCTTAAGGATTTCATTACCATCATAAAGTACCTTATTAGCAGCTCTAGCCTTTTTAATGACCTCCGGATTTGGTTCCTCAACAATGGGAATGCTATGCTTATCGCTTAAGACTCTATGCTTAGTGATCATGTGAGCAGTCTGAATGGTATTCCCTTGTACGTACAGCTTATTTTCAAGCTTGTTTTTCAAAGTTTTTAGATTAGAAAAATCATTCAAAAGTTTTGATTCCTTAGCATTGAATTCTTGCTTAAGCATTTTAACATTTTCTTGAAGTTCTTGTTTTTGCTTAGCAGTTTTAGAAAGCTTTTATTGTAAGGAGTTTAACTCTTGTTTTAATACTTCTTCTCTAAAATTACTTTTTCTAATAATTGTACGCATTTGGTCATCCATTTCCTGCTCACGAGTGGTTAACTCAAACTTAGCACGTTGTTCCTAAATGACAACTTGTTCTTTATAGGCATTCAGTTCAGAGGTAACAGATCATCAGGGGCACATGCAGTGTATTCATCAAATACATAATCATCATTGACTGCAGAAGATGCATTACTTGGTACAATCTCACTTTCACTTTGCTTCACATATTGATCATATGGGACAATATTACTATTACCCTCATCATCAATATCTGATTAAAAAGTTTCAAGAGACTGTACCTTATTATGCATCTTTTGCTCATCAACATCATCATATAGTTTTAATACCTCTGAAATGATTGAATCTTTGGATGGGCCAGCCTGTTGTGGTGAAGAGACCATAGGTGAGATGCTAGCCATGAAGATTGTTTGGGCAGTAGGTTCATCATCGACATCAGAGTCAAATGCATCACAGTCAACTACTTGAAATGCATTTTGATGATTATGACCTATCTCCTGAATTGGCTGCTAATCCACATCTGCATCATATGTCTTGGCATTGCCCTCAGCAAGAAACAACAACTCCTCTTCATCCAACACAGCTCCATTGTCCTGAGCTTGCACAAGTAACATCTTATCTCTAAAGTACTCTGCATTTTGTGGGCGTTTTGGGGATGTGCAGTTTCTAGCTATATGTCCATCACCACCACAGTTGTAGCACTTGATCGGCTTTGCTTGTCCTTGATTCCCATTCCTTCCCTATTCTGATTTACCACATATCCTCTACCAACTCCTCCTCTTCCCTGTTCATACTGCATTTCTTGAACTGGTTGCACCATAACCTTCCCATCTCTGACAGTTGCTTGATTGTGTGGATTGATGTTGTTCTGAGGTTATTGTTGGTATGTGAAAGAGAGTTCATGTTTTGACTGACCATGAGAGACATTTGATTGATGAAGTTTTCCATAAATGTGTTTGGGTCTTGAGGCTTATATGCTGGATCAGGGATGAGTTTGTAATTACCATTACCCATGGGTATGACTTGAGAAGCTTTGGTAGTAATACCAACATTAGTGTAAAAAGTTGTTGAGTCATTTGAGGAACTTGTTTCTCCCTGGTTGGTTTTGAACTGTTCTAGAATCCTTTTCTCAAACATAGCATGTCTCTCATTCTGGAGAAGGAAGGCATACATTTGCTCATAGTTGGTGTTCTTCAATCCTTTGGTTAGCTTCACAGAGGTGAAAACTTGTGCCATTCGGGATTCATGTTGTTCACAAACTTTGAGTTCAAATGAATGTTTGGCATGGTCATTTTGATATTCCTCATATCATTTACAAGCTTGTGGAATCTCACGTAGTATTCATAGATACTCTCTTCTGGTTTCATCTTGAAGTGTTCAAATTCATCATACAGCTGTGATTCTCTGTCTTCCTTAGTTAATTCAGAACCAGAGAGAAGCATTTTGACATTATCCCAAACAGCCTTGGCTTCAGTGTTGTGATTGATAAGCTTGTAGATGTCTTTTGGAAGACCATGAAGTATAATGTTTGAAGCCCTGATATCAGCATCGAATCTCTTTTTCTCCTTATCACTGAGCTCATCATACGTCTTTGGTCTATCCAATCCAAAGATCATTGTTCCATCTGCAGCAGTATCAATTATGTCTCTTGTAGTCTCAATCTGATAAGGTCCTTCATCAATTGATTTGAGAATGTTGACCCCATTTTCCTTCCCAAGATAGTACAATCTGATTCGTTGAGCCCAAGAGTCGTAGTCAGTTATGTCAAGCATGGGTGGACGAGTATCTGAACCAACTGCTTGAACATCCTCAGCAACAGTGGAGATGATTGTAGATACGTTGGTAGACATGTTAACAGTTTACACGGGATTTTATAACTCTATGATTAAACCGGGAAATAGATTCTTTCACGGGATTTTACTAAATCAAGAGAAAACCGTATTACAAACAAAAGATCAACCAAGTCGCTAAGAATTCTTGAACTAAGTCGCTAAGAACAAGTCGCTAGATACAAGTCGCTAAAGCACCAAGTCGCTACACAGTCAAGTCGCTAAAGAGCAACTCGCTAAGGTCCAAGTCGCTAACACCAAGTCGCTAAGAATACTAAGTACAAGTCGCTAACAAAATTGAAAGCAAGTCGCTAACTTCACCAAATCGCTAGCCGTAGTGGAGAATCCACTAAGTTGTACTTTTTGTCGGCTTGTCTCAATAGACAAGTCGCTAGGACCAAATCGCTAAGAATTAACACTACAACTCGCTACCTTTTACTGAAGCAAGTCGCTACGATGAAAAACACTACGAGAACCAAGTCGCTAGCAAGAAAAACTTCAAAAACACACTTTTCAATCCAAAACAAGCTCAACCACAGTGATTCAAGCTTACCAAATCAAAACCCAAGCACTTACAATGATTCTAAATACAAAAGTACACCCAAAATTCAAACTTTAACACTAGAAATGATCCAAATGATGCAAAAACCACTAAACTTTTTCAAACTCAAAAACCATCTAAAACCACTAGAAATCCAAGGATATGTAAGAGAGATGATCAAACCATGGCTCTGATACCAATTGTTACATATTGGATTCCACATACACATCAAACCATAAACACAAATAGGCGTATAAGTTGAGGTTTTAGAGAGAGAAAGAGTTAGAGGTTTGGGAACTTAGTAAGAGAAAGTAAAAGTATTATTATGAGCTCCAACTCTCTACCTTGGGAGGTAGAGAGTATTTATAGTCTTACACAAATCGCCACCTACGGGCTGTGGATCAGGCATACAGTGGGTAAAGACCCGTCCGTCCTCCACGACGTTACTTAACTAAATACTACTTAACATTAAATAATCTACGACTACAAGCTTTCTAACGATTACATATACTTGAGGTGACCGACTCTTTAATGACTGGATTTACTAAATCCTAACAAAGCCATCAACTAAAACATGTAAGGTATGGAGGGAAATGACATCTCCTTTTAGTTATGATCATAATTTATCATTTCCCCATCCCATAGCAAATTCACACCCTCATGGTGTTTATTGATATTTTCATCTACACTTGATTTCAAGTTAGTAGATGAACACCCTTTTACTTAGTAAATAAGGTTGGAGTCAAGCTCGTGACTCGAACAAAAACAAGCACTTCGTGGGAGGCACCCCATGCCTATCTTTTCTTTTTCATTTTATTAGTATAGTTGGGTTTGGTATGTTTGTATTTATATTTTGTAGGAAATGGAGCTAGAAGGAAGGCGTTTATGCTCACCAAAAATTGGAACCAGTCTGGAATTTCCATTTTGTGCAGTTGTTACGTCATAATCATAATCCAGGGTTACGTTATAACCCTCCTCCAGTATCAAAGGTCTCTAGGTTTTAACTAATTATGGCGTAATTCACTTCGGTGATTACGCCGTAACCTCTCCTGTCACCGAAATTTTATTTTAGTCTTACACACCGTAACCTTGTATTAGTTCTAAATGAACTTTGTAGGTGCGTTCGTTGTAAACCCTCACGAGACTTCACTCGTCCACTCAGGACACCGAGTAGTTTAATAGGCTTGTTGCATGCGCTAAATGCAACCGTGATTTCTACGAAAGTGAGTTAGGTTTTATTTTGTTTTTATTTTTCGTGCTATTTTTTATTTCTATCCGGAATTATGCTTTTGGTATTAGTTTTTCTTGCAGCAATACAAGTTGAAGAATTATGGAGTGATGTTCGACTGCAAGGAAACACCTTATGTCCGACTAGTTAAGTACCGTTGATCATGGAGAGTTGATGTGAAGTTGGATGTTGCTCGTGGAGGCACATTTGGAGCATGTTTTTAAACATGCATTATTGATCATGCCGAGCAAATCCAGGGGAGTTTTCCGTTTCAATTCTAACCCTTCTTATTTTTCATTTATATGCTTAGTATGACCCAAGTGGGGGGGGGGTGGGGGGGAAGGGATTAGACATAGACACCCGCTTGATTTTACTTGCTTGTATTTTTCTAGTTTTTATGAGAAATATTTCATTAGTAAAATTTTGACATGTTTTTCATTACTTAACTGGATTAATCTTTACTAAGCACACCTACCCCATATTTTCATTGTATGAGGATAAGCCTTTTCATTTACCCCTTATACATAATTTTATAAAAATGAGTGTGCCGGTGGTTGTAGTAGACTTTAGAATTGGCCTTGCATATCTTTTCAAGACCATTATCATGAGCATTACACTGAGGTAACTTGGTGTGATCGGTGCAGCTATGATATAAGGCAATTCTAGGATTAAACTAAATAACCCATCATTTATGTTATGTGTATATTGACTTTTCACATTGATTAGTCGATCCTCCTGTTAAACCCTTTTTGTTGCACTCATTATTAGTGCAAGATACCCCTAGTACACCCGTCTGAGCCATTCCTTTCATTTTTTCTACCCACTATATGTTGTTTCGTTACACCTATCGCCTAGCCTACCCTGTAGTTTTCTTATGTCCGTGGTCCAGGCGCTGTTGGTTAATTTTGGTTCCACTAGTGAAAGTCGCGGGTTTTGAATAAAGGGTTTTGGAAGAAAATCGGGTTTAGATGATAGTTGATCTCGAGTGGGGGGATGCTTTATATGTTAGTATCTTTATGTATACCTTGTCTTGAATTTAAAAAAAAAGAAAAAAAAAAGCATGCAAGCAAGTGTTTGTTTATGATTAGTGTTCTCGCCTTGTTCGACTGGCACAATTTTTACATATCCGTTTTGGTTCTTACAGATAAAATTAGAAACCCGTACATTTTTATCTCGCCTTTCTAATTTTAATCAATATTTGTGCAATGAGGGCATTGTACATCCCAAGTGGGGGATGAGAGATATAAATGGTTGATTTTATAGTTTTTTGGTCGAAATATGTGCTAAAATTACCCAAATTTTTAATTTTTTTTATAGCACATACTTTTTTTCATTGATGATGAAGGCCGAGTTAATGCATCTTATTTTCCTAATTTATGGAGATTATGAGGCACTACACTATATTTTATGCATTGACTAGTGTATTGAAGATCCCTTGACTCTTGACCCTCGATTTTTGCTATGGGATTGAATGCGATTACTGGTGCGGCGATTGTGGACTTAGGAATCTATTTGTTTCATGTCTTTTTGTTTACACCCATTAAATGTTTTCCCATGTCTTATCCTACCCATGGTCATGAATCGAGTTTAGGTGAGGAAGCGAGCAATCATTGGTGTCTTGGCCATGGATTTGGTCATGTATTATTGGTTTTGTCCCCTTCGCCATAACTCGTTAGTAATGACAAAATAACCCCATAAGCCTTTATGTTGTGTCAACCCATTGCCTTTTAGAATAGCTGCATCTATAGACTCTAGTGGTGGAGATTAGTTTCTTTACCAAGCCTATGATAGAATACTCGCCATGACTGAGCAGTTGAGTGATCACCCAAAAAAAATAAACACGTGAATTATGAGAGAGAGTGTGATTTCAATTCCCTTTTCGTGAGGTGTCTGGTTTGGAATTTTCTAGCTTAGGTGATTTTTAAACTCATATCTTCCAATTAATCTTGGGAGATATCTTTTTAGAAATAATTTAAAAATGTCTACTTGTGAGCAAGTAGAGTTCAAGTGGGGGATATTTGATAACATCAAATTACCTGATATTTTACATATCAAATTCCCATGTTTATTGCCTCATTTATATTAATATGGTACTTAATTTGTTTATATTCGTTCATATTTACATTTCAGGATAAATGAGGCGTTGGAGCGGAAAAGATATGAGAAAAGGCCAAGAAATATATTCAGAAGAAGGTTACGACGTAATCAGCACGATGGACTACGCCGTAACCCACACTACAAGGGCATGTGAATTATTTGTGCAGATTACGTCGTAACTCGTTAATAGTGTTATGGCGTAAATATGGTATCGAGAAGAATACGACGTAACAAACTCTTAAGGTTACGCCGTAACATTAATGTGAAGGCTACGGTGTAATTTGGTAATTCAGTTACGCCGTAGAGAGAATTAAGGAGTGGATAAGTATACGCGGATGAAGAATTACGGCGTAACCCAAGGATTTAGTTACGCAGTAATATTACTACATACGAAGTTCGATGCTCAATTAACACATTTATGTGTTGGTCTCCATCAATGGAATGAAGGAACTCAAGGGCCTAAGTTGCAATATTGCTATTATGAAAAGCTAAAGAGGTTATGCCATAACCCTAAACTCAGTTACGCCATAACTATAGTTACGGAGTAACTAAAACTTTAGTTACTCCGTACGTTGTATCCCAAAATGGATATGGCGTATCATAGGATACGATGTATCTCAAAATGGTATACGGCATACCATCCTAGATTAAAAAAAATCAGTTTGAGTCCGGGTGTTTCAGTTTCTGCAAAAAGCCGGCCTAAACCGAAATGTGCTCACTAACAACAGTTATTCTAATTCTGTAATGCTTACAATGTATGAATAACTTTTCATAATATCTAAGCTTTGAAGATGTTTACATATTTAGTCATTTATCAATTTTTATCATGAAGATTGATGCATGTTTTACTGACCAGGTTTTAATATTTATAAGTGTCTCGTATACCTATGGTCTACCTTATGCACTAACGAGCAGTGTACCCGATCGTGTGTAGTGTAGTAATCGGTAAAACCAAGGTCGTCCCAAGAGCTATGTGAGCGAATTCTAATTAAGTCTAATGTCACTGATTTTAATGGTTTTAAGATTGAAATGATTAATTAACTAATAAGACAAGAAAATAAAAGAAAGCAAATAAAGGCAAGGATATGATCAAGAGAGGGAAAGTGTGATGACCTAGTTACTCATCCTATCAAGTTATGTTCACGTGTAATTACTTCCAATTGCTTCAAGTGGGGGTTTAGGTCGCTAGGACAACATTTGGTCAGTTCGTCCTAACCTATCAGCAAATGTTTCCACCGGAGATCAAGCTACTACCCTTGAAAGTCCAGCTGTTTTTAGTCCCCTAAGCCAAGTCATAAGTTCCGCTACATGAAAGATTCATAAAAATGAGTGCCCGGGCGCTAGCATCTTAGACACTCATCCCTAACTTCTTAAGTTCATTCAAACGGTAGGTGATCATTTGGTCAGTCAACAAGCGAAGATGGGTCATCAGTTGGTCAATTCTTACCCTTCCCACTCAGTCTACCTACTTAGGGTCAGTTGGTCAATTCTTCTTAGCAACTAGGCACTACCACCATTTAAAACTACCAAAACAAGGGTAGCTACCAACAAACTATGCATGCAAACACTAGAAACAATTATACGGAAGCATTGTAAACATAAACATAACAATTAAGGAATCATAACTAGGCTAGCACCAGAGATGCTTAGCCGATCATATTAAATGAAACAATCAATTCAACATTTGACATAATGAAATGCATGAATTGAAAGTAAAAGAAATGATAAATCGCTAATGATTATTGTTAGAGAGTGATTTCTCCCTTGGAGATGGCTCCGTATGCTCCTCAAGATCTGCCTTCAGTCCCCTACTCACGTTCTCTGCTTTGTGGTGTGGAGTGAATGATGTCAAATGCTGAATTTAGGGCTGGTATTTATAGGCTAGATCTAGTTACGATGTAATTAAAGTTGAGAGTTACACCGTAACCTATATAAATCCGTAATAATAATCTAGTTATAGCTGGTTACGGTGTAACACATGGAACGAGTTACGCCGTATCTTCAATACAGGTTACAATATCATGATTATGCCATAATCGTTGGAGGGAGTTATGACGTAGCTTGCAGCGGCGTGGAACATCATTTGACCTAATTAGTTACGGCGTAATCCTAAGATAGAGTTACGCCGTAATCTGTTGTTGAGCTAGTCTTCTGAGTCACGCTTATGTTATGGCGTAATGTGATAGAGGAATTCCGTCGTAATTACTTCAGAGTGGGCATACTATCATATATCTTCAATAAACTCTCCAAATCTGCATCTCTTTAGCTCCAATGCTCGTTATAACACCCCCAATTTCATGATATGCAGCGGAATTCAAACTGGATGTTACTCGACGACACAACAGTCATAATCAAAGAAAATGATCTCTAAAGGAGTCATTTAAAAAGGATTTATCATTCAAATTATAGAAATATATCAGAGTTTACAAAATAGGTCCCAGTTGGTTCCATTATTTACAAAATGCATCAATATAAAGTCTTTTGATGTCTTTACTGAATGATAAAATAATTATAGCCTTCTTGATTTAGTCCCTGCACCTCCGTGCCAGCTTCCGACATTATGGACCTGAAATACATGCTTAAAACTATCAACACAAAGGTTGAGTGAAGTTCATAGAGTTTGTTTGATGGTTGAACACATTATTTTGGTAGTGTGAGTTAATTAGACTCACACCAATGGTTTGAAAACAAAACAGTTATTATTACTTGGTCCGCTTTGATGCTTGGTACGGCTGCCTCCGGTATATGATACTTGAGCCCACTTTTGTTTGATACGGCTGCCTCAAGTATGTGATACTTGAGCCAGCTTTTGTTTGATCCGGCTGCCTCAAGTATGTAATACTTGAGCCCGCTTTTCTTTGATATGGCTGCCTCAAGTATGTGATACTTGAGCCCGCTTTAGTATTTCACTAAGCTCATGCAACCAAGTCGTTAACGTGTTTCAATATTAATTGGTGAAATTGTTGGTACCAGCCCTAATAGGTAAAATTGTTATTTTTACCTAATGTTACTCAAATATAGTGCGTTTGTTTGCCTTTAACGGGACCAACACAAACGGGATTCGTCAATCCAATTAGAACTATTCACAATATTAGTGCTCACTCTCTCTAGGGATTAATGGTTCATGATTTAAGGACTTATGTTTGGCAAATGCGGTAACTTAGTTCTAATAAAACAATCAGATAAGCATACAGTTTTAAAGCAATGTGTTCGGTTTAAAATATAGCATGTATTTCCCCCAAGGGTTTGTAAAACAATTAAGTAATAAAAAGTGGGGCTATGACTTCACCGTGAGTTTGATGATGATTAGTGCTTTTACGAATATGATGGATAAGCCGGGAAACCTCTACGTGCAACCTAAAATGGAATTTTGCGACTTAGATTTGGAATAATGTTTAGGAAAACATATACAAGCCTATATAAGTCTCTATGTTGATCGTGATGTAGTCATTTATAATTTGTGGCTTATAGTAACAGTTTAGTATGTGACGACGTATTTAGTTTATAGATATCGTACTACTGTTCGGGCCATCATAATTTAGAGGTCATGTGGTAAACGTTCGAGGAGATAGGACACTTTAAATCGTAAATCCAGCAACTCGTCGATACGTTTTACTCAAATGAAACCCCTCACATGAAGCTCCCTAGTATTGTAGCACTTAGTAGATAAAACATACGTTTTGTGAACACAAGTTACAATTTTATCATGTCTTTAGTAAATATCTAGTTTTTTACAAGTTCTCGTCGATTACTAGTGATCATAACTTATTAACATGGTCAAAAACGAAGTTTGGTCAAAATCGGCGGAAAAGGGTAAAATAGTCATTTTTCCGTTACTTGCGAAAACACTATTTCGAAGGTTAAATGAAGTTTTGTTAATTTAATATGTAACTAGCTATGAAAATAACATGGTTTCTATTTTCTCGACTTGTGAAAATCCAACTTTTGCCGATAAAAACTGTTTTACAAATTTTAGGCAAAAAATGACATCGTTTGGTATTTTTAGGCTGAGTTCCTTGACAATAGCTGTAAAACATCGTTCTGGACAACTTTCGTGTTTTAACTTTTTGATGATTCGGCCCAGAAGTGCCACTTATTTTTGGACAGATTAGGCAGTAAGCATTTTCGGCGTTTCTAGGGTTTGCTAACTTCTTTTTACCATAACTTTTGACAAATTTGTCCGTTTTGGGGGATTCAAGTTGCTATGTTTCCCTTTTTATCTTGTCTACTATAATATTTAAGTTACCAATTCTATATGTAATTATTTTTAATGGCTTCAAATATGTAGAATATGACTAGTTTATTAGTTTGTTACTTTTACGACAATATGTGAATTAAAACATGTGATTGAGTATATGTACATCATGAATCAACATAGTAACCATATATATAGCATGTTGTTGACAAGATTAGGAATAATAGACATGAGTTAATAGAGTGATGGTGGTGATTAGTTGCTTACAACTTTTGGCTTTCAATCAAGAAAGGAGTAACTAGTAAGGATTAGGACTTTAATTGAGCACTTAGGGCTTTGATAGAGCAAGCTTTTCATACCTTGGCAATCGTTCTACACTCATGTATTATTGTAGGACTTGGTGTTGAGAGTTTTAGTGACTTGAATGTATTTCAATTCAAGAAGATCACATAAACTTGCAAGGGTTTGAGATGGAGTTTACTTGGAGCTTGAAAGTTAGTAAAATTTCTTGATGTTGGAAACTAATTGATGAGGTGTTTGTGTTTGTGATATGAACGACCAAGAGGGAGGGGAAGGGTATTTATAGGGTCTAAAGGAGATTAGTTAATACTAAGGCTTGGCTCAAAATGATGCACATGATAGATACTTGGAAGATTTTAGACCATAAGCCTTTCTATGGCTCCTAATGTAACACATGGATGCTCTAATGGTTCCATGGCTCTCACCAAGCCACCAAGGCCTTGGTGATACTTCATATACACGTTCATATGATGGGAGGAGCGACTAGATGGTTAAACTTGGTATAATCTAGTTTACGGAGTCAGTTTTGGTTCCGTTAATCGCTAATTGTGAGCTGTTAAGTCACGAAACGTAAAACCGGGTATTGTAAAAATATGAAACTTGTAGGAATGTTGAAACTCATCATTATACTCCATAAATATAAAATGAGTGGTAAGTTCCATCGGGTTTCTTAAACGTTGTTTAAAGCTGGAAACGCGGGTCAAAAACGCGTATTTTGCGTAAAACGCAGAACTGGAAAACGTAAAATTCCAAAACTTGTGGAATTGTCGTAAAATGGTAGAAATACATTTTTCTAATATTTATAGTGTTTTATGGATATATCGGGATGCCTGAATGACGTTTAAACCCTAAAGTAATTCTCGAACACGATTTTGTGAAATTGGTTCTGAATGGATTCAACGTACGTTGTCAGGATGACTTGTCGAGTATCAACTTTCTTGTCATGATGGTAAAATAAAAATAAATTTTTTTACAGGAAAAATAGTAAAAGTGAATAGTAACTTTTCAAAAAAAAAAAAAACCTGAAAATGCGGGTTGTTACAGTCTCACCACCTTAATGGGAATTCCGTCTCGGAATTCAGTGTGTGTTATCCGATGTTGAAGTATCTAGGAAAATGTGGGTATATGCGCCGATATCTAATCTTTGCGTTATCAAGTTTCTGGTCATAGAATGTGTTATGTACCATTCTAAGTTTTTGGTGGTGGCTTAGGTTGATAATCTAAAGGGTTTTGTTAAAATCTTATAGAGTCCAATATACCTCAAGTTTGGTTTTTCCCGATTCTCAAAACGAATCATATCTTATTGTATTTGAGGCTTTCAACAAAACCTTAATTTCTAACATGGAGTTTTTGGTAAATTTTAACGCCTTACATCTATGTAATTTTTGTTTCTGGCGATAGTGTGCGGCATGCAGCCTAATTTGTATTTGTATGGTTTCATTAGTTGTTTCGTGTGTGATCTCTGAACACCTTAGTCCAACAAATGGTTGACTGGCACTTTCGTCTATATAGTGTCTCAAATGGAATAGTTTTGTTGTTCTTAGGGTAACTATTGTTAATCAGAGGTGTAAGATATTGTTGATGTGAAATGGTTTATAATGATGTGATAATTGTCGTTGTAGGAAAGTCTTGCTAGTGGCAAGTGGTTACCCAAACCATTTCCAAAGTTGATCATGTTTTAGGTGGTGAAGGCTATATCGTATAGTGTTTATGTCTACTAATGTTTTAATGAAACATGATACTGTGAAGTTTTACATACTGACTTATAATGAGGTTCAGATAATGAAGTGATATGTTGATGATTAGAAGAATGTAGTGTATGTTTACCATTATTTTTAGGTAGAGATGTCAAGTTTGCTTTAAAATCATAAGTGAATTTTAAAGGATTATGGCGGAATGATATCCTTGAAACCTAAACAGGCTAGTACGAGAGGATTCGATGACTATTCCAAGATAGTAATTAGGATTATCTCATAAATGAAAACTTTCAAGAATGAAATTAGGTAGTATAAATAAGTGTTAAGATCTCGCTGAGTGGTAAAACACTATCGTGTCTCTAGATCTTTTTAATGAATTCTGGTGGTTTATCGTGTTTAAGTAGGAGATTAACCTGAATATAACCCTTGTATAACTATTCTCAGTGTTTGAAAAATTTAAGTCGAACATAGTTAGTCAGACTATGTTCCACTGTCCCTAGGTTAAATATAGGTGACTAGACTATATTTAGCCGATGTTCGATAAATTTTTCAAATACCTAAATTAGGCATACTCGTGATATGTCCATAGCTTTTAAGAAAATATCCACAAGGCAAAGGCGATATCAAACCATTCAGTTGCAAGTCCCGGCCATACAAGACTTGTAACCTATGTTTTCACATTCCATTGCATAGAAGATAGTATGGGTAGATACGTGTGGAAAGGAAATTTTAAGTAACTAAAATAGTCCATACTTGGCTAGAATCACGAACTTTTAACAATAAAGGTTTCAAAATAGGACTTTGATGAATGTAGAGAAAGTTGTTGAACTTCAGCTTTTGTAGATGATGAATTAGGTTGTCCTTTAGAAATCCTATTTCTTGTATTTCCATTAGGGAAATTGATAAACTGTGACGGGTTTCATGTAAAACAATATCATATAAGTATTATAAGATAATTTCTAAAGACTTTGTATAACTTACAATGTTTGTGAAGTAAATTTAGACCATGGTGTAACTCACAATGTCTTGAGAAATGATGGAGAGATCTTTGTGTAACTTACAATGTTATGAGAAATGATGGAGAGATCATTGTGTAACTCACAATGTCTTGAGAAATGATGGAGAGATCATTGTGTACTCACAATGTCTTGAGAAATAAATTAGACCATTGTGTAACTCATAATGTTTTGAGAAATGATAGGGAGACCATTATGTACTCACAATGTCTTGAGAAATAAATTAGACCATTGTTTCATTTAAAGTCTTCTAGGGATGTAATTGAGACCACTGTAGGATTTACAGTGTCTGAGAATGTAATAGAGACCACTGTAGGATTTACAGTGTCTGAGAATGTAATAGAGACCACTGTAGGATTTACAGTGTCTGAGAATGTAATGTAGACCATTGTATCTCACAATGTCTGGGAAGTAGGAAAGACCATTGTAATCAGTTACAATGTCTTGAATAAAGTTTCGAAATCCTAAAATGTACGAGTAGATGCATGATTGGGAGATTAGGAAAATATGATTGTGCCATAATGCCTTAGAATAGGCATACGCAGATATGTTTAGTACATCGTTTATGATTGAAATTATGTCGAGTGTATATATCAATATACTAGTATATTTGTGTAGCTTAAAATGCTTTAAAGTCACATAATCGTCTAGAGGATGGAAGGCACGGAGAACGGAAGGCTATAAAATGTTTTTGTTTGTAAAAGTAGTTATAGTTTAGGTCTCAATTTAGACCCGTTTCTCTATAACCATGTCTCTGATACCAATCTGTAACACACCCAATTTCATGATATGCAGCGGAATTCAAACTGGGTATTACTCGACGGCACAACAGTCATAATAATAGAAAAGGATCTCTAAAGGAGTCATTTAAAAAGGATTTATCATTCAAATTATAGAAATATATAAGTATTTACAAAATAGGTCCCAGTTGGTTCCATTGTTTATAAAATGCATCAATATAAAGTCTTTTGATTTCTTTACTGAATGATAAAATAATTACAGCCTTCTTGATTTAGTCTCTGCCCCTCCGTGCCAGCTTCCGACATTATGGACCTGAAATACATGCTTAAAACTATCAACACAAAGGTTGAGTGAAGTTCATAGAGTTTGTTTGATGGTTGAACACATTATGTTGGTAGTGTGAGTTAATTAGACTCAAACCAATGGTTTGAAAAAAAACAGTTATTATTACTTGGTCCGCTTTGATGCTTGGTACGGCTGCGTCAAGTATACGATACTGGAGCCCGCTTTTGTTTGATACGGCTGCCTCAAGTATGTGATACTTGAGCCCGCTTTAGTATTTCACTAAGCTCATGCAACCAAGTCGTTAACGTGTTCCAATATTAATTGGTGAAATTGTTGGTACCAGCCCTAATAGGTAAAATTTCCGTTTTTACCTAATGTTACTCAAATATAGTGCGTTTGTTTGCCTTTAACGGGGCCAACACAAACGGGGATTCGTCAATCCAATTAGAACTATTCAAAATATTCGTGCTCACTCTCTCTAGTGATTAATGGTTCATGATTTAGGGACTTATGTTTGGCAAATGCGGTAACTTAGTGCTAATAAAACAATCAGATAAGCATACAGTTTCAAAGCAATGTGTTCGGTTTAAAATATAGCATGTATTTCCCCCAAGGGTTTGTAAAACAATTAAGTAATAGAAAGTGGGGCTATGAACTCACCGTGAGTTTGATGATGATTAGTGCTTTTACGAATATGATGGATAAGCCGGGAAACCTCTACGTGCAACCTAAAATGGAATGTTGCGACTTAGGTTTGGAATAATGTTTAGAAAAATATATACCAGCCTATATACGTCTCTATGTTGATCATGATGTAGTCATTTGTAGTTTGTTGCTTATAGTAACAGTTTAGTATGTGAAAACGTATTTAGTTTATAGATATCGTACTACTGTTCGGGCCATCATAATTCAGAGGTCATGTAGTAAACGTTCGAGGAGCTAGGACACTTTAAATAGTAAATCCAGCAACTCGTCGATACATTTTACTCAAATGAAACCCCTCACATGAAGCTCCCTAGTATTGTAGCACTTAGTAGATAAAACATACGTTTTGTAAACACAAGTTACAAGTTTATCATGTCTTTAGTAAATATCTAGTTTTTACATGTTCTCGTCGATTACTAGTGATCATAACTTATTAACATGGTCAAAAACGAAGTTTGGTCAAAATCGGCGGAAAAGGTTAAAATTGTCATTTTTCCGTTACTTGCGAAAACACTATTCCGAAGGTTAAATGAAGTTTTGTTAATTTAATATGTAACTAGCTATGAAAATAACATGGTTTCTATTTTCTCGACTTGTGAAAATCCAACTTTTGCCGGTAAAAACTGTTTTACAAATTTTAGGTAAACAATGATATCGTTTGGTCTTTTTTGGTAGTGTTCATTTGCGATAGCCGTAAAACATCGTTCTGGACAACTTTCGTGTTTTAACTTTTTGATGATTCGGCCCAGAAGTGCCACTTATTTTTGGACAGATTAGGCAGTAAGCATTTTCGGCGTTTCTAGGGTTTACTAACTTCTTTTTACCATAACTTTTGACTCGTTTGTCCGTTTTAGGTGATTCAAGTTGCTATGTTTCCCTTTTTATCTTGTCTAATATAATATGTAAGTTACCAAGTCTATATGTAATTGGTTTTAATGGCTTCAAATATGTAGAATATGACTAGTTTACTAGTTTGTTACTTTTACGACAATATGTGAATTAAAACATGTGATTGAGTATATGTACATCATGAATCAACATAGTAACAATATATATAGAATGTTGTTGACAAGATTAGGAATAATAGACATGAGATAATAGAGTGATGGTGGTGATTAGTTGCTTACAACTTTTGGCTTTCAATCAAGAAAGGAGTAACTAGTAAGGATTAGGACTTTGATTGAGCACTTAGGGCTTTGATAGAGCAAGATTTTCATACCTTGGAATCCTTCTACACTCTTGTATTATTGAAGGACTTGGTGTTGAGAGTTTTAGTGACTTGAATGTATGTCAATTCAAGAAGATCACATAAACTTGCACGGGTTTGAGATGAAGTTTACTTGAAGCTTGAAAGTTAGTATAATTTCTTGATGTTGGAAACTAGTTGATGAGAGTGTTTGTGTTTGTGATATGAAAAACCAAAAGGGAGGGGAAGGGTATTTATAGGTTCTAAAGGAGGTTAGTTTATACTAAGGCTTGGCTCAAAATGATACACATGATAGATACTTGGTAGTTAGACCATAAGCCTTTCTATGGCTCCTAATGTAACACATGGGTGCTCTAATGGTTCCATGGCTCTCACCAAGCCACCAAGGCCTTGATGATACTTCATATACACGTTCATATGATGGGAGGAGTGACTAGATGGTTAAACTTGGTATTATCTAGTTTACGGAGTCAGTTTTGGTTCCGTTAATCGCTAACTGTGAGCTGTTAAGTCACGAAACGTAAAACCGGGTATTGTAAAAATATGAAACTTGTAGGAATGATGAAACTCATCATTATACTCCATAATAAAATATAAAATGAGTGGTAAGTTCCATCGGGTTGCTTAAACGTTGTTTAAAGCTGGAAACGCGGGTAAAAAACGCGTATTTTGCATAAAACGCAGAACTGGAAAACGTAAAATTTTAAAACTTGTGGAATTATCGTAAAATGGTAGAAATACATATTTTTAATGTTTATAGTGTTTTATGGACATATTGGGATGCATTAATGACGTTTAAACCCTAAAATAATTCTCGGACACGGTTTTGTGAAATTGGTTCTGAATGGATTCAACCTACGTTGTCAGGACGACTTGTCGAGTATCAAATTTCTTGTCATGATGGTAAAATAAAAATAAAATTTTGTACGGGATGAATAGTAAAAGTGAATAGTAACTTTTCAAAAAAAAGAAAAGTAACCTGAAAATGCGGGTTGTTACACTCGTAATTTACATGAAAGTGAAATATAGAGGAAAACAAGCGTAAATCCGTATAAATGATATAAAATACGAGCATTATCGGGGGAAATTGACACTTAATATTCAGGGCTATTTTATGTTGTCAAATATCCCCCCACTTGAACTCTACTTGCCCTCAAGTAGACCTTATTAGATAAATTCCTAAAAAGATATCTCCCATTACCTGGAAAATATAAGTTCAAAAATCCCTTATGCTAGAATAAAACAAAGTCGAACACCTCACGAAATGGGAACAAAACACTCAAATCTCTCAACTATTCTAAGTGTCAATTTCGGGGTGATCACTCGAAGCACAATCATTGCATGTATTCTATCATAAGCTTGGCGGTTACACAAATATCCACTACTAGAGTTAAGGACAAAACAATTCTCGAAGGCAATATGGGTAGACACGACAAAGGCTAAGGGTGAGTCGTCATTACTAACATGTCACGGCGAAGTGGACAAAATCAATGATACATGACCAAATCCATGGCCAAGACACCAAAGATTGCTCGCTTCATCACCTAGACATGCTTCATGACTAAAGGGTAGGAAAAGACATGGGATATAATTGGTGTAAAGTAAAAATAACAAGCAAATAGTCAAAATCTAGAACCAAGTCATCACCGCTTACCGTTCATCTAAAGTTCAAGTTTCAAGGCTAAGAAACTGGATCATGATATATCAGGTAGATGTGCCATTAGAGGACGTCATGATGGACACATTACCTCTTCTTCAACTGTTGGCGCAATGATTGCCAACTTCATCTTTCAAATGTGACCGAGTTGGCCTCCTCGATACTAAATCCATGATGAGCTCTTAAACATAGTGCTTATGCACTTTACAATCAACAAATAACTATATATATATATATATATATATATATATATATATATATATATATATATATATATATATATATATATACTACATAAAATGGAAAAACAGTCAAAGTGAAAAACTGGAAAAGTGAAAAAGTTGAATGGTCAAATGAGAGAGATATATGTAATTGCCTTTTTATATGTCATTTGATATATGTTAATAATTTTTTGTAGAGTTAAATAATCACATATTACAACGGTTTGCAATTACATTTTGATCTTTTTACGTTCTATTTTGAACGTTATATGAAATACTTACCACAATATCGATATCGTTAATTGTCTACTGTTAAGAACGTTGCCGCTAGGCACGGTACTAACGCCTAGTGTGTGTGTGTATATATATATATATATATACACATATATATATATATCTATACATTATATATAAGAGGAGGCATGCCACTTGGCATCCTATAATGCCATGTCTTATTTCCATGTCATCAAATTTAATGCCACCTAAGCATTTTTTCATTAAAATTTGTTTTTAATATTTAGGAGGCATGACAAATTCGGATAGTAAAATTGGATTAATTATTTTTAAAAAATGAGTCTGAATGGATCGAACCCGGGTATGCTATTGTAGAATCAAACACCTCAACCAATTGAGCCAAGTCATCAGTTGTGACTTGAAATACAAACTAAAATTGATATATAATAAGAAAGGTTGTAAAACCTAAAATTAAAGAATATCTGCTTCCCAAATTAACACAACTCAATCAAAACACCCATCATCCTCTCAATCGCCCCATTCAAAATCCAAAACACCTCTATCACTGTTTCTTTCATCTTGATCCGAAAAAATCACATCTCATCTTTTTATCTTCGTTTTTCAGCAAATAATCTTTATCACACATATAATATTTTTTTTCCTGTTTTGTGCGTTTTTGACAGATTAATCAAGACCTCAAATAACGGCACAAACAAATATCATCATCACTTTGGATTAACCAGGTTTGAGAATTAGTTAATTTATAAAAATTAATTTGATTGGGGTTTTAATTGATTATTTTTTTTCATCTTTATTTGATTTATTTGAGTTCTTTTATGATTAATTTTTGGGATGTTCTAACTACTAATATGAATGTATACATACATAAAGTTAATATATTTGTGATTAAATTTGTTAATCAGCTGTTGAATAGGGATGTTACAGCAAGACCGATATCTGATCGTGACCGTGTGAAGGTTAGATTCTTTATTCCTCAGTAAATATGATTA
The DNA here is from genome assembly GCA_910596185.1 of Chrysanthemum makinoi. Taxonomy (NCBI): domain Eukaryota; kingdom Viridiplantae; phylum Streptophyta; class Magnoliopsida; order Asterales; family Asteraceae; genus Chrysanthemum; species Chrysanthemum makinoi. Next base: position 190,778,443 of record OU343222.1, on the reverse strand, counting down.
TTTTGGAATCATCATTGGTTCAAGGGGCCGTGGAAAACAAGTAACCTCACATCTTTTGCTTCTAATTTAGATGATACTGAATTATACTTGCAGAGTTGCAGGTAACCATTTTTTTTCTACTCATAATGTTTCATGTAATATTTGTGCAGGATAGGCTATGAACAAGAGTTCTTTAATGAGAAAACCATGGTGTAAGCATCAAACCGTGAGTATCTATTTTTACTATTTCCAGTCATGATCATTTTAAAGGAAATATCAGAGTTTATTGCTGGGTGCGACTAGGACGATTGGACTTTCAAAGTGTCATGGAGAACATTGAAGAAGGAACAATAGTTATTAATACCCGTGCAAAGTATGGAAACGATGTAGATCATTTAACTTTAACGAAGTATTCTTCCCCTCAGCAAGCCAAGGTTGGTGTATCCAATTCTGGTCACTAGAATTTTACGTTGATCATGTTCTGATTATTTACTCAATGATACTCAATGTTTTCATTTGACATATTTTGCTTAGTAGTAACTGAGGCATGTCTTATTTTGAATACCAGTCAAATATAATATACATGCTATTTTAAATGAGTACGTGAGAGTTACATGATATTAGTACTCCATTCATCCAAAAAGAGTCAAATAGAATATACATGCTAAAACGAAACACACAATAAGTAGACTCTAAAGAGGAACCAATCACAAGGCATTTTTGAATTTACTATTGTTTTGTATTTGCTTTTAGTTATGCTTTAGGTAGTTATCATGCATATTTTTTTTCGTGTGGAGCTTCACAAGATTGGAATTATAACTAATATGATTTAATCACTTCGCCCGTTTGGCTGAATTGTTATTTAATAAAGTAATGCTCATGGATTTAAGATTCAACCATTACAATTCAGTTTGTAAAATTTCAGTACTTAATGACCATGTTTAGTATTCTTTTTAGGAATTAGAAAATTCCATAGTGAAGAGTCGGTCACCCCAAATATTATCTAGCATAAGTTAGCTCGTAGACTAGTCGTTATTTACGTTACTTAGCAGTTTATTAGTTAGTTTGTAGCGTAGTTTAGTTTAGTGTAACACCGTGGAGGAAGGACGGGTCTTTACCCACTGTATGCCTGATCCACAATCCATTAGGAGGACGTATTGTTTGTAAGTATAAATACCCCTTCCATCCATGGAAGGGGTGTGGCTTCTTTGAATAAACCTTTCATTTTCTTAAGCAACTCTCTTCAAGGAACCTCCTCTCAACTCTCTTCATCTATCTAAAATGGCTTACTTGTTTAATCACAATCCTAGACCACCCGAATCATCAAACAACATAAATATTGGATCCTAACAATTGGTACCAGAGCCAAGTTTGTGTTGTTTTGATGAGTTTCATGGTTTCTTGTTGGCGGTTTGATGCGGTTTGATTCGGTTTTGGTGATGTTTATACGAGTTTGACATGATTTTGGTGTTGTTTGTTGTAATATTTATCTGGTTTTAAGCTTTGGTTTTTAACTGTTTTTATAAACTTCTCACTGGTCTTAAATGGTTATTCATTTGAGCGAGTTGTTTGTCCAGGTTGTTGATTCATTTTTGGTCTTTAAGTGGGTTAGCATTCTTGTTTCTTAACAGTTTTATCTGAATTTGAACATGGTCAAACGGGTCTAAATGAAGAACTCTTCATGCTTTATATGGGTCATATGGTTTGATTATCCTTGGTCAAATACGTGTCAATAATGGTTTTCTCGTTATGCAGTTTCTGGGTCATTCATCTATGCGAGTTATGGGCAGATTCTTGAATGCGAGTTGCACTGATTCAAGGATGCGAGTTGACCATTTTTTGTAAGCGAGTTGACAGTATTTTTGTCCGACTCAATGTATTACTGGATGAGAGTCGTTATGCTGTCCAAATACTATGAATCTATGATGCGAGTTGCAATAATGTCCTGATACAATGTCCCCTATGCGAGTTGCCTACTTGCATTACTTAATGCGAGTTGTTGATATCTGTCTAGATTCAATGTTCGGTAAGCGAGTTGGGTATACAGAATCTAAAGCGAGTTGGCTTTGCGAGTTGACTCAAAATGACAAGCGACTTGTTTTAAAAAGCGACTTGACTGCTTTTAGAACTTGACAGAAAGAAAGATGAAGAAGATGTTAAAGTTATTGACTCACGACCACTATAACTAAGACCAAAACCAAAAACCAACATCACGACCTCAGGTTATAACCATCATCGGTCCACCTTTCAATCACCAACAACATATTCAACCTATCACCAACCTCAAACTTGTCCTAACTCAATCCCCATCTCATATCCAAGACTCAAAATTAAAAACAAAAAGGGTAAAAACATTCAAAGATCTCAGTCCTCTCGTTCCAATATCTACCATATCTTAAATGGTTTATCATTTGAACTAGAAATCATCACTGATCTTATCTATTAAAAATATCCAAAATCCAATAAAGCAGAAACCATAACAAATCTGTTAAGATCTCTTTCTTTCTTTCGTTGGTTCGTTGGTAAAAAGGAAATAAAGCTCAACAAAAAATTAAAACCTACCTTCGATCAAATGAAAAGAAACATCTTGTTTCTTGGTCCCGGAATCAATACCTACCTTTAACCATCCCTGTGGTTAAGTCAAATCACGTACCCCATGCCATCCCTGTGGCGAAGGTATTGTGAGAAGGGTATTTTGATGATGCGCTTGTTATCAAAGGTTTTAATGGGAGGCAGATTGTTTTGTTATTATGATTGAGAGCTAGAGGATTATTTGGGTTTGATGATAAGTGTGTTTTTGATGGGGCGCTGAGTTTGAGTATAGGGGTTGAGATGTTATTTTGAGTACAGGAGAGTGGCATATGTTTTGTGGTGAGATAAATTAGGGTATGGTGAGTTATTAGAGTGGTTTATATACCCCGAAAATTAGGGTATCCCTAATATTGGATCGTTTGGGCTTTTCTTGTGTTGGACAGCTACATGGGCTTGATATGGACATATGATTATTATCCGAATAGCAGTTAGGGGCCGGACATATTTGTGATCATTTGAATAATTGGACTTGAATAATCACTTGGCCTGAAAATGGATCAGATATATTACTATCCAAATTTGAAGTTTGAATATTAAGGTGATGCATGAGATTTGATATGAATAATTTGATTCATGTTGGATTTTAAATGTTTGGTTTAAGTGAATTTGGTCCGTGTATTATTCTTTGGCTCGAGCTAATTATTGGACCTAAATATGAGCATATGTGGTCATGGGCCTTCTGATACTTTAAGGTTTTATGGACATGCGCTTTACAATGTATTGGGCTTGTCTGATGTGTATCGGGAGAAGATTTGGCTTCGGGATAAATATTTGGATTTATTGATTGGATCGCGGTTAATTTTTGCTAATTGGATCAGATTCAATGTTGTGGTTAGGCTTCTCAAAAATTAGATCATATATATGAGATTTGAGAATGTGACTTTCTATGAGATTTGGATTTTATAAGACTTGGATAAAATGAGATTTACTGAAGAGACTTGATAATGATGTGAGTTGAGGATGAGATTAGGTTTGTTTGTTGATGAGATTTGTTGTATTATGGAGTTTGATACTTTGGTATATACATGTTCACGGGGGATTTTATGTCACGGTTTGAAGTGTCATTGAACAAAGTTGACTACGGGGTTATTTGGACGGTATTTCTTATTTGAATTTGAAGTGAGGTTTTCCGGACATGTTTACTTATCTCGTCTTCTTTCTTTCTACCCTTCCGCGAAGATGACTTGTTTGGGCATTTATAGAGTGTGATAAAGACTTGGCTATTTAGTTTCGTTTGTGACTCTTTCTCGCTTAACCCACAACGTAACTATTACTTCGGTGTCTCGCGCAGTTGAGGATACGTCAAGAGGTTTTGTACATTGGGTGCACCGTTTCTTCTTCACAAAGATTAGTACAAGTTTAAGTAACAAATCTGGGGAATTCTACTTCATGATCAAGTTTGGTATATCGGGCTTACTTCTCCATGTGGTCACTACAATAGCCGACAGAATGCGTGAATGATGTGTTTACCAAAGTGTTAATTGGATGGTTGTTGATGTTTGATAATGAACCGTTGATGAACCGCTGCATGTTCCCCTAAAAACAGATATTCACCGAAACCAAAGTTGTCATAACACATTCAAGCTGATATTGTTTACGGTTTTGTCTTGATTTTGTAAAATCCCGCGAAAGAACCTATTTCTCGGTTTAAATCATAGACTTGTAAAATCCCGTGACAATGGAAACATCCTGGTAATTGCATTGTGCATTTCCGGATCTATCTTACAGTTTATTCTTTGTTTTGTAAAATCCCGCGAAAGAAACTATTTTTTTGGTTTAAACCATAGAGTTGTAAAATCCCGTCGATGATGGAACCATTCGGAGAAAATGGAAAGTGTATATCGGGATCTTATTTGATGATGGTGCTACGATTTCTACTTCAAAGAAGGGATAAAAGGGTGTACTTCATAAATTGGGTGTTTGTTTGGATTGTCCTCATGGCAGTTTGGCTATTACAAGGTTTTACGGGGTTACGTGCTTTTAACCATGGTCAGGATGAAACCATTATCAAAGTTCATTTAAATGTCAAAGAAGGCTAGATTTGAGCTTTTCAGAAGATGTGACATAGGCATTAATTCAGTATTATTTATTTGAGGTTGAAGTGAAATAACACGGGCGAGTGTACTTAGTATCTGAAGGTATCGGGGATGGTTGGATGAAGATTCTTCAAGATCCTTGTTCGAGGTTATCTTCAAATACGAAGACTTGGAAATCTAGTTATTGTTGGGTGTCTTTTACCTTTTCTTTTACCACTTGGGGGAATTGGGCTCATACCACCACAAAATAACTATCACTTTAAGGAGTTACGTTGTAGTGCTCGGTGTCACATTGAATTGTGGATTCTCAAGAGGTGATGTACGTCTATTACTTGATGGTTGGTTGGATGAAGAGTATAGAGTACTTAGAGATTCAATGGAGGATGAAGTCTCGGCACCGCTCTTTGTTACATATGTGCAAGTTTAAGTCACGAGTTCGGGGTAGTTTACTTCAGGGTCAAATTCATTATATCGGGTTTTCTCCATCAGCTGTCACAACAAAGAGCCTACTGAATGATAATGGGGTGATTACAAGTTTGCCAAGAGTAGATGAAAAGAGAGAGATTTATGACGTCTGTTCACATCAGTTCAGGCCTCGTACTTCAACATTATGACATTTGAACACTTCAGTTCAAGCCTCGTTCCTCAAAGAAAAGAAATGTGTACGCTTCAGTGCGCATTATCTTTGCAAGAAGAGAAATCTTCTTATTTATGACCATTCTCATCAACATGCTTCATACTTTTTCCATGCGCTTCAGTCATCAAGTGAACCGGGCTACCACTGATTGTTTTCTCATTCCACGTGCTCGATTATAATGAAGATGGCGACATCATGTGCTTATTTTGCGGGAGAGAAGTGTGAATAGAATACTTTTGGATGATTTCACTTATTTAGTCAAGAATGGCATCTCCATATGCAATTCTTGAGGGGGAGAAGAAGTGTGAATCTTTTGCATTGTTGATTGATATTTGAGAATATAAATGGTCATACGGCTCTAAACTCCTGTAAGAACCGAGCTTCTTTTTATCGGGTCATCTTCACATGGAGTTTTTTCTCTTCTAAGAGCCGTTGGTTGACATCTTCACTCGGATTGATGAGTTTATCGACAAAGTGCTTCCGGTTAATGCTTCACGTATACATCAACATGATGATTCGAACAATCTCTCTGTTCTTGTTTGATGTGATTGGTAGTTTGGTGTTACCATCTTGTGTGTTCGTTGCGGCCGATTGCGATTTCCTTGATGAATCTTTCTGTTCTTGTTTGATTGGGAGGGATTTTAGTTAAGGGGATTTGCAAGATGTAAGTTAATTGGGATGCTTTTGGTGGGATGCTTTTTGGTGTGAGTTGAAGATGTTAACACTCTATTCCCCATTCGGACAATCTTGAAGAAGGTCGAGTCTTCAGTCTGTTCTACATTCTCTACTACATGTTAGAAGACTAAAGACGAGTTGCATTTGATTATCTAAAGACTTCTTCTTAATCAGGGCATTTATCATACAGATTGTCGGTTTATGGGAGGCGTTGATATTGACTATTGTAATATTGCAGTTGCACTATTAAATAATAATCCGCTCTTTGGTATTCCTTTGCCAAATCTTCACTGATTATTGTTCATGAAAAATGATCCGCTCTTTGGTATTCCTTTACCAAATCTTCACGGATTATTGTGCACTCTGTAAATCAACCACATGAACACTAAGGAAAATAACTACCTCATCCGCTTGAAGACATTATTGGTGAATCTTCCAGATCAGTCTCTATATGTATATCTTTAGGAAGATGGAATTGATGTTGAGGAATCATTTGTTCGGTTCATTAAAAGTGGGTCAATGTACATCCAGTTGTACATTTATTCACTTGTTGGACATTTGACTCAAGTTGATTACTTCGGAGTTAATCATTTATCACTTATTTGAGATTGAAGTTGACTTTCACAAAGGCGTGTTCTTATTTGATAACTTGCTCAGGCTTAAGAATTTGAGTTGAAGACTTGGTTTATCTAGTTACCAGCAGTTGAGGTGGATGGTTGAAGACCTGGTTAACTATCACTATTAGGAGTTACTTTGTTTTACTCAGTGTCACACGCATATGACGGTATGGATAATCGCAAGAGGTGTTAATGTCTCATACTTTGTTTGGGTAGTGAGTACTTAGAGATTTGCTTGAAGCATAAATTCTCGACACCGTTCTTCCATCATTAGGTGCAAGCTTAAGATACAAATGCGGGGAAGTTGACTTCAGTTTCAAGTATGGTATATCGGGTTTTCTTCTTCAGTGGTCACTTCAAATTGTCTACATAAGGGTTGATAAAAATAGTCAGAGAGAGTCTTCAGCAAGTTGATTCTCACAAGATGACATGTGTTCTTCTCAAAAGATTTCAAGTATACGGGCTTACAATGTTGCTGATTCTGAAGTGTCAAAACTAGCAAGGGGGAAAGGAGACACACATCTAAACATAAAGCGAGTAAACTTGATGAACTTAATTCTTCTAAGTGATTGAAGATATCCCAGGAAGACAAATGTTATTACCGCAGAGAAACTTAAGGTTTGACTCATGGCGAGTAAACTTGATGAACTTAATTCTTCTAAGTGATTGAAGATATCCCGAGAAAACAAATGTCATGACCGCAGAGAAACTCAAGGTTTTACTCATCAAAGCGTTTAGTGTTCTTATTTCAACTACACGGGGGAAGTGTTCTCTTGACACCTTTTGGAATGGATCGTTTCAGACTTCAGTGGAAAGGAAATTTGAGAAGATTATTTAAACGTGGGATGATACGTTGCTGTTGTTCTATTGGATGATATAGGCTCGAACGAAGAATCACGGTGATTATTCTTAAAAGGAGCAGCTGGGTTTATGATAATGGTGTGCTTCTTTGTGCACCTGGCTAAAGCAAGCTTGAAATAGAGCTTCGAATCTGCTCAACATAAGGATTTTCGGTTTGGGGGGAAGCTGCCAAAGTCTCACTTTCAGATGGTTCAATTTCTTTCTTCGATTCAAGAGCCCTGAAAGCTTTGGTGGTGAATGTTTAAGAGTTGATGACTTCTATCTTCTACGACGTGCTGCTCGATATCCTTATCTCGGTACTCGTATCATCATCTTCTTTAACTATATCATCTATTCTATCTTTGTATATATTTATCAAAAAACCAAATACAAAAATAGAAATCCAACAAAAATAAAATAGAAAAATATAAAATCAACAAAAACCCATAAAAATCATAAAATTTGAAAAATACCAAAAATATTGTTTTCTCAAGACATGTCTTCTGGTATCGATAACATCTACGGTCTTAGAAATGTCATTCAATAATGGCACGGGACTTTAGATGAAGTTCGAGCAGGAGGTGTAAATATTCCTTTTCAAAACATGTCACAAATCAAATGGCTTACAGTTACTTCAGACTGTAACCCGTGCTTAAACAATGGCTTGCTATTATTTTAGATAGCAACCCGTTCTTTAAAGGGAGGAAAGTGCTGCGCTAAACCTATCTTCAAAATATTTCGTGCACTTATCCTAAAAACAAAAATGAGGAAAGTATGTCGAAGGACTGCTGTTCCTACACAAATGTTTTTCCGTCTAAAATTCTTCAGAAAAATATTTGTCGTTTTCAAAAATGGTGGAAAATGAGTTGCTTTAAAAACAATCAGATTCAGAGTTTTTGTAAAATTGAAAACTCAATCAATGACTTCAGCGCTTTCAAACTTTTCATAAAATAAGTTATTGGTTGAGGGGGAGAATGTTTTTCAAATCTATATATTCTAACGAGCTTTCTTAATTATCCTAATATGCTTAATTAAAAATGATGTTAACCTATGTTGAAGGACTAGGTGCCTAGGATATGATTGCTAGGATTAGATGATTAGAGTTTGATGAACACATTATTCCCATACATTTAAATGATCTGATTGATATGTTGCATTGACTTTTATTAGTCGATTGTTGTTTGAGTGATGTCGACCACCATATATTTGTATGTGTGTTCACTAACATATGCAGGTATATTGGTATAAAAGAATGGTCCCGATTCGGATCCCACAATTGAAGATGATTGGATGCCGAAAGGAAAGGGTAATTATTTCTTGGGTTGACAAATGAAGAAACGAAACTTAATTGGACTTCTATGGAGAGTTGGCATAAATGCAACGTAAGAGGTCTCACTGCATCTGCAGATGGTTTTCTTCTAAGTGATTGAAGAAACGGAGCTTAATTTGACCTCAGTTGGCATTCAAAATGCAACGTAAGAAGAAGTCTCACTGCATCTGCAGATGGTTTTTCTTCCAAACCCTACAGCAACAACAACGGAAGCTTCTCAACCACTAATGTATCTTTGTGCAGGATAATCGTGATGATACAATTTTTCTAAAACTTTGAAAAATAGTGTTTTTGAAAATGGAAAAATATTGTTTTGAAAATATATTGGACTAAATTTTGTAAATCACCGGACTTCTTTTTATCAAAACCTAAGTCACTCAATTATTGACTTCTGTCATGGATTGAGGGGGAGAGTGATTAAAATAAAATAATTTCAAACGATATTTCTTCACAAAAGTTCCGTTTTGTACAATAATTAAGTGGTGATCTAAAGATTTAATGTTATGTCATGGTATGATTTTCTTTAGAATCAAGATCTTTCAAAATGAAATTTTTCTGTTCTTGTTTGATTGTGAAATTGTTTTATTTTACCTAAAAGACCTCTTAAAACAATCATACCTGACACTAACAATCTTTAATGTCTTAAAATGGTCCTTATCTGTCTTTTTTTCAAAGTTAAATCAAGCCACGTCTTTCCCCAAAATCTTTTAAATGATTTAAATCAATTGGGATCACAAATCTCAAAAGGTTTGAAATTTTGATCGGGGTAGAGATCGTGAGTTAAATCTCTCATCTGTTTAAATGGAATTGGTTTTAGTCCTTTAAAGGCACTCCTTCCTCCATGTGCCAAACGATTTCATACACAATGCACATGTTGAGGAGGAGGATTTATCCAAAAACATGATGAGTATTTAAACCAGGCCACATATTCTCCCATGTTTTTCTAAACCGTATTAAATCACTTGGGATCCAAAATCTCAAAGGGTTTGATATTTTTGATCGGGGGAGAATTTGTGATTTAATAATGAAATTTGATAAAAGGTGATCGTTTTGATTTAATTGTGCAGGCTGCTATCTCATATGTGCTAAACGCTTTCGAATCTCGAAGCACATATTGAGGGGGAGCAAACAAACTATCGAGGTACGAAAGCTTTTAAAGTGATTTATAAAGTACCTTGATTGAGTTTTAAAATGGTTTCTTAATGGCGCTTGTGATTGTGGATGTGCTTCAAATTAACTCTTGCCTCTATGTGATAAAAATGATTTCAAAAATCCTATGCACATATTGAGGGGGAGAATTTACCAAAGAAAATCAAATGGCTTTTTTTATGGAAATTGTGATCAAGAATTTATTTCAAAAGAACTCTTGCCTCCATGTGCTAAACAATTTATAAAATCATATGCACATGTTGAGAGGGAGCATTTCTAAATGATCAAAACTATTAAGGTACAAAATGCTTTGATCTCGTATCACAAGTACCTTGATTGTTTTTTCAAATGATTTTTCAATTGGTTTCAAGGAAGAATGAACTGTACCAAAAGACCGACCATTTTACTTTATGTATGGAGTTATAAGGATGGTGAGGTTAGGTATTCGTTCCCACGATCCGCCAGAACCGGAGGGATCTACCCAGGGACAATCCACTAGATAGTGTAGAGTCTTTAGGTATGATGAAAAAGGAGAAAAGTGAGATATGGGAAGAGTGCGGACTGAGATAGAGCTAGAACTGGAATAAACCCAACAAGGTTCTAGTAATGAAGTCTCGGTAAGCACTGAAGGGGTTGAATAATGAAAAAGAAATGAATGAGAAAAGGGTGAAAAGAAATAGCCCTCCTATAATTCAACCTTAGGGCAAGAATGGGTTCAATACATATGATACTGGTGTTTACTAAGGTAACACTGGTATTGAAGACAAGACGTCATGGACCCAGTGACGCACTGCACTAAACTTCCCAAGCTACTCAAGTTCCTCTTAAAAGGGCTTGTTTCATTCTCACGGGGAACCTACATTATCTATCGACTTTCTCTTAGAGATTGTTGATATTGAAGAAGGAGACCCTCTCCCTAGTCTCCGGCATAGGAACCAAATGTGCACTATTGAGTCTAGAGCCAAGAGATCATCCACAACATCTCATTAGGACACTAAATTCTTGAAGACTTGCTGTTTCACACAATGTGGAAAGTAAGTATATATTAAGAGTCCTACGCTTTATCCTTGTGGTATTGCCAGAACATCCGAGTGATATGAAAATATTCACAATGAAGATGGAAATCCTTTTAGAGCCAACATCAAACAAGCTCTTGGTGGGTGACATGTGAGATCTTTTCTAAATATCAAGCTTGTAACAACTGGATTGAAACAATGGGGCGATTCACTCTTGAATCAACCTTGGTCCAGGAATGAAATAGACGAATACTTTTGGAAAAACCGTTCGGTGTGCAAATCTTCGGTTCTCTAGCACATCGAATGTGTATTCATGTTTTCAAACACAAAAAGTATCTCTGATTGAAAAAATACTTTTGGAAAAACCGTTCGATGTGCAAACCTTCTTTTCTCTAGCACGTCGAATGTGTACTCTCTTATATACAGAAAGTATTTTTATTTGAAAATTGATCTTTCTCATAAAACCTTCATCGTATTGCAAAACTCTTTCTTCTATGCAATACGCGATTGTTTTTCAAATAATTTTTCATCAATCAATGAATCTCAATTCGCTGGTTCACTCACTCCGTGTTGTCTTCTTTGAGACGTTCCGGTTTGAGAACAGCTAGAACAGCTGCGAAACCCTGTCAAGGAGATTCTTCGGAATCCTACCTGATCACAAGGAGTACTTGTACTGATCAACGGGGAACCGTGGGCCGTGTACCTCAATTCAACGAAAGTGATCAAAGACACTTTCGTATGTTTTATTGCTAACTGTTGTTTGCAGGTACATTTGGACGGTTGCAGCTGATCATAATTGAGGAGTCAATCCAAAGCCGCATGCTCACAGCATCCACACTTAATTTGAAGAAATCATGACTGGTGCATATCTACATAACCTGGCTCTGATATTTCATACTATGCTTCTGCTTCGCTGCTGCTAATATCATGAACCAGTAAGGCTTCCGCTACTCTGATGGAAAGATGTCATGATTCAAAAGTGTGAGCATGTCGGTCCAAAAGTCACAACTTCACATGATGGCAACACAATAAAGGGTGATCCAGAGATTTAGTGTGGCTGGTGATCTCAATGAAGGCTCGAAGATCATCAAAGATGTGGATCGGTTAAAGGCCTCCACTAAAAGTACAAAATATGCGGACTATGAAGAGTCACTGCTTAAGCACAAAGGTTGCGGAATTGAAGAATTGAAGTATACGTGCTCAAGAACACAGTCAAAAATAGAATTCTAGGATTCAAAATGTAAAACATGGGGTGACCTCCCTTAGGGGGAGACTGCTAGGAATTAGAAAAATCCATAGTGAAGAGTCGGTCACCCCAAATATTATCTAGCATAAGTTAGCTCGTATACTAGTCGTTATTTACGTTACTTAGTAGTTTATTAGTTAGTTTGTAGCGTAGTTTAGTTTAGTGTAACACCGTGGAGGAAGGACGGGTCTTTACCCGCTGTATGCCTGATCCACAGTCCGTTAGGAGGACGTATTGTTTGTAAGTATAAATACCCCTTCCATCCATGGAAGGGGTGTGGCTTCTTTGAATAAACCTTTCATTTTCTTAAGCAACTCTCTTCAAGGAACCTCCTCTCAACTCTCTTCATCTATCTAAAATGGCTTACTTGTTTAATCACAATCCTAAACCACCCGAATCATCAAACAACATAAATATTGGATCCTAACAATTCTTATTTCAGTTGGCAGGATTTGGTACAAGTGGGTCACTTGATGGAAAACAAAGATTGGTATGTCAACTGCAATGGTTGCAAGATACCAGACACTATTCTCTGGACAAACAACGGAGATTGTATACAAGGGTACAAAGATGCTGTGAAGTTACTGACGCCGTCAATGAATTTGACAGTGTGACTAAGGTGGTAATTGATCTATCGTTCTTATTCTATTAATATTTTTTGGGTTTTGAATAAAAATTTTTGTTGTCTATAAAGGTGCCGCAGTGGGCTGGTAGGGTAAGGTCAATATGGAAACGGGCAGGTTGGTTGATTTGAAAACTCTTTTCGTCCAAATTTTTATACTTTTGAAATAGATCTGATCAAGCTATATCATTGTTGTAGTTGTACTATTTATATATGTTTGATTATCCATGAGCATTTTTTTAAGGTTATTTGTTAAAACATTAGTATGTTCATTGTATTTGAATGAAATAAGTATAGTGAAATGTTAGCCTTACTTGGTTGTTATAAAGATCAGTTACGTCGTACTATTCCTAATCATCTTATTATTAGATAAAGAAATATGTTATAGCAACATATCATGGATGGTGTTTGGATGTGCGTTTAATCTGATTATAACTATGATATTTTGAATATATGTGGTCCAAATAATTAGATTTGTAGGAAAAATATATTCAGGTAAAGAGTCTTTGCAAGAAAAATGATATTGAGATAAGTCTAAAATAATATACCATCCGTAACCGTAACCGTTTGATTCTGACTATCTAAATCTGATTCTTCAAGCTGCATTATATTTTCAAATCAGATGTATGTATGAGCTTATTGAGTATGCTAATCTTCGCAGGATCCCGATTCATTACTTTTGGATGAACCTAATAATCATCTTGATCCGGACACGACTGAGTGGCTTGACGGATTAGTTAATTAGCAAGATGTTCCAATGGTGATCATTTCTCATGAAAAAGCTTTTTTTTTTTATCAGCTATGGACAAAAGTAGTGGAGACCCACGTGAGTGTTTCGAGAACATTCATTGTAAACTATTCTGATTGCATAATTGGTAAGGAACATGGATTGAAGCTCAGTTTACAGTTTGGGAGAAGCAATAGAAGGAAATCAAGCATACAAGAGGCTTAATTTGCAGGTAAGTGCCCAGAGCAAATTCTAGAATTGCATCTTCCGCTGGCGATGACTGGTGTAGGATGGAAGTTGCAGCTTTTGGTGGTATTTCAGCAAGCACGAGTGTAGAATCTCGGTTTATACCAAACACGAGGTAGGCGGCGTTAGGTTAAGAGTTTAGAGAGAGAAAGTGGGAGAGAAAGGGAACCCTAGAGAGACAAAGAAAAATATATTATGAAAGCTCCAACCCTTTGCCTTGGAGGGAAAAGGGTATTTATAGGGTACAAGCATAAACGCCTCTATTAGGCTGTGGATCAGGCATACAGTGGGTAAAGACCTGTCCGTCCTCCACGGTGTTACAAAGTAAACTAAATACTATCTTAGAATCACTGCGACTACGAGCTTTCTAACGAGTATACATACTTGAGGTGACCGACACTTTAAGTACTGGATTTACTAAATCCCAACAATCTCCCCCTAAGGGAGGTCACCTCAACTTACAATGATTACAAACAGATATAACATTTCGTTGTTCTTGGTTTCTTTAATTAAGCACTTTTGTTCTTTAGCTCGTAGTCTTTGATTCATCATGTTCTGCATGTTCTGAAATTTCGAGTTTAAACTGATCCACGTGATGATGAGTTTTGAGCCATCTTTGAGATCATCAGCAATAGTAAATATCTGACTCTTCCATTGTGGTGTTGATAGTATGTGATGTTTGTGACCTTTGGACCGACATGCTCACATTCTGGATCATGATATCTTCTTATCAGAGTAGCGGAAGCTTTTAGCTGAAACATGATATTTGCAGCAGCGTAGCAGAAGCATGGAGTGAAAATATCAGAGACATCGATGCACTTATCATGATTTCTTTAGATAAGAATGTGTTGTGTGAGCATGCGGCTATGGATTGACCGCTCCATTCTGATCAACTGCAAATGTCGGGGTGAACCTGCATAAGACAGTTAGCAATAAAGCGCACAAAAGTGTCTTTGATCACTTTCGATGAATTGAGGTACACGGCCCACGGTTCCCCGTTGATCAGTACAAGTACGCCTCGCTGTGATCAGGTATAATTCAAGAATTTCCTTGACAGGGTTTCGCAGTGCTCTAGTGTTCTCAAACCGGAAAATCTCAAAGAAGACAACACGGAGTGAGTGAACCAGCGAAACGAGATTCACTGATTGATGAAAAGAGATTTGAAAAACAATCGTGTATTGCTCAATTGAAAGTGTTTTGCAATACAACAAAGGTTTTACGGAAAATCAATTATCAATCATAGATACCCTTTTAATTTTGAACCTTTAATACACAGTCAATGTGCTATGGAAAAGAATTTTTAAGCACAACGACTGGTTTTTCAAAGGTATCCGTCAATCCATAACCTGAACCAGGATTGATTCAAAAGATTGAGTCGCTCCATTGTTTCTGTTCAGTTGTCACATGGTTTATCTATTGGATAGATCTCACATGCCACCTACTAGGAGCTTGTTTGATGTTGGCTCCAGAAGGCTTTCCATCTTCATAGTGAATATTCTTGCATATCACTCAGATGTTCTGGCAATACCACAAGGATAATGCGTAGGACTCATAAGATATAATCTCTCTTTCCACATTGTGTGAAATAGAGAGTCTTCATTGAAAGTGTCCTAAAGAGATTTATATGATGATCTCGTGGCTCTAGACTCAATTGTGCATATTTGGTTCCTATGCCAGAGACTAGGGAGAGGGTCTCCTTTTTCAATATCAACAATCTCTAAGAGAAAGTCGATAGATCATGTCGGTTCCCGGTGAGATTGAAACAAGCCCTTTTAAGAGGAACTTGAGTGGTTTGGAAAGTTTAGTGCAGTGCGTCACTGGGTCCATGACGTCTTGTCTTCAATACCAGTGTTACATTAGTAACCACCAGTAGCATATGAATTGAACCCGGTTTCTGCCCTACGGTTGAATAAATGAAGGGCTATTTCTTTTCACCCTTTTTCTCATTAAATTATTTTTCATTCTTCAACCCCTTCAGTTACTAGAACCTTGTTGGGTTTATTCCAGTACTAGCTCTATCTCAGTCCGCACTCTTCCCATATCTCACTTTTCTCCTCTTTTTTTTTCAATATACCTAAGGACTCTACACTATCTAGTGGATTGTCCCTGGGTAGATTCCTCCGGTTCTGGCGGATCATGGGATCAAATACCTATCCTTATCATCCTTATATCACCATACATAAAATAAAGTTGGTCGGTCTATTTGGTATTGTTCATCTGCCATTGGAACCAATTGAAAATCATTTGAAAATCAATCCAGATACTTGTGATATATTATCAAAGCATTTTGTACCTGAATTGTTTTTGATATATTTAGAAAAAGAGCTCCCCCTCAACGTGTGCTTCATGTATTTGAAATCGTTTGGCACACGGAGGCACGAGGAAGAAATAACTTCGTTGATTACCATTTTCTAATAGATATCATCATCACTTCCCAAATCAAATAGATAAAGCATTTTGGGGAAGGATGAGATTTTCAAAAGATTGCTCCCCCTCAATATGTGCCTCGTGGTTTAAAATAGTTTTGCACGTACTAGAGGGAACCTGCACTTTAAGACAAATTAATCACGTTTCAATTCTTAGTGGTTTAAGATAGATGCTCCCCCTCAACATGTGCATGGAAAAATTGAAATCGTTTGGCACATGTGGGAAGGAGAACTTGTACTTCCTTATAGAACCATTTACCGATTTATCAGTTTAAATCCAATTTAAATCACAAATTCTTCCCCGATCACAATTATCAAATCATTTGAGATTTGTGATCTCTGTAGATTTAAATTGATTTTGAAAGCTTTTTAAGGAGAATTGTGACTAGATAATGAAAGCGTTTTAACTGATAATGATCAGATTTTAAGACTTTAAACTCCATAAACACGCATGATTATATTTTGAAAACAATTGAATGACAAATAACTTTTTGATTTAATTGAAATCATTCTCCCCCTCAATCAATGACATATGTTGTTGATTGAGAGATGGATGTTTTGACAAAACTTTTAAGACCAGATGATTTTCAAAAAATAGAATCCAAGTCATTTAACAAAGCAATTAGTTTTCAGCAGATAAATTTTTATAGAATCAGAGCATGAGATTTGAAAAACATGATAAAGCATGGCTCTGTTCCTTCTTTGAAAAGCGGGTTACTGTCTGAAATGACAATAAACCAACATTTTTCTCCATCTCGTTTTTTTAAAATTTTTTTTTAATTTTTTTTTAAGATTCGAACTTTATCTAGAGACCCGTGCCATTCTTTGAGTGGCAACTCAAAGTCCGTAGATGTTATCGAACCGACAAGAAAAACATGATAAAAAACAATATTTTTTGAAGATTTTCAAGATTTTCTGATTTTTATGGATTTTGAAAAGTTTTATATTTTTCTATTTTTGTTTTGTTGGTTTTTTGAAAAGATATATACAAAGAATAGATAGAGTCGAACACCTTTACTCCTCGACGTCTTCCTGAAGACGTTTGAGCGTTTTTGGTTGAAGGCTTTTTAAGCCTAGACGTGGAAGAATAAACTCAAAGCGTTCTCGAGAAAGAGCTTTTGTGAAGATGTCGCTAGTTGATATTCGGTCCTTACGAAGTATAGTTCAACCACGCCATTTTCAACTTGATCCCTGATGAAGTGATGTCGAATGTCGATGTGCTTTGCTCTAGAGTGTTGAACATTGTTGCAGCAGAGAGCAATGGCACTTTTGTTATCACAGTACATAGGAACTTTGTTGAATACAAAGCCATAGTTAGATAGTTGGGATCTCATCCATAAGATTTGAGCACAACATGATGACATGGCTATGTATTCAGCCTCTGTAGAGGATATGGAAGTGCTCATTTGTTTCTTTGAAGACCAGCTTACAAGTTTATCACCTAAAAATTGAGCACCACCTGACGTACTTCGACGTGTATCTTTACATCCTGCATGGTCAGCATCTGCATAGGCCGTTAGTGACATACCGGAGTCCTTCGGATACCAAAGTCCCATATTAATGGTTCCTTGGAGATACCGAAAGACCCGTTTAACCGCTTCAAGGGGCTTTTTGGTAGGCTTAGCCTGATATCAAGCACAATTGCATACAGCGAACAACATGTCACGGTCTGCTACGTGAGGTACATCGGGATCCAATCATACTATGATATTTCGTTTGATCTACTATGATCCCTGAGTGGTCCTCATCCAGTTTTGTACGCTCCACCATAGGAGTGTCAACAGGGTCACTGGAGGTAAATCTAAATTTATTTAAGATTTCATTAGCATATTTTGATTGATTTATGAAAATGCATCCAGGACTTTGTAAAATTTGTAATCCCAAGAAAAATGACATTTGTCCCATCATTGACATTTGAAATTTAGAGCCCATCTCCATAGAAAAACGGCCACATTCATTTGGGTCAGTCGAGGCAAAAATAATATCATCAACATAAATTTGAACGTGAATTAAATGTTTGCTTGACTTTCTGGTGAACAATGTCGGATCAACTGCTCCTTTGCTGAATCCAGTAGATAGAAGAAACTTTGATAGCGTATCATACCATGCCCTTGGAGCTTGCTTCAAGCCGTAAAGATCCTTCTTCAAGCGAAAGACATGGGTAGGATGCTCTGGATTCACAAAACCTTCCGGTTGGCTGACGTATACGACTTCTTTAAGATCTCCATTAAGAAAAGCCGTCTTTACATCCATCTGACAAACAATCATATTCTTACTTGCAGCATTAGCCAAGAAGATTCTGATCGCCTCTATGCGTACTACAGGAGCAAATGATTCTTCAAAGTCAATACCCTCCTCTTGACGGTATCCTTTAGCAACTAATCGAGCCTTGTTCTTTAACACATCACCATGCTCATCAAGTTTCACTTTAAAGATCCATTTTAGAGCAATGATCATAGCACAATCTGGAGCAGGTACTAATTCCCATACATCAAGTCGATCAAACTCATGAATTTCATCTTGCATGGCATTGAACCAGCTGTCTTCATTCATAGCAGTTTTAACATCTTTTGGTTTGACCTTAGAAAGTACGGAGTTAAAGAAGCACCATAAGGCATCGGTTGCAAGTTGTTTCCATGTTGATACTGGACGAGAGGGATTTCCAATGATGTTGTCCAATGGATGATCATGTGTCCATTTCCTAAGGTGTTTATGTGGCTATCGTTGAGGGACTGATGTAGCAGAGTTTAGATCCCCTGATGAAGATGGTTCAGGGGCAAATATGTTTTCAAATGGAGCATCTTCGGGAGTAGCAAAGGGATTAACTTCATCATTGGAGCCAGAAACAATTCCATGATGTACATTCGAAGATTGATGATTTGTTGATGAGACCGAGTGATCAGCAGCAGGCGCTTCTTGACTTAATGATATTGAGACTGAAGGATTGACTTCGTTCACATGGATATGAGCAGCCTCTGTTGTAGGAATCAACATTTCTTTAGCACTTGGCTCATAATGTTCATCAAACATAGGATCAAACAATTTCTTCAAATCATCTTCAGATGGAGGTACATATGGAGTTGCTGGAAAGGAAATTGGTACAAGGGATGAACCAATTGGACTCATTTGAAGTGCGGGTCCAGAACCGGATTGTCCTGGAGCCATTTGCCCTGACAGCTCATCGAACGTAACGTGAATAGTTTCCATGATATCTCGAGTTCTTTTGTTGTAGATTCGGTAACCCTTCTTGTTTGGTGCATAACCTACAAAAACTCCAATGTCTGCTTTTGCTCTTAATTTACCTAAATCTTGACCGTCATTTGTTGGATAGCACAGAGCACCAAACACACGAAGATAGGATAAATCAGGTTTTCGTTTATGGACAAGTTCATATGGAGTTTTGTCATGAGAGGTGTGAATGAGGGAACGATTTTGGGTGTAGCAAGCAGTGGCAATGGCTTCAGCCCATAGAAACATTGGAACCTTTGAGTAAATAAGCATTGTTCTTGCAGCTTCCACAAGAGTTCGATTTCGTCTTTCAACTACACCGTTCTGTTGAGGAGTTCGTGGAACACTTCTTTGATGACTGATTCCAATACTTTCATAAAATTGACTTAAGTCTCGGTTAACGAACTCTGTGCCATTGTCGGTTCGAACAATTCTAACCGTGTTGTTAAGACGAACCTGAAGTTGCTTGATAAGTTTGATGATGACAATGGAGTTTCATCCTTAGTCCTCAAAAACTTTACCCAAGTAAATATAGAGTAGTCATCAACAACGACTAAAATATATTTCTTCCCATTAATCATTTTCACTCTCATTGGTCCGCACAGATCCATATGAAGGGTATGAAGAACTTCCATTACAGAGTTTGTGGGTTTTGGTTTGTGGGCATATTTTGTGCTTTTTCCCAATTGACAAGCTGAGCAAAGATGATCTTTCTCATATTTTAATCTGGGTAAGCCTCTGACAAGATCCTTTCTAGCAAGGTTATTAATGGTGCCGAAGTTCAAGTGATTGAGACGACGATGCCATAACCATGACTTTGTTTTCGAAGCCTTTGACAACAAGCAGATTGGAGAGGACTTCATCATGTCTTCGATAGAGATGGTGTATAGATTTGAACCACGAGTTCCTCTTAATAATTCCACACCATCAAGTTCTCTAACGAAACAAGTATGTTTTCTAAAAGCTACTTCAAGATCGGAATCACAGAATTGACCAACAGAAAACAAGTTATGACCAAGTCCTTCCATATAATATACCTGGGAAATTACACTATCTCCGACCACATAATCTCCATATCCCATAATGGCTCCAAAATGTTCGTTTCCGAATCTAACAGTTCCAATAAATTTACTCACGAAGTTCATGAGCCGCGACCGGTCACAGGTCATATGCTTTGAACACCTGAGTCCAAATACCAGAGGGCGATTTGTACGACACGCATTTGAACACAGAAAAGAATGGATAACTGGAAGCATTGGATCCCCATGGAAGAATGGGTTCCTGTTGGTTAGAACATGCAATTGATATACCTATAGCATTTCTAGAATCTATGACAACGTCACTAGTGGAGGCAAGACTAGTAGTGGCAGTGGACCTATGTGAGGTGATGAGTGTCTAAATACTCATTATTTTTGTACCGTTTAGAATGCTAAAAACATCTGAAAACACTCAGAAATGCATCAAAATGATAAAAATATCACAAATAAGTGTTTTATGTGTTTTAAATGCAAAAATACCAAAATCGGATGAAAAACGTATCAAGTTTGCATAATTGGCAGTTTTAGTCCCCCAAGTTTCAAAAGTTGTCAAATCTAGTCCCGGAATCCAAAATGTAGAGTTTTATCATTCAAGGTCCCCGAAATATTCTAAGTTGTCAAAAATGGTCCTTGAATGAATCTTTGGTCAAATGGCAGAAAAGGTCCCTAAAGTTTAAAAAAGTGTCATGAAAGGTCCTTGGATATCTAAAAATGGAAAATTATCAAATATTGGTCCTTGTACTATTCACAAATGACAAGTTTGGTCCTTTTGATAAGTTTGGAAAAGTGACAGGTTCAGTCCCTTAAGTTTGGCCGAATTGCATAAATGGTCCTTGTATTAAACAAACCAAACCGGACCCCTTTTTTGTTATTAACCCAAACCCTAGCCCAACCCACTTAACTTGACCCTTGAACCCTGTCAAAACCCTTGAGCCAGTTCAATATACCCATTTTGACCCCCCCGTTATTAATATCCAACGGTCAAACCCAGTCAACGCGCGCCAAAACCAGTTCTACTGTGCTTCTCCCTCACCAAATCCTGCAAACCAAAACCAGAGTTGTTTTCCCCACCTCTCTACCTCACCACCACCTTTCCACCTATCTACCCACTCTCCCTCCACCTCCACATCCTCCCAAACTTCATTAAATGCTAAAAACCTGCTCAAAGAAATTTTGCCGCCAAAAATGCCATGTGTATGATTCTGATGAAATTGATGAATTCAAGGGCTGAAATGAAGTGGGAAACACTCAGAGGTCGACAAAGAGTCTAAAAGATCATTATAAAGACAGAGATGGAGCAAGGTGGAAATAATCTAGTGAAACTTTTAAATTTCTTAGTCGTTTTTATTATTTTAAGCTTTCCAGTGTAAAACTTAGCTTCTAAGCACTTTGTTTAAGTTATTTAAGTGTATGTGAATCTTTCTTAATAATCAATTTCAAGTTTTAAGTTCCATCTCAGTTTGTGCAATTTTTCAAACTCAAAATCTCATGATAGTTTGAATGTTGTTTTTAGTTGTTATCTTGGACTCATAAGCTCACTTAAGCTCCTATATAGGTTATTTAAGCTATTAGAAACCTTTAAAACTCAGTTTAGTATCAAAAAGAAAAATTACCAAAAATACAAAAAAAAATTAGTGAAAAATAAAAAATCAAGAATGAAGAAGAGAGAAAGCTGGAGCAAGGTGAATTGTGGATTGCCTCGGGTTTAGAGCTTCTTGGGAAGCTATAGGTTGTGTTCTCAGTACTTTGGTTCTCTGTTTTATGCTTGAACTCAATTTGTAAGCAATTTCTCATAATTTGCATTTCATAGTATAAGTGCTTAAAGTTTGTTAATTTTAGTTTAAATCTGTTTTAATATAATTATTATAAGATAATCACTAGATTCCTTGCTTTAAAAACCTGTTTTAGTGTGTAAAGCTTCAAAACAGTTTCATATATGATTTGTTTGGATTTGCTTGTTTAACTGTTTTAAAGAGTGTTGGTGTTGTTTCTTGTTATTGTTCTGTGTCACATAAGTACCTAATATCTTATTGCAACAAAGAAAACCAGTCCTTATTTAAGAAAAAGTCACAAATACTTTTAATCTCACTTATCTAGTTAACTGTTAGGATTTAGGAACTAAAAGTCATCATAGTTGTTTAGAACTTGTTAACTTAGCTTAATTCCATCTTATTTTAGGTTAATACAACATAATTAGTGAGTAGGATTAATTTAAAGTTCACTTAAGTCAACTTATTAGAGTTATATAAAAAGTCAAAATTTTCAATTTAGCAGTTTTTGAATAAAATAGATAATTTTATATAGGACTTAATTTTAGCTTTCAAGATTTGAGCTTTAGGAATATTAAAATATAGCTGCTCATCTTAATCATAATATGTTTTATATTTTCTAGTTAGCTTATTAACCGCTTATTTTAGTTTCTTTTAAGTCCTTTTCTAAAAATGTGCCCCTGTAAGTACGCTTGAGTGACCCTTTTTCACAAGCTCATCAAGAGCTTATTAGTGAACCTCAACTTATGAACCTTGGCTTTTTGGAAAGCCAATCTAGCCATTTCACAGGACCGGTGCTTATTTTCCATTTTGCAGCTTATTTGGCAGGGCTACAACAAGCTTTTAGTTTGTCCCAATTCTTGTATACTGACTCGATATATCTGAGTCTTTACTCATGTCTACAAGCTTTTTCAAAAGCTTGTCATAAGCTCATCAGTGGACCCTAAGGGTTGTTCTTGGTTCCTTTAAGCTCAAAACCTAGCTGGCTATCTGTTTCAGCCAAGTTTGAGAGCTTAAGCTCTGTGGACCCCACTTGTTTTGTCCTTTAAACTCTGTCCCATAACTGTCTTAGAACATTGAGAAGCCAAGTGCTTATTTGCTTATTTTAAGCTTTTCAGTATAATTCTTTGTGCTTTTTAGCTTCATATAAGTAGCTTGTAGCTTTTTGCATCTTATTTCAGCTTTGGTTCCAGTTTGTAAGCTTATTTAAGCTTGATAATATCAAAATAAGCTCTTAAGTTCACTGTTAAGCTTTTAAGCTCTTAAACAACTTATTTTTAAGTTGTAAAATTTTTGTTTTTATTAAAGTTGCTTATTTTCAGTAGTATAATAGTTTTCAAAAAGAAAAATCACAAAAATATCATTTTAAAAATAGTGATAGCGTTTATTTAATTGAATTTAGCTTTTTAATTTTTCTTTTCAGCTTATTATTAAGCATTTTCAGTTTTTATAATTTTCTTAGCTTTCTGTTAACATAAGATATTTATAGAAAATATTTCATAATTTTCTTATCCTGTTTAGTATTTATTAGAATTAAAAATAGTTAAAAGTATTAAATAATTAATAATAAATAAATAAAAAGCATAAAAAATATTTTTTCTGTTTTAAAATTAGTTTTCTAATACTTTAGATTTTTCTAAGTCATAATTTAATTTTTCTAGCTTTATTTCATATTTTATTATATTTTAGAGTATTATTAAATAGTTAAAAATACTTTTTAATTAATAATAATTAAATAAATAGTTATAAAAATAATTTTAATTTTTAATAATTTTCTTTTATTATTAGGTTTGTAAAAATATCATTTTCATATTTGTAGGTCTTTTATTTCTTAAAACTCACGTTTTATTTTGTGCGTTTACGTAATTTAATAAACGTACGTGTTTAAGTTTGTTTAATCAGATTGTTGTACTTTATAGTTCTGTATCCAAATACCATTCCAATCAATCAGTAGTGTAATTTCCAATCAAAATCCTTACAGATCATTATCCTTAGTGATCATTCGACATCTGAACGTTTTAAGCACCATTAATCCTCCGTGGGACTTAACGACCTGAGAATCCACTATATTCCAAGGGAAATTGCATTGGTTTTAGACTGTTTGAATTTTATTACGGTTGACCAT
This sequence comes from Chrysanthemum makinoi, assembly GCA_910596185.1. Taxonomy (NCBI): domain Eukaryota; kingdom Viridiplantae; phylum Streptophyta; class Magnoliopsida; order Asterales; family Asteraceae; genus Chrysanthemum; species Chrysanthemum makinoi. Next base: position 190,754,146 of record OU343222.1, on the reverse strand, counting down.
TCACAAGTGGTTGACTTGTGTGATAAACTTGACAGTTCGGACCCGATCATGAGGTGTGACCACTTCTTAAAGGTATGATTCTACCAGTAGGCTTCCACTTCTTAGAGGGCATAAATCTAGAAGTCCTAGGACAAGCTTCATTTAATTTGAATTTCCAGCCAGTAGGTTTCCATTGATAACCCACATTGCTAAATTTTCTTCCTGTAGGCATCCAACAGTTGCTAACATTTTTCCTTTTAGGCTTCCGATCTCCTTAACTTTGTCTAGCATTTTTATACTCTGACCAAGTATTCACAACATAAAACACTTCATTCTTAGTACAATCATGATTAAGACCAGAAATCAAGCATTCATTGCATGTCTTGCAAACGGTAGTAGAATTCAATTAATTACGATGACGCTTATAGCTAATAATAGAATCAACACGATTCGTTTTATTCAGCTCAAACTTATTCTTCCTAGGGTGTTCTTCTACTAGCTTTTCTTCAACACTTTTGGCTGGCAAGATCCTATTTTGCAATGTATTGCCTGAAGGCTTTGACCCGCTAACCTTAGTATTGCCGATTACTCCTGTAGAAGGAACAACAGGAATATTAGTTGGTGAAACTACATTGTGCCTTGGTGGTCTAGAAGTGCTGGGTTCTGAAGTTTTGTGAGGCACATTAAAAGTCACCTTCTTATCCTTAGGCATAGAACTGGGTGCTACTATTCTATCTCGCCTATTGCTAAATTTTGTACATGTGACAATTATGTACTCTAAGAGTTCTTGAGATCGTTTGGCATCCATGCAAGCATAGACAATGGTACTATCAAGAGGTTTTTCTAATCTTTCATCTTCAACAATCTCACGAAGACCATTTAAACTTTCCTTAAGAGATGAGAGATATGCTTTATGTGCAAGTTCATTATTCCTAATGGGCGGGGGAATATATAACATATCAATAGCATACTTATCACAATCAGAGACTTTAGGAACATAGTACTTGCAATTGGGGATTGGCAACTTTCCTTTCACCTCACGCTTAAGATCCCCAATATCATTAAGTAAAGAAGTTACCTTTTCAATTTGTTTATCATGTGTAACTTTAAATGAATCCCATAACTCTTTGTTTTGATCATTAACCTTTGAAATTTCAGGTTTAAAACAAGCATTTTCCTTTTGTAAGTTATAAATGATGTTTTGAAGTTGGAAATTCTGAGAATCTAAAGGTGGAGGCATATGGGAACCCGCTTACATCCCTCTTTTCACCTTTTAGTTGTGAAATTTGAGCTTTCAACCTTTTGATCGTGTTATAATGAGCTCGAATTTGTTCATCACGTTTGTTGATTTCAAAAATGCATCAAACTCAGGAGCATCGGACGATGTCTTGATATTTGAGGTTTTAACATTTTCTTTGAGATGTTGATATTTTAATTGCAAAGCAAAATGTTCAACTTCTAATTTTGAAAGATGTTTAACGAGATTATCATGATCACCCTGTTCAATTTTCTCATGCAATTTTGAATTCGTTTTTTCAAGCTCAATGACACGATCATGGGAAACTTTCAAAGCAACAGATAATTCATGAAATTGAGATGCAGTAATAGAAGAATTCGTAGCAACATAGAACACATCTTGAGCAACACATTGAGAGATCAAGTTCTCATTTAGTATATGCAAATTCTTCCTTTCAATTTCATTGTATTTTAGTTCCTGTTCATAATCATTGACTTCAGCTATCATTGCATTGAATTCCTTTTCCATTTCTTTAATATCAGTGTTTATTCCAATTTTAAGACTCTTAAATTGTCCTTTTAATTGTTTAAAGAAAGGCATGACTTCGGTTAAATAACATTCTTTCATTTGCTCAAAACCCCTTTCCCCCTCAGTAATCCCTGTAGGTGTGATTCTCTTCTTACATGTTTTCTCAAAATCAACAAACATTTGATAAACAACATATAGGCTGATTAAGGTCCTGCTATTAGTGGCAATGGATCTAGGTACTAAATGCATTGGTGTATTAGGAGGATACACAGTTGCACGGGGCAATTTCCTACAAGGGGAATTCGTTTCAACAACATTTTCAGCCTTTTGTAAATCCATTTCTTTTTTCCAGAACATTTGTTCGGGAGTTAGAAGTGTCTGAGGCTTAAACTTGTTTAAGGAAATCCAGTTTTCCTTTTTGTAATCATGGGGACTAATTATAATGTTCTTCTCTTTGCATTTGAGATCTTCTAGCTTCTTATTCATTTTCTCCCTAGTGACTTCATCTGATTTCTTATCTTCCTTAGTGCACTCAATGCAACTAGGGTTCTGCCTAGGCTTAAGGATTTCATTACCATCATAAAGTACCTTATTTGCAGCTCTAGCCATTTTAACTACCTCGGGATTGGGTTCCTCAACAAGTGGAATGCTATGCTTATCGCTTAAGACTCTATGCTTCGTGACCAAGTGAGCAGTCTGAATGGTGTTACCTTGTACGTACAACTTATTTTCAAGCTTGTTTTTCAGAGTTTTTAGATTAGAGAACTCATTCAAAAGTTTCGATTCCTTAGCAGTGAATTCTTGCTTAAGCGTTTTCACATTTTCTTGAAGTTCTTGTTTTTGCTTAGCAGTTTTAGAAAGCTTTTCTTGTAAGGAATTTAACTCTTGTTTTAGTACTTCTTCTTTAAACCTACTTTTTCTAATGAGTGTACGCATTTGGTCATCTATTTCCTGCTCACGAGTGGTCAACTCAAATTTAGCACGTTGTTCATAGATGGCTGCTTGTTCTTTATAGGTATTAAGCTCAGTGGTCAAGGAATCATCAGGCACAAATGAAGTGTATTCATCAGGTATGCATTCATTGTTAATTGCAGAAGATTCATCACTAGGTACAACAAGACTGTCATCTTGTTTCACATATTGTTCATATGGGATAACATTGTTATTACCCATATTTTTAATATCTGACTCAATGACTTCTGTAGATTGTACTTCATGGTGAATCTTTTGCTCATCAACCACATCATATAGTTTGAGTACCTCTTTAATGATGGATTCCTTGGATGAACTGGCTTGTTGAGATGAAGAGTTCATTGGAGAAATATTAGCCATGAAGATGGTTTGTGCACATGGTTCATCATCAACGTCCGAGTCAAATGCATCACAGTCACGCAACTTGAAAGGCGTTGGGATTGTTCGAGCAAAGATGCTTTGGTTGTTCGTCCACATCTCCATCATATGTTCTAGCATTCCCATCGGTCAAGAACAACACTCCTCTTCATTCAATATTACACCATTATCTTGTGCTTGAACCAACAACATCTTGTCTCTGAAGTATTCTGCGTTTTGAGGGCGTTTTGGTTGAGTACAGTTCCTAGCAATGTGCCCTTCTCCACCACAGTTGTAGCACTTGATTGGTTTTAATTGACCCTGAACTATATTCCTTTCACAATTCTGATTACCATCATATCCACCACCAACACCAGCATTCCCATAACCTACATTACCTAGTTCATTGTGTGGAGGATAAGCATTCTGTCTTCCTTGCACATTTTCCACCACAATCTTTCCGTTTCTCACAGTGGCATGATTTTGACGATTGGATGCATTCGAGATAGTTGTTAGTGTGTGGGGTGAGATTCAAGTTTTGCTTGACCATAAGAGCCACTTGATTGATAAAGTGCTCCATGACTTCATCAGAACTAGGTTGCTTATATCCCGAATCAGGAATGGGCTTGTGATTATCATTTCCAGTGGGTGTGACTTGAGATGCTTTGGTGAAGAATGCAGTTGTATCATTCGATGAGCTTGTTTCTCCTGGTTGAGATTTGAACTGTTCAAGAATCCTTTTTTCAAACATAGCATGTTTCTCATTCTGAAGAAGGAAGGCATACAATTGCTCATAGTCGGTGTTCTTTAGTCCTTTTGTAAGCTTCACAGAAGTGACAAACTTGTACCATTCGGGATTCATATTGTTTACGAATTTTGAGTTCAGCTGAATGTTTGGCATAGTCATCTTGATATTCCTCATATCATTCACCAGCTTGTGGAATCTCACGTAATATTCATAAACACCTTCTTCGGGTTTCATCTTAAAGTGCTCAAATTCATCATACAGCTGTGATTCTCTGTCTTCGATAGTTAATTCAGAACCCGAGAGAAGCATCTTGACATTATCCCAAACGCCTTGGCTTCGTGTTTGTGATTGATAAGCTTGTAGATATCTTTTGGAAGACCTTGAAGAATAATATTTGAAGCCCGATATCAAAGATCGAATCTCTTTTTATCCTTATCAGTGAGTTCATCATACATCTTAGGTCTATCCATTCCATAAACTATTGTTCCATCTGCAGCAGTATCAATCATGTCTCTAGTAGTCTCAAGCTGATACGGTCCTTCATCAATAGACTTAAGGATGTTAACCCCATTCTCCTTTCCTAAGCAAGCTGATTCTTTGTGACTAAGACTCATAGTCAGTTCTGTCAAGCATGGGAGGACGAGTATCAGATCCTGCAGCTTGCACATCATCAACAACGGAAGACATGTTTAAATTCTACGAGATTTTACAAATCTTTGACTTAACCGGAAAATAGATACTTTCACGGGATTTTACAAAATCAAGAGATAAACCGTAAAACTTATGCACTTATGCGTAAGCAGAGATTACGCGTAGGAACTTAAGCGTAGAAGCTTATGCGTAAATGAAGGGCTTATGCGTAGGCGCGCTTAGGCGTAACAACAGACTTACGAGTAGACACAAGCTTACGCGTAGACAGAGTTTACGCGTAGACTAGAGCTTACGCGTAGAGTTTTTAGGGTAAAAGGCTTAAGTTTATGTGTAAACCAAAACTTAGGCGTAAGAACCTTATGCGTAAGTTTCCCTTAGGCGTAAGACAAGCTTATGCGTAAGAAAAAGGCTTATGCGTAAGAATTGTTACGCGTACGTTTTATGCTTATGCGTAAAATTAGGGTTTTACCCAAAACGATCTCTTACACTTCACAGTGCACGAGATATCTAAAGTCGAAGTGTTTTTCAGGCTTATCCAAGCAAGAAGAACACTGAGTAACCACCGGAGATGAAGATCAAGAGAAAAATTCCTTACGCGTAGGATTAGGGTTTCGTTATGCGTAGGAAGTACAAATTTTGCCAAACACGTTTTTATGATCAAAAACGTTAAGACAACCAGATAAAGATGATAACACAACCTTAAAAACACCAAAACAACAAGTCTCGAAGATCAAAACCACTATTCTCTCTTACGCGTAGATCCGTACACCCGTATCCAAACACTCTTAAAAACCAAGAAAAACTTGTAAAGTTTGAAACTTTTTGCAAGAAACTGAAAGTTTAACACTCAATAAACCTTAACCCACAAGAATCTTGAATTTAAAAGTGAAAAATTAGAAGCTTTATCGAATCAAAAGTACCGTGTACGAGACAACCTTTTTACTCGTATAGACCAAACTTTAACCCACGAATAACTATCAAACCAAGAACATGAGAGATGGATGATCAAACCATGGCTCTTGATACCATTTGTAGGATCTCGGTTTATACCAAACACGAGGTAGGCGGCGTTAGGTTAAGAGTTTAGAGAAAGAAAGTGGGAGAGAAAGGGAACCCTAAAGAGACAAAGAAAAATATATTATGAAAGCTCCAACCCTTTTCCTTGGAGGGCAAAGGGTATTTATAGGGTACAAGCATAAACGCCTCTATTAGGCTGTGGATCAGGCATACAGTGGGTAAAGACCCGTCCGTCCTCCACGGTGTTACAAAGTAAACTAAATACTATCTTAGAATCACTACGACTACGAGCTTTCTAACGAGTATACATACTTGAGGTGACCGACACTTTAAGTACTGGATTTACTAAATCCCAACAACGAGGGAGTCCAAGAAAAGGTAACTTTGCTTGACAAATATTTTGTTTCTCAAATAATTCTTTCAAATTGAGGATCTAATGCTTGAGCTTTGTAGATTCATTTTTTTTTAAATTATTTAGAATTTGTGTATTCTCATTGTAATTAATCGTCTTACTCAAATGAGTTTCTTTTTCAGATGTTGTACTGATGAACTTCGTCTTCGAATAGAAAAAAATTATAGATCAACAAGGACTCAAGGAAAACTGTTAGTGATTGGGTATCAAAAATAGTTACAGAATAGATGAGTTTAGTAGATTTGCGCAAACATATAGTACACGTCAAGAAAAAAATTGTGTATACCAGTTTGAATTATTGGGTTGTTCGGGATTATTATTGTCTAGCCGAGTTTGTTAATTCTTTCGAGCGGAAAATTCAGAAGCTTTCTGATTATCAGGTATTTATTCTCAAGTATGGTGTTTATTATTATTATTAATTTATTTATCTTCTTTATAGAGTTAACTGATTGTGGATCATGAACAATTATTGTAGTACTTATGAGTTTCACTAAAAGGTAATGAATTATGAAAATTAAAATTATATCTGATACATTCACATTGGAGTATTTGCATTGATAGTTTACGGTAGAGGTTAACTAAGTATACACTAAATTCTATGTTTAAATGGCTTGGTTAAAATTTGACATTTAAAGATTACGACCTACAAGTTTCTGTTTTAACGGCTGCAAGGTTGTGCAACGGGTATAAGTGGGTCGGCTGACTTTTTTACAACTATAAACATTTACTATCTTGAATACGATACAAAAATTGAGTAATTTTGCAGGTGGTCGATACACATTTGGCATGTTTGGGTCATGAAGGCCTAAATTAACCCGGCCAAACTTTGCATCTCAAACACTAGAATTTCTAACTACTTTTTTGAGCTTATATAATTTTGAACAACCATTTGTTGATTATGATTTTCGTCTTTCCTCTGTGCAGGCACTGAAGCCGCCAGACTCCCCATGATGACGTCTTCGCAGAGTATGAAATGAAGTATGGTAGCAGATTTTCAAAGGCACGTTGGTTTCTTTATTGTTATTTTTTAAAGTACAGTTATCCGTATTTGACTGCATTATGGTTTACATAAGGTGTCTTTATTATAATAAATATTTACGACAACATATATTTTTCATAAAGGTTTTGGTATGTATCAGTTTGTGAGACTAATGTGAAGTGGATAACTATCGTGGAGTGATATCGATAGTCGATAATATGAGATAGTATGATAATATCAGATAATCTCGCCCAAAATGCAATCCCAATCGCCCTTTAAAAGTAATACCACATAGATAGTGATTAACTACTTATTGTTTAGTAGTGGACCGCTTTATTGTATTGTCATACAGTATGTAGGCATTTGAGGTGCATTGTTATATGTTTACGCTCATGGTTTTCGTAATTCGAATACCAAGTTTATATATGATGAAATTTCATGCTTTTGTTACATTCTAAGTAGGCCGACTATCATCTCCATCGGTTAAGAATGAAAAACAATATTTATTATCTTTTCTATTTTGGATAAACACATGCTTACTTGAAACATACAAAAACATAGTTTTAAGTGATATTATGATCTGGGTGGATTTAGCATCTACATCGGTCTTCTAATATTCAGTTTGTGGCATTGCAGTGTGAGAAATGCCGCTCTAAAGTGAAGAGAAAATGTTCTTCTTGATGCATGCCAGTTTGTTACAATCATTGCAGAGCTATCAAAAAGGTAACTGAATTAGTCCAAATATCATCCAAAAATGCTCAACGTGGTTTCAAAAAGACTATTGACCTACTATAGGAAACACAAGCACAGAGATGTGTCCCCATATCACACGATTTTGCCCTTACCCATCATGTCTACTTATATTTTGTTGCGTAAGTTACCGCTTAAATTTTCAAGTATACATTCAAATGGAGTGTCAATAACCATGTATATGCATACACATGGTTATATGAATAAAGAAGTGTGTAATTGATTAGTTATTCCGGACCGTTTTCATAACAGGTTAAAGCTGCAATATTTACCACTACTCACTTCAATGCTTGATTTACAGGGCAAGTAAGATGGGAACAATGCTAATGTTGGATTGTTTTACAGAAAACTGTTTATAAGTGGATGCAAGGAATCAGAGAACTGCTCAAGCAAATGTTGGATCACTTTTCGGGCGCGTACCTGCTTATTTTCAGCTTTTTTGTGTACTACAGATCATCTAGCAGGTTCTAGCATGACGTATCTTCCCCTTTTCGATTCTTTTCTAGCATGTCGATAACTTCCCCTTTTCAATTCTTGCATCTGCTAAATATCTTAATTTCAAGGTTAAACTTATGGTAGGCTTCCTCATTTATTTATGATAGGTATTAGTAGCAACACATGGGCAAGTGGCATGAGCTCACAAACGAACAATGAACGCGATAGGATGAGGGTGCTAGAACAAGTGGCATGAGCTCAGGGAAACAATGATCAGAGATGGATGTTGCCCAGGGTAAATGATGTTGTTGTTATTTATGTACTTAGGTTGTCCCGTTGTTACTTCTGTTTTTTTTGTCCGTTTTAACCGGTACTCTTTTCATATGTGTTCACCACATCCTTTTTTTAAACTAACTAGGCCCGCCGTTTTTTGCGACTTTTTAGTTTTCGGATGTAATTGTTTATATTTTTTATGTTAACAACTTGGATATAGAACTACATAAGACATATAACTTTGCATCTTTTAGTCTTATATGTGCTCGAAAGTTAAGTTCATAGTCTTTCTGATACAACCAAAATGGTACTTTCACCAATTAACATCATCGGCAGGATAGTTAAGAGTTACAAAAAACCATGCTGTGATATCGTTACGATGAGAATTGAGAAGTGTTAATCTTTTGACTTATATCAAACTTTTATTCGTAGGTACTGAAAGTTTTAAGAAGGCTGCTAGTCTGAGTGATTTGATAATTACGTCTGTCACTGATGAGATGTAGGGGATCCCGAAGGAGACCGCAGATTAGAGTGTGTTGTTGTATGACGTGAGTTCCAAGAGTTTTGGGAGTAATCAATGTAATTCCCCTCATTTTCTTACGTAATGGTTACTTAATCATTCATTTTGCTGTTGTGGAACGACCATGCTTTCAAATGTATGGCTGCCGAGTTATCCACAAGGTAATAACAAAGTTATTTTAGTTTATCAGCTGTTGGATCATCTTTTAACAAAAAGTGACCAGTTCAAATTTTCTCGCACAGGGTACAATTAATCACAGGAAGCTACCAAGTTGTTTGATTGAAGTGGTCACTTTATCAACTGTAAACCTGTCTTATAGGTTAACCGCACTTTTCCGTTGTCATTATAATATTCTTTTTTTTCCCTTATTTTGACCTGTAACATCTGGAATACTAATTTTTCAGTATTCATGCGCTGACGGCGATATGAAAGTGCCGGTGTTGCGTGCACTCAACCAAGATGGGTGGCTGCGATTAGTGTCGCCAAAAGAGTGAGTAAAGAGATGGATATGGTATTTGTTTTGGAAATATAACTGGACGTACTTCTATTATAAGGGCAGGTCGGATAAAAAATGTTAGATTTAGTTGCAAAAAACTATTCCGTACTACTTAACTCTTTGGTTAAAATGCTAATAGATGTTTATTGTTTCCGTTTGATGTATGACACAAACTGTGCTTCTTCGCCAAAGTTTGAAAGATGCAGCTCACGGAATATAAAAGATGACACTTTCTAACTGTGCATCCTAATACGCTGTAGGCAGAAAACAATAACGTATGCACACTCATACAAAGCAGGGTAGGTTATCAATAGTTTGTACTAATTCTGATTCTGTAACACAAAATCTATTTATTTTATGTATACGAGTAACCTTTCTATTTGTTTTTCATAATATATCCATTTTTACTTCAATTTGCAGCAGCTGTTAGAGGGACTGGCAGAAAAAAATGGTGCAGTTGTAAACTTGGGATCTTATTATCTCATCGGGCTGCATTTGGAAATTTTATTTGCATCGAGTGAGTAATTTGTTTACTTCATTTTTAGCTCTTAAAACAATCCTACATGCCACATGTCATCTATAATCATTAGCTGACTTGAGCGCCATATTGATCCAATAAAAAAAAATAGCCGGTTATTGCAGGTATTAAAAAGTGGCGGAATTCAGTGGGATGCAATTACGCGGGAGCGTGACATACACCAAGTATGTTAAGGAGTCATCATTATTTGATGTTGTAAGCTTCTGCCGGAATTATTTTGCCAAACATGTTTAGGATTATAGCACTCCTGTTAGATAAACAGTAAAGTGGAAAATGTAAAATTGAAATAAACTATTTTCAGTCAGCGGATTCATATATTTGGGTTTCTTTTTCAGGTGGTTGCCAAGTTGTCAATCAATAATTAGCACCAACCAGTCAAATCTTTGGAGTGCGCCGAGATGTGAATCATCAAAGAATTTCATTTCTAACTTCACGTGATAAGCTTCAATAGCACCAGATGCTTCTTGACTTGCAACTGGCATAGTTTTCATTGTCGTTAACCACATTTTTGAATCATAAATCATTAATATATTTTAAATTACAGTCACATGTAATTCAAAAAACTAAAACTAAAAGGAACACGGACAATAGAAACCAAGGCTGGAAAGATGGATGGGATAAATAATGGGTCAGGACGGGTAACTTTTGACAACCAAGTTTTGTTCAAATCTTTTTTTGAAGATACTTTGCATATAACGTAGTTAATATCCCAACATCTTGCTGAGGGCGACCAATCGAATGATAGCATGAAAAGTGCCATGTCAACTTTAATTCAAAAGTTGTCTTTGACAGTAGTGATTGGGAATGTATAATATTTGACTTCACACATGGTTAAATAAAAATGTATGTCCGAGTAGTCAGATTGTATAATCCAGTATGTGTGCCCAGTTCTTTAGTCAAAATGTTGTCACGATTTGTTCGTACTGTTGTACTTTTAATTCTGTATAATGTGGAAATGGTATACGTTAATGGCTATCGTTATTACAATATTCGTTTACAGGTATTGGGTTTGCTATGGGACGGAAGATGTGCCAGCTTTATGAAGGAGTTTTGGTCATACGAAAAAGCTGAAACTGGTCAGAGCGTGTGGACAATGGAAACTCTACAACCGTTTAGCTTGAATCTTCAAAAAGGGTTCATGGCTATGTGAGCGAACTCTTTATTTAAATGTAAGTGGGCTTCAAATATATTACACTTTCTATACACATTCTTTTCTGCGCTGTTCTCGGTAGATGTGCTCCTCAAATGCATATTGGAGTTTGTGGCACCCGTTATTTCCAATTTTCGAACACGTTCTTAAGGTCTTTGGCGCTTTGACTTACATTTCTTTAGTTATTGGTTATAGAAATCACTGCTAGAAAGAAATCTATTGCTAGAAAGGCAAAAGTGGGGGCTTAAGTGGAGAAAACACACGAGATTCAGATTCATGTCATGTAAGAAGTATATATTCAAAGACGAGTGTTGCTGGTAGGTTTTTTTACATTAAATAATAATTTACTTTTTCAATTGTCATTTTAGTCGATTTTTTTTCTACATCCGAGTCCACTTTATTTTTAAATATTGTAACAATGTGGCTTTTAGTTAACGATGTTTTCGAATGGTGAATTTATATACACTTGGTCTCCGTTTTCGACTAATGATCGGTACACCGTTTGCCCTTTGAGTTTAGTCTTTCTATAAAACAACTATCTATTAGCTTGACATTATATTTTAAAGTATCATGTTTAGATTAGGATATAGATATGATACAGTTGGTTTGTTGTCTGTGAGTTCTGACCCAGTGGTTAAGTTATTTTTTCATTTTAGTGATTTTGTGACCGTTTATGTGAATATTGCGGTCCATAATTGATTTAGTGCAATATGGAAACACCCAATTTTACTTGATATCATCATTATATATAAAACCAAAATTATCCATTTTTGGCAAACTGTCACATCCCCAAATTACCTGTTTTGCAGCGGAATGGAATTCCTGGGGGTTGACTGTCATAGCATCACAATCACAGTTATATTGAACGACCTAAAGTGCCGTTTGGAAAATACATCGTTTGATTTAGTAAAATAATCAGAGTTTACAAAGTATAGGTCCCAAATGTAAATCAACATGTGCGGAAAATAAGTTTGATACAAGTCAAACGATGTTTTTAAAGTGTATAAATCCCATGTGAGACACGTCGTCATCGCGACTATATGATATGTCCACATGCAAGCCATGAAGTGAATGCCTTAGTTACCTGAAAATACATTGCTAAAAGTGTCAACACAAAGGTTGAGTGAGTTCATAGAGTTGTTAAAAATGTTTAATACGACTACCACAAGTATAGGCCATGTATGACAATATGTCACAAAAATGATACAATTGCTTAAGCACATAACACCGAAGCTTGACTGATGTTCGCCCCTAACAGAGTGTTTTGCCAAACAACTCAAATAATGATAATGAAATGAAATGCATCCGTCCGGTTGGAATCCACCAACCCGGATGGAGGTGTCACCCTCGATAGATCTATCCACTCATCCTCGCTTTTATGAAATTAACGGTTCATGATTATGAAATAGGGACATTTAACTGGAAATGAGGTAACTTAAGCAATGTAATGAATTTGATATACTTGGTATCGTAATAAAAATGATGTGCAATGTATTCTCCCCCGTAGGTTTGAAATAAGTATAAACTTAAATAAATCGGGGCTATGAAAACTCACCTGTTGCAATGATAATGATGATATAATGGCAATACTGAAATGAGGGGCAACCTCTGACCGTGACCTATTATGAATGATATGTTCTAATGTAAATCATGAAACAATGTCGTGCATGCAAATCCACATGTAATCTATACCACTTGTACGTTTTTGAAAATAGAATTTATCGTCGAAATATATGTTTATGACATCTCGTCATGTTATAAAATACTTTACAAGTATTTACATTGAAATGATATCTTACGATAATCATTTAATGATTTATTATGAAATTATAACTTTTCGTCGTAAAATAATGTCATTGAAAATTTCATGAAAGTGACAAAACGGCCTTGAAAAGCTAGTCGTAAAATGGTGCACGTCGAGTGTTAGGAAACGAACTCAACGGTTCTGGGAAGCTTGTATCATTATCTCAAAGTTTTAGCATTTAAGTTTTCATCCTAGAGGTCTCGATCATGGAGAAAAATATAGGTTAAGTATGGTACTTTTGTCCAAAATATTGTTTAAGGGTGGTTTTCGGCAAAGTTTATGTAACCGTATTTTATTCATTACAACTCCGCTTGACAAACGGTCGGACATTTTGGAAAATATGCTTGGCGAAATTACTTTTACTAGAAGACATCACTTTATAAAAAGTTCTACATCAATGTTAAAAACGACCTTCAACATGGTCACTTGTTGCCGTAATACTTGTCTATTAAAAATATAATAGTTTTTCTTATATAATATAGTTACGGCAACTTTATATAAACATGTGTAATTTAATCGTTAGACGTCCGTTTTCTACGTTTTATATGTCCTTAGCTTCGTATCAAAGTATACTAATATATTTTTGATAAGTAGACACATTTTATAACGCTTAAGCCTCATTTTTGACTCGTAAAAAGTTGAGAATACATGCTGAATTTTCTGAAACAAATAGTTTTCGTCGTCAAACTTCAAAAATTAATATCTTCTTCGTTATAACTCCGTTTTAACCCGTTCAAGCGGCCACGTTGCTTTTAAAGTATATTTTCTAAATATCTAGGCCAAAAATTTTTATCTACTGTCGAGATTTCCAGATTTCAAAAATATGGACAGATCCTTAAGAAAACTTGTCGAAATGAGTTTTTCTCGCGCCAAACCTATTCTAACCAATTCAAAACAACTCCGAAGCTATTCAAATCCTACCATACACCTTCTTAGGGTGTCATGGGTTCCTAGACATCACCAAAAGTGATATATTACAAGGGATAATTTATAGGATGACATATATATATAACACTTAAAAACATTAAAAAGTGGTATAAACATCAATATGACTTGCATGCTTTTCTTATATATGATGAAATGAACATAAAATGAATATGAAATATGAACATGGACATGAGATGCTTACAAATTACTTGATGAGGTTTTATGAACAAAGGATTAATCCTAAACACCCAAGGTTTTTATTTCACAACCTTAATAAAGAGTGTGTCTAGATTGTTTTGAACTTGACTAGCAAAATTTTTATGATATCCTTCTTCTTCCTTGGTGTGGCCGGTTATGGTGCTAGAGAGAAGAAGAAAGTGTTTGAGTTTTACACTTAAAGATATTGTAAGTTGTATGTGTAGTTTATGAGTATAATATCATTTAAGTGAAGATATTTGGCAAAGTTTGGGTGACTCATCCATGTTGGTCGACAAGGGTGAGTTTGCATTAGCTAGATACTTTTTTTTTATTTATTAAGTATAAGTATAAAGTAGATGTAAGTTAATTAAATATAAGTAGTAACTTGTATATTTATTTAAGCATTTAGGGTAGCGTTAGCTAAAAATAAATTTTAACGGGACAAAATAAAATGTATTGAAGTCGTAAAAATTATAAAATTGCACTTCTTACAAAAATTGAGTGAAATAATAATTATCATGTTGAATTTATGAAAACCGTCGTAATTATATAAATATAACAATTTATATACAAAATAAATTTAAAACACCGGGTAAACTCATAATTATATTTTTATAGTCTTAATATGATTATAAAAATATATCGGGATAATTTTTGGAAGTGTCGGATCAAATGTTCAAAATAAATAAATTACGCGATAGCGTTTATTTAATAGGAAAAATAAACGTTTAATGAATAAATGCAAATCCATGCATGAACCGATATGAAATGATGTTATTAATGTTATGTAGACTAAATCTAGTCTATATGAAATGTCCTTGATGATATGTTCATGAATTCGCAGCTAAACCATTAAGGTTACGCGAATTTGATACTCGTAAACGTAGTTTACGATAAATGATGAAATAGTGAAACTTTTAAAGTTTGTAAAAATGACCTGAAATTACGAGTTGTCACACAAACGTATCAAAGTAAGTACAATTTTCAAAGATTTATGTGGTTTTGTACCAAATACAGAATTACTTAATGCTGATGTTTCTGAGAGTTTTCTTTAAATGTGGACTTTGATTTTCTTTCTTGAGTTTGGAATATAAATTTTCAAGTTACACCTGATGTGAGAAGCAACATGATAGATATATTGGTCAATACCATACAATCATTAAATGTTCTTCGAGAAATAATTAATGAAACTGTTCACAGCAGTATCTACAACAATGTTCCTGATCCTACTATAGCAATGCGCCAAAAGGTTACGGGTTCCTCTTTTTATTTTAGATATATGGTTACAGTTTAGTACGGGACAAAAGGGGTCTACTAAATATTTTACAAAGGACGGGTTTAATTTTCATAGGACATAAACCAGATAAAGAAAAAAAAGTTCAGAACGCAACTACCGAACAAAATTATATATATAACATGTATTTGGGATATATTTAAGGGCTCGAGATTAATAATCATAAGATACATATACAATAAGTTATCGAATAACCATTCTTTTTTTGTTGAGTTCATTATTCACTCTATAAGTGTATTATAAAATTTATTCTCATGCTTTTGCCTTTGCCTGTTAGGAAAGTAAATTACGTAGATAAAAATTAATAAAAAAACTAACTTATAAAAAAATTAACCTTACTTTAAACATTATATCTTCCAAAATTTCCACGCTTTCTTAACAGAACAATCATTTGCATGGTTTTAAATTTAATTTCGTTAATTTCGCGGGTTAATAAACTAATGTTTAACTTGTATGTTATATAACCTTTCTAAAAAACAATTGGTTTGTTATATAACGAAATATGTTTTGGGATAAACCTGATGTAATTCCAGAAAATCGTTTGTTATCTGTCTTTGTAATAACATCATCGATTGAATTTTGATTGCTCGCTTGAGCATCAACATTACCAACGCCATTACGATATTTTATCTGTCTACCTGATAATAATACAGAAATGATATTTTTGTACATGTTAGCATACAACATATATTATAGAATGCATATATTATATAAACATATGTCATGTGTTATTTCTAAATTTTCTGTATACAATAACTAAATAAACATAATTAACAAAAACAAAGAGTAATAATAATAAATGTTAATAATATTATCTAATGTAAAAGATGTTCATGATTAATATTGTTTAGAACAAAATATTATAAAGTAGTTACCTCCTTTTAGCCGGTCTATGGATTATGGTAACATCAATTATAGTTCTTAACCGTTTAATTTAACTTTTAATAACTTTTTACTAAATATTTGTTCTACTAAATCTTAAAAATAAAAACTACAAATCAAAGTACTTACCTGCTTTTAGTCGTTTAATGGATTATGGTAACATCAATTATAGATCTTAACTGTTTCATTTAATTTTTAATTACTTTGTAGTATATATTTGTTCCACAAAATCCTAAAAAATAAAAACGACAAGTCATACCCGTCCATCGGACGGGTTTTGACACTAGTATATATATATATATATATATATATATATATATATATATATATATATATATATATATATATATATATATATATATATATATATATATATATATATATATATATATATATATATATATATATATATATATATATATATATATATAGTACCCGATATGGTGGTAGGTGTTTCTTGCAAACGGTTGAAACATGCGATAATTTACGATATGCGATATGGTGGTAGGTGTTTCTTAACGTTTAAAATAGAACGTGAAAAGATCAAATGTAATTGCAAACGGTTGAAACATGCGATAATTCAACTCTAGAAAAAATTCTTAACATGTATCAAACAACATATAAAAATATTTTATGATTCTGAAAAATAAAACATTACATCAATTATAAGATACTAACTAACAATGCACGTTACTCTTCGTGTTAAACTTCTTATCAATGAAAGCTTCCGCAACATGTAGCATCTCACCAGCTAAAATTTAAAAGTCAACTATTAGTAAGAAGCAAGATATGATATAATTCACTTTTCGTAGAACAAAACATACGACAATTAAGATAAAATTAAAAAAAGGTGCACCAAGAACAATGACAGATGTAGTTCCGTCACCAACTTCCTCATTCCGAGTGCAGCTTAGCTCGATCATTGACTGAAAATATCAATCAAAAGAGCATGATTAAAGTTATAAAAAATTTACCATCTTAAATTAAGAAGTTGATTGCCTAAACATAAAAATGTGAATACTCAAACTTATAAGTATGTAATGTTAAAAGGAATTAATACCTTCCGTCGGCCTTCACCTGCCAACTACGCAATGAGTTTACCAGTTGGGGAAATAATAGCAAATGTCAGCCATGAATTTATACCCAACTCTCTCCACATATACATATCTCCATCATTAACAACCTGGTAGACTCAATCACAGTGATCATTACAAAGAACAAATTACACTACAATATAGAAGAACTAAGATGACCATTTCTGGGTTAACCAGGAAGAAACTTTAAAAACAATGAAAACAAGAATGACCAGTGTATGTGGTCAATTTCAGCAAAAAACAAGCATATGATTCATAATTACTTTTTGTAACTCACCTACCATATCCTAAAGCATTATGTAGACTTACTGAACTTACATATTCATCATTTTAATATCCATTTTCTCTATGTGCATGTGTGTACGTATACATATAGAACAAATAGTATTCCATATTCTCAAGCCTTTTGATAACAGTTATCAAAGAGAAACCAGAAACAAGATAGAAGCTACAACTTAGTAGTGAGATCTAAACAAAAGTGTAACAATTTTATCCGCTAAATTTTGAGACTCTCCAAGATATCCGCTACATTTTCCCTCCACAATTTCCAATAAAACATCATAGTTCTAACAGAAACCTAATTTGAAACATCATTTTTTCACAGTGCTTATTTATATCCATTGGTAACTCGTTTTCCCATTTGTACCTTGAGAAACTTAAATGAAAATGTAAATCTAAAATTCTCCTAAACGATAAATTTCCCCCCTCAGACTCTTGTTTTTGTGTCAAACATCTAAATCTTTCTTCATCTCATTCATACTACTTTGTTTAACCGATTTAACAGATGCAGTTTCGTCACCAACTTCTAATATTCACCAACTAAACATGTAGGCACATTAACTTGAAGCAAATAATGTAATGCGAAATTCACAAATGTTTTCATCAACCAAACATGATGGTTCATACAATGAAAACACACTAAAAACGCTGTCAAGCCAGAATATAATTTATATGACGCATTTCGTGAAAAAAAAGAAAAGAAAAAAAAAACTATATATCGTACCCGTTGTTTAAGTTCGTAGGCATTGACCATTGACCACTCAAAACCATCCTTCCTCTTCATAACCTGTTAAAATTTAATCCAATCACAATTAGAATTATTATATATATATATATTGAATCCGATGAATTGAACTTAATAAAAGCAAAGTCTATTATAAATTAATCGAAACAAAATTAAATTGATTATTAAATCAAAATCCTAAACAAACACAACACATTTAAATAGCAAGAATATGTGATTTAAATTAAACCCTAAAAAAATGAATAATTGCGATACTTACCCATTCTCTTGTGTGGACAACATATATAGCATCGTTGTGTGCTGTTTTTGAATCGGATGCTCATAGATGAAAACAGTTTTATATACATTTTTGAATCTGTTCTTGTTATTGTGTGGAAATAGAGATAGAACGAAACAGTTTTAAATTGATGTGTTGAATGTTTTGAAGAGTTATACTGTGGTTATACTTGACAAAAATGGCATCACTGTCATTAATTGCTAAATTGAAACTACCGATTGGAATGATGGTGAATCGTTTCCTTCATTAAGTTTTTCACTTTTCCACTTTTCCAACTATTGACTTCTTGACCATTTTTGTTTTTATGTAGTAAAGATATATATATATATATATATATATATATATATATATATATATATATTTTCAAATCACTTTTTTTTTTTACATAACAACTAAACATAGCATCCCCCCACTTGAGATGAACAATATGAGAATTTGGGGGTCTTCAATGATCTTCAAAAATATGTCTTTGACGAAAGCGTGATTCTCGAACCTTTCCACTTGAACCTTGAACTTAGGCAAACAATGACTTCCCGATCACAAATAAAGACTACACGGTAGGCTAAGGTGTATGGGTGTATCGAAACAATATATTGGATGAGCAAAATGAAAGGAATGGCTCACACGGGTGTATCTAGAGGTATCTTGCACTAAAGGTGAGTGCAACGAAAGGGTTTAACATGGGGGTCGAGAAGTCGAGGTGACTAATCGATAGACACACAAGGATAGGCTTTTTGGGTGATAATCCTATAATATTGCCTTCTTAAACTGAATAATCCAAATACATTAAGCTAACTCAACATACCTCATCCATGGTCTCGAAATGATGCAAATGCCAAGTTCTAAAGTTTACAAGCTACCGGCACACTCATAATTTGGTGGATTTGGAGTAAATATTTGGAAACGGATAAGGATAATCTCACCATATAATATCAAGGATTATAATGTGCTCGGCTAAGGTCTAATCTAGTTAGGTTAGGAAAAACATGTCAAAATTTTAAAATGGCATAATTTTTCAAAATAAACTAGAAAAACAAGGGCAAAATAAAGTTCAAGAGATAAATTCTACTCCCGTCCCCCCACTTGAAATGTACAAAGTCCCTTTTGTACTAAACGTGAAATAAAGGTGAAGAGAAAGTAGAATTAGAGCGATTACTTCCCTGAAATTCACTCATAAAAAGAAAGAAGGCCCACGAAAAGAATCGTGCCTTTGCTTAAGCATCCACGAGCAAACTTCTTTCCCTGAAATCACACTACCAACAAGCATAATTCTAAAAAAAGAAAAAGAAAAACCAAAAGAAAACCTAACTCACTTTCGTAGGAATTACGGTTGCATTTAGCGTATGCAACAAGCCTTTTAAACCACTTAGTGTCCCAAGTGAACGAGTGTAGTCTCGTGAAGGCTTACAGGAAACATACCCACAAAGTTCATTTAAAAACGAATACAAGGTTATTGTGTTTAAAGAGAAAGAATTAATACTGAGGATAGTTACGTCGTAACTCCTAGAAGGAGTTACTGTAATTATGGCGAGAACATGGCAGACATTCTTTGGAGTGTAGCTATGGCGTAACCATTGCATGGGACTACGCCGTAATTGGTAATGCTCTGGAGGATAGCTACTGGAGGTGTGTTACGGCGTAACCATTGGAATGAGTTACGCCGTAACTATGGACATATCAGGTCCCCGTTCAGGCTGCTGCAGTAAACTTCTCCGATTCCCTACAAAAATAGTTAAAAACATAAAACCCAACAGAAATGGAAATAAAACAAATAAAAGGGATAATTCGGGTTGTCTCCCGAAAGAGAACTTTTCTTTATTAACGAGTCTTTAAGTTAGACTCAAGGCCCTGGGGCTTTACGATGGCCTTCGAACTTAGCCAACTTCCTCCATATCCTTCATCAAATTATGTCTGACCCAAGCAACATTTGTAGCGGTGCGGAGATATTCCTTAGTCTCGACCTTCCGAATTTTACAAAACTTTTCATCCGGCCCCAAGTGGTATCTTGTAAACTCATACTTGTCAGCTACAATTGGTGGCAGCCTCTTATATGGAATGCCAAGAAGTTTGCACCTTCTTTTCTCATATGCTTCATCATCGGGGTCAGTGAACCCATCTTCACCTTGTAGTTCTAGGTGGTCCAATATTCCCTCGATGTCATCATCATCGGACTCGGTACCTCTAAACCACTTATCATCTAATAAATCTTCCATAAGCACACGCTTGCATTCTTCTTTTCATTACCCGTCGAATCTTTGATATCTTCATCCGTTACTTCACTTACATCATTTGGAATTTCTTCGTTCGGGTCTTCCTTACTCATACATCCTTTACAAATCTTCTCCTTGGTCAAAGCATCTACCTTTCCATATTTGATTTTGACCTAATCGTCAAATCTCAATTTTTCAAGCCAAGGTAATTCCATCCTTTTATCGTCATTGGTTGTGGTCCACAAGAACTTATCTCCCCAACTCTCTCTATGCTACTTCCCCCGTTACATTCATCATCAAATGGGTTACAAGATGCCCAAAAAACTTTGCCAAGGGTTTTTATCTTCTCACACCAATGACTTCGAGCTACTTTGTCATAGGTGTTTCTTGAGGGAACACCTTTGCAGGAGGTCTCATCGTTAATTGGCTTTTCATCTACGGACTTCCTTTGGAGAATTTGTTCTTCATAATCGAGCTTCAACTTCCTTAGTAAACCCGTATTAATGATCGCATCCCCGAACCTTACCAAATACCAATCACTAAAGGATAGATCCCCGAACTTAACGTCGTGTCTTTCTAACTCATGAGGGCATATCCATTCTTCGTCCTTCATATTACCACCCCCGTTGCAATACTCACGGAAAGGATTTCATGTAGGCCATGCTCGTGCATACTCGTCTTCCGTGATCATTATGGGATCGCAGCAGTGCTTAATAGGTGGTTCCTCCTCTTCATCGATTGAGAATTTAGCTAATCTTTCCTCATCGTTAAGTGCAGTCCACATGTATCATTATCTTTAACCATTTCCTTATCGACCCTCCATCATAAATTTCGTTCGAGGGTCGCACGAAGCCCATAGATCATACCACTTTCCATTATCAATTGCCATAGCTTTGCACCAGTGATTCTTCCTTTTGGATGGGGATTGTGGACGCAGGTTTATATCATTGGACCATCCGTTAATGATATGCGTTCTTGATTCATCTAACTCGAGAAACTTGTCAGACCACGTATCCCATTTACGCTGTAACTCTAATGTTTGATTATGGCTAACTCACTTACGTCATCGGCATCATTATCTTCATTCATGCTAGACCCATCGTCGGATTTGTCTTTTCAGAACACGGCCTTGCATGCTGTCGATTTGTTCTTTTGTTCCTCATTTCTTCTTTGTACCTCATCGCTAAGCTTCCCAATCATAGCTTCCAAGTTTTTTAGCGATTCGTCATGACTAAAAAGGCTTTTGTTTGTATTGTCTTGGAAGTTCTTAAGCCATTCTTCTTGCTCCTTCTGCCTTTTAGTCGAATCTTTGAGGTATTTGTTGATTGTTTCCTCCAAATTAGCTCTTCTTTCACCAAAATTCCCACGGTTATAATATGGGGGAGGTCCTCCACAATAGCCAATACCGTTTCTATTATCCCCTTGAAACATTCGATTTTCACCATATTTAACTTCTTCAACCTTGCTATCTTCGTAAATGAGAGGAAAATGTTTGGTGAGATGTCTCCCTCTACAACTTTCACAACCTACTTGGATAGCATGAACACATTCTCTGAGCTTGAGCATGTCCCGACCAGGATTTTCGAGCTTGTTAGTGATGGCGGCAATTCCATCAAGATTTCCGCCTAGGCTTCTCTTGCTTCCTCCATCATGTCATTTTTGAGAGTGATCAGCCAGTTTTTGAATGGCTTCAAAGGCAAGAGTAGGTGTCATCACCGGAATTGGTCCTTGATAATCCAACATTTGTCTCGTAACAATGTTGATCCCTTTATATAAAATATTGACCTTTTGCTGGTTGTTTAGGTCATGAGTGGGGCACTTGTAAAGCAGATCATTGTATCTATCCCAAGCTTGATACAATGTCTCATTGTTATCTTGCTTAAAATTATGGATTTCAGTGAGTTGCCTTGATACTTTTGAAGATGGACAATATCTTTGAATTAAGTATATTTTAAGGAGGCTGATGCGCGTACGAAGCGCGTTTGGGGTCAAAGGAACTTCCTTTTCATCGAGCAAGTTTTTCAACACCCTAGGCAGTGAACCTAATCGTTGTAGTGTAGTATTGGGTAAGCCTCGGGGTTTGATATCGTTCTCTAGGAGAATAGGAATGCTAGCAAGAAATGTATTACGCTAAGGTGAGGGTTGAGGATGATTCTTTTTTATCTTTTTTTAGTTTTTTTTATAAAGCTAAGGTAAAATCTCGGGGCAATTGGTTTGGGGGTGGTACTTCTACCGATTACTTCTACTATTCTAATTATCTATTACTACAGGTAGTCTTATGTCAATTTGATGTGTGATCGTATGATGATTAAAAATGTGTTTACCTAGATATTATTACTCCCTATTTATCTTTTACTGATGGTTGAATTGTCACGTCCTTATTCTTAACGCGTTGTGCTTCCTAAAGTCGTAGGGTGTGCATATGCCCTAACTCTTTGAGGTTACCTTTGGGTTTAGCTTACGAAATCCGCTAGATTATTCATAAACTAACTTTCACAAAGATTATTCAAGCATTAAACACAACGATAGCCTAGTTTCACTCCTAAGCCAATTACAATTAAGATAAGAGACAACCTAACAATAATTAATGACTAGGTTTCATAGATCTAAGCTAACACACAAGAAACTTAGCTAGACATATTAAACAAGCAAGCATACACACAATCAATGGAAGACATAATGATACTATTGGAATAAAACACTTATCTTGATGTGTAAAATAGGGTTTGGGACCCTAAGATACAATCCAAGTCGGACTACAAACGTTTAAGGTTTTTACTCCAA
Source organism: Chrysanthemum makinoi (assembly GCA_910596185.1). NCBI lineage: Eukaryota > Viridiplantae > Streptophyta > Magnoliopsida > Asterales > Asteraceae > Chrysanthemum > Chrysanthemum makinoi. The sequence goes on along the minus strand of OU343222.1, from coordinate 190,730,610 downwards.
AAGTCTACCTCCCTAAATGCAGAAAAATCGAATTCTATATATAGATTTACAACTGCGACGGCGTTGCCTTATAGGTGGGACACCGTCATTAGGGTTTTCGTCTTGGCCAAGTTATCGATGGGACGACGTCACCTTAGAGTTGTGATGCCATCAATCTTCAAGTGGGACGTCGTCTTGGTTCTAGATCTGGGCCGTGTGAGATGAAAAGTCTGAGTGACACCCTTCTTCTTCATAGCCTGACGCCGTCAGGTTGTATGAACAAAAATTCCATTGAGCCGTCTGGTGCATGTTTTATAAAATCTGTATAGAGGGACGGTGTCGCCCTTTGGTTGGGACGCCGTCAGCTTCAGTTTTAGCAGCTTGAGTGGCTTCGATCTTGACTTTGCCCTTTTCTTCATGTATTCACTCCTTTTCGTCCAAATGTGCATCATTCCATCATTTTGCTTCCAAGAGACCTAAAAAGTGAAAATGAACGAAATTAAGCAGTAACGGATATAAAAGTGGTCGATTAAGGGCTTAACTGACCCCTTAAAAGTGTACGTTTTAAATCCTTATCAAATATCCCTACACTTGGTATTTGCTTGTCCTCAAGCAAATGTGCTTTTGGCCAATCAATTTATAAGTTAGGGGTCATGAAGCATGGGTTTAAAATAATTCATAACAAGTAAAAGCACCGCAATAGTCATAACAAGCATTGAAATTATATACTAGCACCTCACAAGGGGTGTTTGGATTCTCTCATCTCTCAGGTTTATATGAAATATAGTAAATGGAAATGGAAGATAAACACTCATTACCTGGCATAGTACATAGATTACCATAGGCTTGAGACTAGATTAAACCTCCACCGCTTTGGCGTAAGCACCTAGGAACAACTATCTAAGAGGTCTTTGCATAGGTTGTAACGTTAGGCTTACGGTAGGAAAACAAAGGGTTTTGTTGGATAGGCGATTTAGTGGTGGCAAGTCAAAAATCTTACGTTACAAGCATGAAAAGCATGGCGTTGCTAAGCCAAGACTTGACTCCCTAAACTCTAGATAACTTGAAATAAACATACATAAATTTGAAAACATAAACATAAAGATAGATGTAGGATGGTAGCCCGTATGTTTTTTTTCATTTTTTTTTCATACATTTTTACTCTACCATCCTCTACGATAACATCAAAATATAAGGGATTTATAGGAGCATCCCTACACTTGAGTTTTTATTTCTCTAACACTAATTGACCCAATTTGAAAAGATCAAAACACTTGGAGTATTTAATTAAGTAGACAAAGGGAATTTGAATTAACGTTCCTTCTCGTTACTCCATAAAATATTACTTTTGCCCATGAGTCCCAATCATCCCAAAACTGTGTACAAAAGATATGACTCGACTTAGCAACCATGCAAGTAACTAGATAATTGAACTAAGGGTTTAGTAATGATAACAATAATGCACTAAAGGTGAGTGCATACAAGGTAGGCTAAGGCGATTTGGGTGTACATTTGGGGGTGGATTGTAAACAATGCTCTTCATTGATATTCCGAAAAACCGAAACATCATGAGAACCGCGATAAGGATAGGCTCTGAGGGGTTAACTAGGGGTATCGTGTACTAAAGATGAGTACATCGCAAGGGTGTGGGGTAATTACTCAACCGATGTGGAAGAAGTAATTATAATACGGGTTTCAAACAAGAGTTATCCTAATGCCTCTTATCACTTAGTTATTCCTAACTACACAAGTGTAGTCTCACTAGCGATCTCGGAATGCATCACAAAACAAGTTCTAGAATCTATTATACTACTGGTACGCTCTCTAAGCATTAAAGGTGAATGCTTTATTCCTAAAGATCTAGGGGCGAACCTCACATTTTTGGGGTGGAATTTGAGTGGTAAACGGTTTTTGTGCTAGTCATATAACTCCTATCCATGAGATGCTTTATTAAGACTAAAATTTTTGCTCGTACATGTCATAAAAAATTTCAAATTTGGTGCTAAAATTGCCCTAACAAATATTTCTCATAGTTTATTACACAAATGACCAAAGACAAGACAAATAATCAAGGATAAGCATAGTTTCTAAGTTCCCATTTTATTTTCCCTCCCTACACTTAAACTGAACATTGTCCCCAATGTTCCTTGAAACCATTTTATTTTCCCTCCCTACACTTAAACTGAACATTGTCCCCAATGTTCCTTGAAAGTATCAAAGTTATGATAAAGGAAGGTAAGTAAAAGAGAAAGAAACTAGTACTCTCCTGATTAGTTCGGTAGGATTCGTGTGAAGTTGCGGTTAAATTCTTTTCCAAGAAGAATGTATACATGATAAGCTCCATCCAATGTTGAGTTTCTTCTTCTTGCCAAATATAACTTGCACACTTTAAGAAAATGATCGAAAAACCTTAGTAAAATCGTGGTAAAACTATATATGACTCAACTACACTAGGATATAATGCTTGTGGAATGGATGTTTGCAAATTTCTTGGAAAATTAAGTGTAACACCCCCAAAAATGGCTTAGCGGAAGCATACAAGTATTTGGGGTGCTACTAAATTGGTATCACAACATAAGCATAGAACAACGGATTTTCATAAACAAACTTTCATTCATTTCTTAAAAACAATGTTTACATATTTGTTTTGATGCGGAAAATGGCCCATTCTAAACGAGTGGTCCCAATACATAAATCAGAGTCGTCTATGACCATGCCATGCCTTTGCCTTGCGCCTCCAAAGATAAGCTATCATCTCAAAACCTAAAGATACATGCTAAAAGGGGTCAGCTTACGCTGGTGAGTTCATAGGTTTATTTAAAAAGGGATTTCAGTACAATGTTTCAAATTTGGTTCTTGATGATCATTTCGTCTTGCATAATGTCATAAAGTTCATGATTTCAATTCATAAAAGGATTTCATAAAAGAGATTTCATTAGTGGACCTTAAGTAGGGTATATGTACATTACAACGAATATAATGTCATATATTTTTAAGTCTATTACGCTAGCACTAAGTTCATGCAACCGAAGCTACGACAGTTCATGTATGCACAAGGAAGTCATACAAATAAGGAGCCCATGGCGAGTGTTTATCCCAACACACTCGGTCCTGACATGCTATATGCTTCGCCTTGACCCAAGCGGGGTCAATCGAACAGAGGAGTCACCCTCAATAGATCTATTTACAACATTCGCGCTTCCCAGCAGGAATTGACGGTTCATGAAAAGGGCAATTTGGGATCTAAAGACTTAGGCTAAGCTGCGTAATATTCTAGGTCAAAGGTTTTGGTGTGGTCCTTAAAGCATCTAATTATGATGAAAACTTTAAACATGTAAAAGCATAGTATGCATGGAATGCACAGTTTGAGTAATTAAATGATTTAAGTAAAATGAGCATGCATCTTCCCCCATAACAGTTATAAAACAAGTAAAAGTAGGGGCTATGAAACTCACCTTGGCAATGTGCAATATGAAGTCTAAAGGAAATTAAATCAAGGAGTGATAGTGCACGGCTCCGACACGCAACCTAATTAATACGGCAATTAAGTCTTTATGTTTAAGACTCGATAAAGTTTAAAGAACTTTATAGATTTTAATTGTTGTTGTTGTTGTTGTTGTTGTTGTTGTTGTTGTTGTTGTTGTTGTTGCTGCTGCTGCTGCTGCTTATGTGGTATTGTTTATCATAAAACAATTTACAAGATTTGGGTGGATTTCGGCTTAGAAGGGTATGACATGGAAGGAATCTCGAAGAAAGAATTACGACTTTGGTTTAATGTTGACCAAATGATAATACTTGGAAAAGTACACGCAGAAAAGATATCAAGGATGAACAACACTTTGGTTTGTTAATAATAGGATGACGATGTACGAAAAGTAATTGCAAAGAAATGGTAGACATCATCGGGATATGAAAACGATTACTATTTAATAGTTTAAGTACACATACATATATACGCATAAGTAGCGCAAGTAAGTTTGCATAAGTTTACATCTATAACGATTTAGTGAAAGAAGTTGTTAGTGGTTTTATAAACAATATGTACATAAAACAAATCGTTTTCGTCCTTGAGTCAGTTTTGTGAAAATATGTTAAATGCATTATCTATTTTGATGAAAAATGGGTATGACCCATGTATATGTTTTAGTTTTTCCGAGATAACTAAATGTTACAATTTTTATATTAGAAAATATAAATCGTTTCATTTTGTTTGTGAAGCTTAAATTGGTGTTTATAATCGAAATAAGTTCTATTAAGTTTAAATAAGTCAACATAATAAAATTAAGTTATAAATCATACTTTCTGTAGTTTAATTTAAACTTATAGTTTTAGTGGTGGGAAAATATTAAATCTTGTAGAAGATATATTTTAGAATCCGTTTATATTTGACGAGTTTTGTAGATTTGCATGTAGCGTAAATACGCCATGTTTATATAAGTCGAGACCAAATAAATAGATTTGGGGGCTTCCCCGAGTAAGTTGCCGCAACACAAGCCCAACCCAATGTGGTATTAACTCAACTCTATAGCTTCCAATTTTACCCATTATGTTATTTTATGCTTTTGAAAGTTGTTTTCACAAAACTGAAGCCTACTATATACAAATTTTGAGATTGTGATTTGAGTAAAAATAAAAGAACAAGAGCAAGGGTGCCCATTTTTATATTCGAACAGGGTGACCCATATCTCACAAACCAATTTGAAACACATATGCCATACCCAAACGAAGCAACTCAAGACATATCTACTCCATTGAATTTGAAATTATAGTGAGACAAGAATGAAGATTAATTACAAAAATTAAATACCCATCGATGTGGCTGCGGCAGTAGCCAAACAAACACCCCTGTTGGGGCGTTATACATGAAACCAAACGCACCTTTTCGGTGCGTAGAAAATCAACAAACCGACGCTCGTTGCACCCATTTTGTGCGAAAATCAGCGGGACAAACACACCTTTTGGAGCTGAAAATCAGCGGATAGATGTACTCTTTTGAGCTGAATTATCTGAGGTCCAACGTACCCTTTTCTAAGCTGAAAGTCACAGACAAACGCACTCTATATGAGCGGAATTCAGCGGATGAAACGCACCCTTTATGAGTGTTTGACTCCGGGATTTAACCAAAAGGATTATCAAAACTCAATATATTTTGACACAAGGATCTTAAGACTTCTTCAGTTTAGAAGTAATAACACACGAGACTCATGGGTCGCGACTCGACTCATACGTATTTGTAAAACCAAGAAGTGACTAACACACCACAATACTATACGTCCTGAGGAAAATATATGGATTATGACTAGCGAGCTGCCGGGTACTACCCGACTCGAACACTAGGCTTATATTTTTGTGGTGAGGGTTGTACAAGCCGAATCGAGTAATAAACGAAACAAGCACCCTTAGTGGTTCCTAATACTAGTCGGGACACAATCCGAATAAGCCAAAGAATAAGCAAGCAGATAAGTCGGAAGTCTAAACGAACAAGCTTTTTAGTACAAAATAAGCCGACTTGATTAGAGAATAAGTAGTTTTCAAGAAACTTGAAGTTGACGAATAAGCTAATAAGCAAATTTTTAATTTGGCCGAACATGGAAATAAGTGAACCACAAAGTTTATCCTTACATTTTTCTAGTTTCTTGTTTTTCTGGTGCTCGAAGCCAACAACAACAACAAGCGACAACATAAATTTTTAACAATTCTAATCCCAAATTTTTATACATAATCGAATATCCCCAAGAACAAGAATATACATAAACAAATAAATTTCTAAAATCCGAGAATAATAAGAATATAAATCTTACAAAAGAATCGGTCGGTGGTTGGAGGTTCGAACCCTAAATGTTCAAATTGGAGAGACTCGAAGCGATTTGATACGATTAAATACTCGTAGCATCTTCCTTAAGCGTCAATTAACAAAACCCCTCTATCAATTTCCAAAACCCCTTTGTTTTGATGAAACCCTAACTTATATGAACCCTAATTCTGGATTTTATTTTGAGGAGTGGATGGAGACTTGTTGAAAAACCAACCTTTTTTATAGATGTACAAAGGGATGGTCTTGAATCCACTTTCTCTTCTAGATTGCAACGTGGCACTCTACTTGGCTTCCATCTCCATTCATAGCCGCACTAGTGTCCCCTTGTCATGCTAGAGAAGAGGTGTAGGGTGGCTGATAATGACAATACCTTGGTCTATTTTTGGAGGAATAAAAGAAAGCTTTTGGTTTCCGGGTTTTAGGGTGAATCGAAGAAAGCAGAAAAAAAGAAAGAGAGAGAAGAGGATAGGGTGGTTGTAATAGGAGTATCTTAGGTTTTAATTTTTTTATTACTGTTTGGCGTATTATTTGTACCCCGTGTTTTGTCGAATCCTCGAGTAAGCGTACCTTCCGTTACTCGGAAAATATAGAAATTATATTTTCGGAAACGATTTCTTAACCGTAATAATATGACATTCTTATTATGTAGAAATTTGATTATAAGTGTTTGCCGATATTAATTTGGTGTCGGTATCTGTGCGATGTCGTGAGTTTTTAAATTAACGAGATAACTTCGCGTTTTCTTTCGAAATTATTAGTGATTGATAAAATGTGTATTTTTTTCTCTTATCTAAGTATTTATTTTTAGTCTTGTATGCTACTTGCAGGCAGTTATGCGGAATAACTAATGAATTAAGCTTATGTATGCTTAAATTTTGATTGGGATAATAATAAATTTCACATTTATTATACGGATACTTAGCGGACAAGCGAGGTCTTATTTCTAAGGAAACGAGATGACCTCTCGGTTTTAAATTTTAGATATTGACATCTGTCAGAAAATAATCGATTTGACTTTTCTGACGTGGTAAATATTATTATAATAATCCGAAATTTTACGGGTTGTTATAGTCTACCAGGAGATCCGTCCGGATCTCAGGTTCGTACCGATAGGGTGTCGGAAACGAGGTGATGGTATTTGGAACAAGTTTTGAATTGTCCCTAGGTTGTTCTTGGGTTTCCCCTTTGGGTATGGGTACCCAGGTGTTAGGAGCCATGATTTTTCTAGGATAGGTTCATTGAGTGAAAGTTTAAATTTTGATGTTATGAGGTTTCATTATTTTGCTAGTGTGGGCACCTCTAATTTCTTATTGTTTTATCAAAACGTACCCATTTATGGTATTTAATGGTTCTAAAGTATATAGGTTGATTCTTAAAGTTCGCTATGGGTTTGTGTGTTTTCTTCTTTAAAGGGTGAAGAAACATTTGTTTAAAATTTTTTTTTGACTAAATGTTTATACAAGGTTGACTAAAACTAGATTTCAAAATCGATAATGTGTAAAAATGACACATTTTCAAAAGATTGTAAAACCAGTTCTTAATTATGGGGGGGGGTATAAGAAGGTCTTGCGAAACTTTTAGTGTTTCAGCATTTTGTCTTGTTTTAATTAGGGATTTGGAAAGTATTATTGTTGAATTTTAAAGGAGAATCCTCCAATTTGAAAAATTTATTGCGGCAAGGATGCGTAGCGGTATAACCTTTACCCATAGCTACAGGTAGGGTTTAGTTTGTCTAAGTTGGGTAAGGTCTGGGATTTAATGTTGATGAACCTCATGGTTATCTATGGTTTTAGGTAGCGGTGTAGGATACATTCTAGGGTCAGGCTTAGTTACCAAGGAGGACATTGATCATTTATGTTTATGGGGTATTAACTTTAAACACATTTCGAGGACATAAGTAACCAATAGAGTGGTTCTGGAATACCTTTCAAAGTATTAAGGAACACTTTATTTTGGTACGGTATGGGTAGAATTGTAGTTTACTTTATGGTGTAATGGTAAGGTGGTAATTTGGTTTGTAGAATGATTCATGAAGTGATTCATGAAGTATTTTGGTTATAATGGTTTGAGGGATAATCGGAAACAGTTTGTATGACAACTCTTTTGTTTGTAGGAGAGTGACAAGTTAGGCACGGTTATTCTTAAAAGGTATGTGGAGTTTCTAGGTTTTTAATTCTCAAGGTAGGGCGTAAAGTTTTCAAGTTTCAGTGGGATTTTAGGTCCTCTATCGTGCCCTTCTAGATTTTGCCAAAGGTTTATTGTATTTTCTCATAGGTGCTATTGAAAGGTTGCTCCTAGAATGGTTTGATTGTCCATGGAGTGTAAGGTGTGGGGTATGAGTGACTATAACATAACCCGATTGTGATACGGAATTATAAAGTTTATGATTAAGATGTAGGATGATGCCAGCGAGTGGCTTATGATTAAGGAATATTGTGACGCCAGTGAGTGGCTTATGATAGGGTGATGCCAGTGAGTGGTTTATGATTGGGAAATACCAGTGAGTGGTTTACGATTAAGGGATGCCAGTGAGTGACTTGTGATTAAGGAATGTCAGTGAGTGACTTGTGATTAAGGAATGCCGGTGAGTGGTTTGTGATTAGGGAATGCTAGTGAGTGGCTTGTGATTAGGGTATGCCGGTGAGTGGCTTGTGATTATGGTATGCCAGTGAGTGGCTTGTGTTTAGGGAATGCCGGTGAGTGGCTTGTGATTATGGTATGCCAGTGAGTGGCTTGTGTTTAGGGAATGCCAGTGAGTGGCTTGTGATTATGGTATGCCAGTGAGTGGCTTGTGTTTAGGGAATGCCAGTGAGTGTCTTGTGATTAAAGGATAGTGTGACGCCAGTGTGTGGCTTTAGTGTAACCGTCAATGTGTGGTTTATTGAAATGTTACATGTTTATCAAAATATTATCATTTTCTCACTGGACATAAAGCTATTATAACTATCCTAAGTATGCTTTACAAAATTCACCTCTGTGTCGGACATAGGTGATCAGGCTATGTCCCACTGTCCCTGGTTGAATATAGGTGATCAATCTATATTCAACCGAGGTTCAATGAATTTTGAAATACTTATCTTAGTTATGCTAGTAATATGTCCCAATACTTTTAAAGGTTGTCTTGAAGGATTAGAACAATTATTCTCTTTATGTGAGGGAAAGGTGTAGTTCTGTGATACGTAAATATACGTATAGGGAAAATAATTGTAACCTATAATGAAATTAGGTGAGCAGTGATAAAACAAGTATCTTATCAAGTATGATCTCAACAGGATCATAAGTGAGGCATCGGCTGAGCGGCGGAACGTGTCGGTCATAGGGTTAAGTTTTTGTAAAAGAGGTTATAGTCTAGGTTTTTAAAATTACCTAGTTCTCTATAACCTAGGCTCTGATACCAATCTGTAACACCCCCAAAAATGGCTTAGCGAAAGCATACAAGTATTTGGGGTGCTACTAAATTGGTATCACAACATAAGCATAGAACAACGGATTTTCATAAACAAACTTTCATTCATTTCTTAAAAATAATGTTTACATATTTGTTTTGATGCGGAAAATGGCCCATTATAAACGAGTGGTCCCAATACATAAATCAGAGTCGTCTATGACCATGCCATGCCTTTGCCCTGCGCCTCCAAAGATAATCTATCATCTCAAAACACGAAGATACATGCTAAAGGGGTCAAACTACGCTGATGAGTTCATAGGTTTATTTAAAAAGGATTTCAGTACACTGTTTCAAATTTGGTTCTTGATGATCATTTCGTCTTGCATAATGTCATAAAGTTTATGATTTCAATTCATAAAAGGATTTCATTAAAGAGATTTCATTAGTGGACCTTAAGTAGGGTATATGTACATTACAACGAATATAATGTCATATATTTTTAAGTCTATTACGCTAGCACTAAGTTCATGCAACCGAAGCTACGACAGTTCATGTATGCACAAGGAAGTCATACAAATAAGGAGCTCATGGCGAATGTTTATCCCAATACACTCGGTCCCGACATGCTATATGTTTCGCCTTGACCCAAGCGGGTCAACCGAACGAGGAGTCACCCTCAATAGATCTATTTATAACATTAGCTTCCCGGCGAGGAATTGACGGTTCATGAAAAGGGCAATTTGGGATCTAAAGACTTAGGCTAAGCTGCGTAATATTCTAGGTCAAAGGTTTTGGTGTGGTCCTTAAAGCATCTAAGTATGATGAAAACTTTAAACATGTAAAAGCATAGTATGCATGGAATGCACAGTTTGAGTAATTAAATGATTTAAGTAAAATGAGCATGCATCTTCCCCCATAACAGTTATAAAACAAGTAAAAGTAGGGGCTATGAAACTTACCTTGGCAATGTGCAATATGAAGTCTAAAGGAAATTAAATAAAGGAGTGATAGTGCAACGCGCCACCTAATTAATACGGAAATTTAGTCTTTATGTTTAAGACTCGATAAAGTTTAAAGAACTTTATAGATTTAAATTGTTGTTGTTGTTGTTGTTGTTGTTGCTTATGTGGCATTGTTTATCATAAAACAATTTACAAGATTTGGGTGGATTTCGGCTTAGAAGGGTATGACATGGAAGGAATCTCGAAGAAAGAATTACGACTTTGGTTTAATGTTGACCAAATGATAATACTTGGAAAAGTACGAAAAAGATATCAAGGATGGACAAGACTTGGGTTTGTTGATAACCGGATAACGATGTACGAAAAGTAATTGCAAAGAAATGGTAGACATCGTCGGGATATGAAAACGATTACTATTTAATAGTTTAAGTACACATACATATATACGCATAAGTAGCGCAAGTAAGTTTGCATAAGTTTACATCTATAACGATTTAGTGAAAGAAGTTGTTAGTGGTTTTATAAACAATATGTACATAAAACAAATCGTTTTAGATCCTGGAGTCAGTTTTTGTGAAAATATGTTAAGTACGTATCTATTTTGATGAAAAATGGGTATGACCCATGTATATGTTTTAGTTTTTCCGAGATAACTAAATGTTACAATTTTTATATTAGAAAATATAAATCGTTTCATTTTGTTTATGAAGCTTAAATTGGTGTTTATAATCAAAATAAGTTCTATTAAGTTTAAATAAGTCAACATAATAAAATTAAGTTATAAATCATACTTTCTCTAGTTTAATTTAAACTTATAGTTTTAGTGGTGCGAAAATATTAAATCTTGTAGAAGATATATTTTAGAATCCGTTTATATTTGACGAGTTTTGTAGATTTGCATGTAGGGTAAATACGCCATGTTTATATAAGTCGAGACCAAATAAATAGATTTACGGGCTTTGGCCTGATGAAGTTGCCGCAGCAAGCCCAAATAACCCAATGTGGTATTAACTCAACTCTATAGCTTCCAATTTTACCCATTATGTTATTTTATGCTTTTGAAAGTTGTTTTCACAAAACTGAAGCCTACTATATACAAATTTTGAGATTGTGATTTGAGTAAAAATAAAAGAACAAGAGCAAGGGTGCCTTGTTATATTGAGCGATTGGGTTGACCATATCTCACAAACCAATTTGAAAAAACATATGCCATACCCAAAGCGAAAGCAACTCAAGACATATCTACTCCATTGAATTTGAAATTATAGTGAGACAAGAATGAAGATTAATTACAAAAATTAAATACCACATGTGTGGGTACAGCGGCAAACAAACACCCCTGTTGAAATTTGGGCGTTATACACGAACCAAACGCACTGTTCGGTGAGAAAATCAGCAAACCGACGCACTCGTTGCACCCATTTTGTGCAGAAAATCAGCAGGACAAACACACCTTTTGGAGCTGAAAATCGCGGATAGATGTACTCTTTTGAGCTGAATTATACAGGTCCACGTACCCTTTTCTAAGTGAAAGTCCAGACAAACGCACTCTATATGAGCTAGGTCAAGCAGATGAAACGCACCCTTTATGAGCTGTTTTGACTCAGGATTTAACCAAAAGGATTATCAAAACTCAATATATTTTGACACAAGGATCTTAAGACTTCTTCGTTTAAGTAATAACACACGAGACTCATGGGTGCGACTCGACTCATCGTATTGTAAAACCAAGAAGTGACCAAGACACCACAATACTATACGTCTTGAGGAAAATATATGGATTATGACTAGCGAGCTGTGGGTACTACCCGACTTCGAACAGGCTTATATTTTTGTGGTGAGGGGCTTTACAAGCCGAATCAGTAATAAATGAAACAAGCACCCTTCGAGTGGTTCCTAATACTAGTCGGGACACAATCCTAACAAGCCAAAGAATAAGCAAGTAGATAAGTCGAAAGTCAAAACGAACAAGCTTTTTAACACAAAATAAGCCGACTTGATTAGAGAATAAGTAGTTTTCAAGTAACTAGAGAAGAGGTGTAGGGTGGCTGATAATGACAATACCTTGGTCTATTTTTGGAGGAATAAAAGAGAAGCTTTTGGTTTCCTGGGTTTTAGGGTGAATCGAAGAAACAGAAAAGAAAAGAGAGAGAGAAGGAGGAGGTGGTTTTGTAATAGGAGTAGCTTAGGTTTTAATTTTTTATTCTTGTTTGGCGTATTATTTTACTCTAGTGTTTTGTCGAATCCTGAGTAAACGTACCTTCCCGTTACTTTGAAAATATAGAAATTATATTTTCGAGAGCGATTTCTTACCGTAATAATATGACATTCTTATTATGTAGAAATTTGATTATAAGTGTTTGCCGATATTAATTTGGTGTCGGTGTCGTCTTGATGTCGTTGAGTTTTTAAATTGAGATAACTTCTCGTTTTCTTTAAAATTATTAGTGATTGATAAAATGTGTATTTTTTCTTCTCTTATCTAAGTATTTATTTTTAGTCTTGTATGCTATCTTGCGGCAAGATATCGGAATAACTAATGGATTAAGCTTATGTATGCTTAAATTTTGATGGGATAATAATAAATTTCATTTATTATATGACGGATACTTAGCAGAACAATGAGTCTTATTTCTAAGGAAACGAGATGACCTCTCAGGTTTAAATTTTAGATATTGACATTTGTCGAGAAAATAATTGATTTGAATTTCTACGGCGTGATAAATATTATTATAATAATCCGAAATTTTACGGGTTGTTATATTAAGACATGAGAATTTCCAAAAATTTATAAGTAGTACGAGCGAAAATTTTGTATAAGTTGTTCTGCTTGACGACATCGTCGAGGCTTTAATCGATCTTGGTCGGTTGTTATTACAGAAATTGGTCTGCTGTGTTTTCCTGGAAAAATTACACCTTTAGAATATGGAAAAATTCTTGTAAAACATCCATTATGACTCGATACAAGCATTTGACTCTAACAAACACACACACACACACACACACACACACACACACACACATATATATATATATATATATATATATATATATATATATATATATCAATTTCACTAATTGTAATTCTCATGTTCACGTTCTTTTAAAACGTATGTAATCTTCTACACTTTTCTTTTTCTGTATAATACTTTTATATGTAATTAAGACGAGGTTAAAGACAAAATAAAGCATTTTCACAAAATCAAACATGAGAGTATACAATAATGAAAAAGATATATGACACACAAACAAGCAAACAATTAAGCATGGGTTGCCTCTCACGAAGTGCTTTTCTTTATTTATGAGTCTTGTAGCTAGACTCAAGTCGTGCTCTCACGTTGTCTCGTGCGCTTACGTGCCAATATCTAAGCCATTCTAATGTTCTCTCATTTTTCTTGTACTCATCTCCTAACTATAGGCATTTTTTATAGTATCTTTCATTTTTTTCATAAGTATGCCTAAGTCCTCGTTGTTTGTCTCTTTCACTAAGTATCAGAATGGGAGCCATTCGATTGCATGCTTCTATATCTTTGTGCTTAAACCTAGGGTGCGTACGGGGCATTTGATAGACAAAATCCTCAACTTCATTAGAGAATGTGACTAAACCATCAACCATCTGTTCATTCAACTTAGTCATTCTCTTAACGGATGTTCCAAATATTACTTGAGTGAGGCTCTCATCAATGAATTCTCCTAAATATTCTAAGACCATGAATTCAACCAAATAGGAAAAACTTCCAACAAACACATGCAATTGAGTGACCGCATCAACAACATTGTCCCCTTGATAGGCTAATTCATCCACCTTAATTTTATTATATAGATTCCTTGATATTAAGTTTAAAGGTAAGAATGAATGCAAGTAAGCATCAAAACTTTCAAATCCTATTTTACAAGGGAATTGCATGTTGAAGGGGCCATCAACCTTAATTTTACACCTAGGGTCAAAACATTGGGAGGGGTCTTCTTCCATTTCAAAACTAACTTCATCGATGACCTCCCCGTTATCAAGTGCCTCTCCGTAATCAACATCTTCATCGGAATCCGAATCATAGAAAGGACTATGTTGTTGCCAATTTATTTCATTATGCCCTAGGTGATTTCCAAAGTGGTGAACGGGTGAAAGGTTTTATAGGATTGCGTTTTGCATTCTTGGATTGGGAGGTAGTGCAAAGTTTCTCCGGCGAAAGATGCGAATCATGATGAGTGATGGGATTTACTAACAAAGTCACGAAGAAGGGGGA
>OU343222.1:190602572-190716122 GCA_910596185.1 Chrysanthemum makinoi | reverse complement strand
AAAAGCGACTCAAAGTGTGATCTATGATGGCAATGAGATTCTAAACCTAAACGAAAACCTAGTTGCAGTGAGTGCAGAGGAAGATAAGAAATCGAGGATGGAGTCACAGAGGAAGGATGAATAAAAATTAGATGATCCTAAATGCAAAGAAGAAGAAAAATAATTATCACTCCCCATGACTACAAGAAGAGGCGGATTTCCTTGAACATGTTTAAGCCTCGGACATTGTTGACTCCCGAACAAGTTTGGAAAAGGATTTAGATAGCGAGAAAATATGTTGAAACAAACCCTCCCCTATGGAAAATGCCTAGAAGCGTGTGTATCCTCCTAATACACCAATGCATCTTGTTCCTAGAACAATTGCCACAAAAAGCAAGACCTTAATTAGCCAATATGTTATATTTCAACTATTTGTTGATTTTGAGAAAACTTGCTAGAAAAGGATCACACCAGTGGTATAGCGGAAGGAGAAAGGGGTTTTGAGCAAATGAAAGAATGTTATTTAACTGAGGTCATGCCTTTCTTTAAACTTTTAAAAGATCACTTTGAGAGTCTTAAAAGGGGATAAGCCGATATCAAGGGAATGGAAAAAGAATTTGATGCAATGGTAGTTGAAGTTAGTGATTATGAGCGTGCACTAAAATATAATGAGATTGAGAGTAAGAACTTGCATACACTTAAATGAGAACTCTTATTTTGAATGTTCTTTCAGATATCTTTTTCCTTTGCTTCAAATTGCTCTATTAATGCTTCCAAATTTCATGAACTATATGTTACTGAAAGTCTCCCATGATCGTGTCATTGAGCTTGAAAAAAACTAATTCAGAACTAAACGAGAAAAATTGGCTGGATGATCGACAATTTGGTTAAACATTTTTCTAAACTAGAAGTTGAGCATTTTAATTTACAACTAAAATATCAACATCTTAAAGAAAATGTCAAAACTTCAAATATAAATACATCCTCAGATGCTCGAGTTTGATGCGTTTTCAAATTAACAAACGTGATGAACAATTCAAGCTCGGTGCAACACGATCAAAAGTTGAAAGCCCAAATCTCTCAATTAAAGGGTCAAACGAACAATATGACAGGCTCCCAAATGCCTCCTCCTTTAGATTCTCCGAATTCTCAAACTTTTCATCTTCAAAACTTAGTTGATGCCTTACAAAAGGAAAACAAGAGTTTTCTAGAAAAAAATAAGAAAAGTTAAGCGACATTTTAAAGAGTTATATGATTCAATAAAAGTCACCCGTGACCAAAACGACGAAAAAATAACGTCTTTACAAAAGGAAATTGAGAATAGAAGTCAGTGGAAATGGGAAGCGCCACTTGTTTTCAATGAGAATGTTGTCTCAAAGTCACCCTAGATTGCAAATACAACGTGACAGTTAAATATATTCCTCCTCATCTTAGGAATAATGAACATGCTTTCATGAATCTTTTCACCTTAAGGATAGTCTAGAATGTCTCATTGAAGGTAAAGAAGGATTTCATTAACAAACCTCTTGATAGTGAAATTAGGTTTGCTTGCCTCCCGGCCAAACGATCTCAAGAGTTGCTAGAATGTGTAATTGCAACATGTCCCAATTCCTTAACCTTAGGTGCAAAGGCAGGCTGTGAAGCCTTGTTCTATGCCTAGTGCCAAGCAGGAAATCCGTTCTATGCCCGGTCTTAAGAAAGGAAACACTAATGTGCCTTCAAGTAGTTCGATTCGGATATGTTAGTGCTAAGAAAGTGAACTTTAGTGTGCTGCAAAACAAATCACGATCTTAGAAAGTATACACTAATGTGCCTTAGTACTTGGATCCTTGCACATCAAGCTTAGGAATGCAAAAATTAGATCAACCAACTAATGTTCCCATTCCCTCTGGAGAGTAATCAATGACATAGCGAAGCGTGTCAAAGTCTCAAGACAATACAAGGAATGATAGGACCTTGCAAGCTAAGAATGTGCATTGGAAGAGAGTAGAAGACCAATCTAGGAACTTTAAGCTTGAGTTGAATAAAACGAATCGTGTTGAGTCTAGTATTAGCCTTAAATCATGTAATTAATTACGATTACTATTTGCAAACCTTGTAATGATGTTCAGCTTGATTCATTGCTAATCATGAATGTGGTGTGAATGCTTTGTCTAATCTGTCAAATGCCCGATAAAATTGTTACGCTAATGTCGTGCAAATAAGGCAAAAGGCAAAAGCGAAAGATTGTTAGAAAGCAGTGGAAACCGGGAAGAACTTTTATAAAGATAGGTTATTATTGGATACCTTTTCGTCATAAGAATAATCAGTTTTCTCAAATACTAAGATTATACTAGAAAATGGATGCCTACTGGTAGAACTATTCCCTTAAGAAGTGAACATACTTTGTATAGGTCAAATACGAACCAAAATTGCATCTATTCCCAATGATTCCATTGCTTCTACTTCTGATATGGATGTTTCTATTATTGATGTGGGTGTTCCAATTCTTGTATTACTAACCAAGTGGAACCCATTCTTGCATGGGGATCCCAATTATCCAGTTATCCATTCTTGTATGTGTTCAACTGCGGATCGTTCAAATCGATTACGTGGTACTGGACTGAACATTTGCAGCATGGTAGGAGGGTGTGCTCATGAACTTAGTGAGCAAATTCATGGAGGCTGTTAGATTCGGTAATGATCATTTCGGTGCAATTATGGGTTATGGTGATTATGTTGTTGGTGATAGTGTTATCTCTAGAGTATACTATGTGGAAGGTCTTGTTCATAATCTGTTCTCTTTGAATTGATTACGTGATTGATCTAGAAGTAGCCTTGAAAACATACTTGTTTGTTAGAGAACTTGATGGTAAGGAACAAAGGAACTCGTGGTTCAAATCTTTACACCATCTCTATAGAAGATATGATGAAGTCTTCTCCAATTTGCTTGTTGTAAAAGGCTTCAAAAACATGGTTATGGCATGGTCTCAATCACTTGAACTTCGGCACCATCAATGATCTCTCCCGAAAGGACTTAGTTGTAGGTTTACCTCGACTAAAGTATGAAAAGGATCATCTTTGTTGCATGTCAATTGGGAAAAAGCAAGAAGTATGCCCATAAACCCAAACCTACTAACTCTGTCACGAGAGTTCTTCATACAATTCATATGGATTTATGTGGACCAATGAGAGTGTAGAATATCTTTGGGAAGAAATATGTGTTAGTTGTGGTTGATGATTACTAGATTCACCGGTCAAGTTCTTAAGGACAAAGGATGAAACTCGATATCATCATCAAACTCATCAACATTGCTGAGTTCGACTTAACAAAACCGTCAGAATATCCGAGCAGACAATGGGCTGAGTTTGTTAACAAACAACTTAGTGAATTCTATGAAAGCATTGGAATCGGCCATCAAAGAAGTGTTCCACGAACTCCTCAACAGAACGGTGTAGTTGAAAGCGAATCGAACTCTTGTAGAAGCCGAAACAATGATTTTCAAAAGGTTCCAATGTTTCTCCGTACGGAAGCTATTGCCATTTGCATGCTACACGCAATCGCTCCACGATTCACAGCATGGAAAAACTCCATATGAACTTGTCCACAACAGAAAACCTAATCTCTCTTTCTTTCGTGTGTGGTGCATTGTGTTATCCAACTAATGAGGGTCAAGACTTAGGCAAACTTAGGGCTAAAGCTGACATTGGAGTATTTGTAGGATATGCACCAAACAAAAGGGATCCGAATCTACAACAAAGAACCGAAATATCATGGAAACAATTCACGTTACGTTTGATGGTGACGGTCAAATGGCTCTGAACATTCGGTTCTGGACCGCACTTCAAATAGTCCCATTGGTTCATCCCTTGTTCCAAACTCTTCTCAAGAAACTCCATATGTACCTCCATCCGAAGATGATTTAAAGAAATTGTTTGATCCTATGTTTGATGAACTTTATGATCCGTGTACTAATGAGGTGTTGATCCCTACAAGCGGAGGTGCTCATATTCCGTGAATGAAGTCAATCCCCGGTCTCAATATCTTTAAGTCAAGAAGCACGCTCGCTGATCCTTCGATCTCATCAACAAATCATCATTCTTCAAATGTACATCATGGAACTGTTTACGGCATCAATGATGAAGTTAATCCCTTTGCTACTTCTGAAGATGCTCCATTTGAAAACATATTTGCTCCTGAATCTTCATCGGAACCATCTTCTTCGGAGACATCAACTCGCTACTTGATCCCTCAACAACTACCACATGAACACCTCGAAAATGGACTCCACGATCATCCATTAGACAACATCATTGGAAATCCCTCTCGTCCGGTATCCACACGGAAACAACTTGCAACCGATGCCTTATGGTACTTCTTCAACTCCATTACTCTAAGATCGAACCAAAAGATGTTAAAACCGCCATGAATGAAGATAGTTGGTTCAATGCTATGCAAGATGAAATTCATGAGTTTGATCGACTTGATGTATGGGAGTTAGTACTGCTCAGTTGTTGCTATGATTATTGCTCTAAAATGGATCTTCAAAGTGAAACTTGATGAGCATGGTGATGTGTTGAAGAACAAGGCTCGATTAGTTGCTAAAGGATACCGTCAAGAGGAGGGTATAGACTTTGAAGAATCTTTTGCTCTTGTTGCTCGAATCGAGGCAATTAAATCTTTTTGCTAATCGCAAGTAAGAACATGGTAGTCTATCAAATGGATGTGAAGACGGCATTCTGACGAGAGATCTTAAAGAAGTCGCCTACGTCGGCCAACCCCGAAGGATTTGTGAATCAAGAGCATCCTACTCACGTTTATCGTTGAAGAAGGCTCTTTATGGTTTAAAGCAAGCTCCAAGGGCATGGTATGATACTCTATCAAAGTTTCTTCTATCTACCGGATTTAGCAAAGGAGCAGTTGATCCTACATTGTTCACCGAGAAGTCGGGCAAACATTTAACTCATGTTCAAATTTATGTTGATGATATTATTTTTGCCTCGGTGACCCATGGAATGTGATCGTTTTCTAATGAAATGAGTTCAAAATTTCAAATGTCAATGATGGGACAAATGTCATTTTTCTTGGGATTACAAATTTCTGCAAAGTCAGGAGGCATTTTCATAAATCAATCTAAATATGCAATCAATCTTATTTGGAAGCCCAACACAAATACCACGTTAACACAAACAACACAAACATTTTGCTTAAGAAATAAGGAAGAGAATGATTTGACTTGAAGAGAGATTGTCATTGTATGATGTGAGAATAGAGTAAACACAGATGTTGTATATTCAATAAAAGCAAAACAGCACACACACTTTCAAACACCTCAAATGACCATTTGAAATTATAGTCCAAGGGACTTGTTGCCCTAAAGCTTTCCATGGGCCTTCGTGGACTTGGATTGGGCTTGGGATACTTAAGCTTATACGGCTGCTTATGCATAACATTGGGATCAGTGCTTAGCCCGGTCCAAAGAGCCGTTGACTATTCTATCCTGCAGTATCTAACACAGATACAAAGTTCCCTGTGTGAATGACCATCACTTCTAATAAAACTAAGGCTAACAATCTCCCCACAGGGTGGTCAATTTCAAAATGATGCTCCACTTGATTAGGTCTTTGCTCTACTTTGCAAATCGAACTTTCTTGTGTAGATATAAGAATAGTCTGATTCTTTGTTCATTCATGCTTTGTGATCGGATAAAATGTGGTTGTGCACGCCATTTGTCCAACCGTGGTTAGGTGTCTCCACGTCTTTCTCCACCATGCTCCGCCTGACGACTTTGATTTACCAATGCCGTTCGAGTCTTTAAACTTTATGTAGCCTTTGATTTTGATGAGAACTTTCAAGTGTTGTTGGAATGAGCATGTGGCGATAAGCTATCCATCTATCTCGGATATTCCATAAGAAAAACATAAAACAGGTTAGTAATAAGCGGTTCCGGCACTTAAAAGTTTGAATTTCGGGTATTACTGACATAGTGTGGCTTAGTCATAATTCTTACAAAGGCCGTTCTGAGCGGTCCCTTAGTGAGATCTTGATATACCGAAGTACATCTACGATTCAAATGAGTATTTGAGTACAGAGAAATCATCACTATATTTGTGAGCCGTTTGAACCACTAAAGCGTAATCTCGGGAAAATTACCCGTGACTTCTTGTCAGACTGTTTGATGTATGGCAGAATTTCCATGCTAATCGCGGGATACGGTTGTAACTCCCTCGTAAATGTTAAGTTGCTAAGATCCGTGGGATCTATAATATATCACTTGACCCTTAATGATGAATAACCAGCGTAATGTCATGATAAAGTGTTTCTATGAGATCTTTTAATTGAATCTGGTGACTCCCAGGCTTCCGATTAGTGCATTTTGGTTTCCTAGCGGAGACTAAGGGAGGGTCTCCTTCTTCAATATCAACAATCTCCCAAAAGTCGATGGAATTATGTAGGGTTCCGAGTGAAATGAAACAAATCCCTTTTGAGAGAGGTGAGTGGCTAGAAGGTTTAGTCTTGATCGTCATTTGGTCCATGTCTTTATTTTGATACCGGTGTCATACGAAACGATGCCCGATTAGCAGATAGATTAAAGACGGTTCACGCCCTAAAAGGTTGAATGGAGGGCTCATTTCTTTCAAACTTTCATTACATTTCTTTTAATTCTTCAACCCCTTCTTTCTCACTTTTCTCCATTGCTCCTTTTTTCAATCATACCTAGGAATTCTAATACTTCGCAATTGGTGATGTCCTTGGGTAGATCCCGACTCTGGCGGTTATGGAAGATTTCCTATTCTTAGTCACCTTATATCTCCTTGGTATCTATTGTTTGCCATAAAACCATTTTTCTTGAAAAATCTCAAAGAGTGTTATGATAGAAAAATGTTTGATAAACTCAGAGTTTTATATTTTGAAAGCTCTTCCCTTCACATGTGCTTATGAGTTTTAGCAATGAACTTTTATAGAGGGTAAATTACTTTTGAATTGATACGACTTAAATGAACTAGACCGATTGAGAACCGTTTGTCACTAGAGAACTAAGCTTGAAATTGTACCGTCTGGTAAGTCCATGAAAGTTTGAGATGATACGTGATTGCTTTCGTCGTTATTGGATTCCCGTCTGGTCCAAGCTCATTATGAGATTCAAACCCGATCATTAAAAACTTTTTTGATCACATTTTAATCCCATCTCCTCCCCTCAAATAGCATATTCATGATATTTTGTCAACAGTTAAACAACATTTAGAATATTTTGGGGGAGACAAAGCGGTTGATTTAAGCATGAATTTGGACATTTTGTTTTATACTCCCCTTTAATAAAAGCATAATCAATTAAAGGGGTTTGACTTTTTGACTACTTTCGTAAAAAGAAATATCCAACGATTCAAATGATTTCTTTTACCAGATAGCGCCAAAAACCTTTCGAATAACCAAAATGTTGACCTTTTTCTGAAAGTGCCAGAAAATCTGGTAGAAATGACCAAAGAACCAACGAGTTTGGAAAACTTAACAAAACAACGTAAAGCTTCTGAACTTTTGCCAAAACTAGAATCTTTAACACTATATAAAACCTTAGACCATAGAATCTTAGGAATTTAAGTGCAAAATAAAGGTGCTTTCAGCGTAGATATGTAAAAGCGAAGCTAAAACGTATCCTTTTACTAAAAACTTCAACCAAAACACTCCTAAACCATTGTTAGCTGATTCTTGATACCAATTGTAGGACCTAAGATATCAACCTTATCACAAACCCAACACAAATACCACGTTAACACAAACAACACAAACGTTTTGCTTAAGAAATAAGGAAGAGAAAGATGGTGACTTGAAGAGATAAATTCGTGTATGATGTGAGAATAGATAAACACAAGATGTTGTATATTCAATAAAGAAAAACACACACACACACTTTCAAGCACACCCCTCAAATGACCATTTGAAGGGGTATTTATAGTCGAGGACTTGTTGCCCTTACAAAGGCTTTCCATGGGCCTTTAGTGGACTTGGATTTCGGGCTTGACAGGATGATAACATTTTGCGCAGCTTAGCATACCTTAACATTTAATCAATTAGCTTAGCCCAGTCCACGAGCCCGTTGACTATTCTATCACGATATCTAATGAAATGAGTTACAAAGTTCCTAATCATTGAATGACCAAATCATTTTCACAATAAAACTATTAAGTTAGGCATTTTCATAAATCAATCTAAATATGCAACTGAGATCTTAAAGAAATTTGGATTTGATTCAAGTGACCATGTTGACACTCCCATGATTGATCGAACCAAACTAGATGAGGACCACTCGGGGATCATGATTGACCAAACAAAATATCGTAGTATGATTGGATCCCTGATGTACCTCACAACTAGCAGACCAGACATCTTGTTCATTTGTTTGCATGTGTGCTAGATACCAGGCTAAGCCTACTAAAAAGCACCTTGAAGCGGTTAAACGGGTCTTTGGTATCTCCAAGGAACCATCAACATGGGACTTTGGTACGGAAGGACACGGTATGTCACTAACGACCTATCGCATGCGATGCTCGATCATGCAGATGTCAAGATACTCGTCGTAAATGCGTCGGAGGTGCTTTCGATTTTTTGGGTGATAAGCTTGTGAGCTGGTCTTTAAAGAAGCAAATGAGTACTTCTATTTCCTCTACAAAGGATTTTGAATACATAGCCATGTCATCTTGTTGTGCTCAAGTCTTATGGATGAGATCTCAATTATCTGACTATGGCTTTGAAGTCAACAAAATCCCTCATCTTTGTGATAATAAAAGTGCTATTTCTCTCTCATGCAACAACGTTCAACACTCAAGAGCAAAGCATATCGACATCGACATCATTTCATCAGGGAACAAGTGGAAAAAGGTGTGGTGGAACTCTATTTTGTGAGATCCAATATCGAGTTAGCGAGACATCTTCACCAAAGCTCTTCCAAGAAACGTTTTGAGTTCATACTTCCGACTAGGCTTGAAAAGCTTTCAACAGAAACACTCAACGCGTCTTGAGGAAGAAGGCGAGGAGTAAGGTCTATCTTCATCTATCTCTTGTATATATCTATTCGAAAATCAAAATACAAAATTATAAAACCTTCAAAATCCATAAAAATCTAAAAAAAAAATTCGAAAAATCTTCAAAAATATTGTCATTTTGTCATGCGTTTTCTCGGTTCGATAATATCTACGGTCTTTGTTTTGTCATTCAAAGAATGACACGGGACTTTAGATGTTGTTAATTCAAAAAAAAAAAAAAAAAAAATCAAAAAAATTATTTTTGGGAGAAGGAGAAACAATGGTTTATTGTCATTTCAGGGCATAACCGCTTTTTCAAAGAAAAAGAGCCATACTTTATCATGTTTTCAAAATTCCATGCTCGATTCTTTAATCATTTATCTCTTTGAAAACTAGCGCTTTGAAAAATAACTTCAGTCTCTATTTTTGATAATCATCCGGACTTATTTGTCAAAATATCTATCTCTCAATCAACAACCTATGTCATTGATTGAGGGAGAATGATTTCAATTAAATTAAAAAGTTATTTGGCATTCAATTGTTTTCAAAAGATATTCATGCATGTTTTATCAATGGAGTTTAAAGTCTTAAAATCCGATCATTATCGGTTAAAACGCTTTCATAATCAAGTCACAATTCTCCTTAAAAGCTTTCAAAATCAATTTAAATCTATAAGAGATCACAAATCTCAAATGATTTGATAATTGTGATCGGGGAGAATGTGTGATTTAAATTGGATTTAAACGATAATTGGTAAATGGTTTTATAAGGATGTACAAGCTCTCCTTCCCACATGTGACAAACGATTTCAAATTTTCCATGCACATGTTGAGGGGAGCATCTATCTTAAACCTATGATTTGAAACGTGATAACTTATCTCAAGGTGCAAGTTCCCTCTAGTATGTGCAAAACTCTTTTCAAATCTCGAGGCACATATTGAGGGGAGCAAAATCATGAAAACCTCATCCTTCCCCAAAATGCTTTATCTACTTGATTCGATTAGGGAAGTGATGTTGATATTTTAGAAAATGGTAATCAAAGAAGTTAATTCTTTCTCTTGCCTCCGTGTGGAAAACTATTTCAAATATTTGATTCACATGTTGAGGGGGAGTTCTTCTTCCAAAAAATATCAAAACAATTGGGGTACAAAATGCTTTGATAAAATATCATAAGTATCTGGATTGATTTTCAAATGGTTTTCAATTGGTTCCTATGGCGGATGAACAATACCAAAAAGACCGACCAACTTTACATTATGTATGGTGATATAAGGGCGATAAGGTTAGGTATGTGTTTCCATGATCCGCGAGCAGGAGGATCTACCCAGGGACTATCCACTAGTTAGTGTAGAGTTCTTAGGTATGATGATAAAAGGAGAAAAATGAGATATGGGTAGAGTGCGGACTAAGAGGCTGAGCTAATCTTGGAATAAACCCAACAAGGTTCTTGCTATGAAGTCTGGTAAGCAGAAGGGGTTGAAGAATTAAAAGAATTGAATGAGAAAAGGGTGAAAACAAATAGCCCTCCATTTATTCAACCTTAGGCAGAAAGGGTTCAATTCATATGCTACTGATGGTAACATCGGTATTGAAGACAAGACGTCATGGACCCAGTGGCGCACTGCACTTCAACTTTCCAAACCACTCAAGTTCCTCTTAAAAGGGCTAGTTTCATTCTCACGGGAACAGACGATTATCTATCGACTTTCTCTTAGAGATTGTTGATATTGAAGGAGGAGACCCTCTCCCTAGTCTCCGATATAGGATCCAAATATGCACAAATTGAGTCGAGAGCCACGAGATCATCAATAAATCTCATTAGGACACTTTCAATGAAGACTCTCAGTTTCACACAATGTGGAAAGAGAGATTATATCTTGAGTCCTACGCATTATCCTTGTGGTATTGCGGAACATCAAGTGATGTGTTTACATATTCACGGTGAAGATGGAAAGCCTACGGAGCCAACATCTAACAAGCTCACGTAGGTGGCATGTGAGATCTATTATATAGATCAACCATGTGACAACTGAACATAAACAATGGGGCGATTCATTCTTTTGAATCAATCACGGTTCAGAGTTATGGATTGACGGATACCTTTGAAAAAACCGGTCTTTGTGCTTTAAAACTCTTTTAATTAGCCGTCGATATTACTAATTTTTCAAATCAAAAGGTGTTTTATGATTGATAATTGATTTTCATTAAAACCTTCGTTATATTGCAAAAACAATTTCTATTGAGCAATACACGATTGTTTTTCTAATCTCTTTTCATCAATCGGTGGGCGTAAATTAAGTTGGCTCACTCCGTGTTGTCTTCTTTGAGGCGTTCGGTTTGAGAACAAACTAGAGCTGCGAAACCCACAAGGAAATTCTTGAATTATACGATCACGAAGCCTGTCCTGATCGCGAGAACCGTGGGCGTGTACCTCAATTCATCGCCAAGTGATCAAAGACACTTTTATTAAGCTTTTATGCTATGCCTTATGCGGTACACCCGGACGCTTCGGTGATCGAATGAAGCGGT
This sequence comes from Chrysanthemum makinoi, assembly GCA_910596185.1. Lineage (NCBI taxonomy): Eukaryota > Viridiplantae > Streptophyta > Magnoliopsida > Asterales > Asteraceae > Chrysanthemum > Chrysanthemum makinoi. The sequence goes on along the minus strand of OU343222.1, from coordinate 190,704,614 downwards.
CAATCCATAACCGCATGCTCACACAACACATTCATATCAAAAGCTATCATGATTGGTGCATCAATGACTCGATATTCTATCTCCATGCTTACTTCAGCTACGCCAATATCATGAATCAACGAATGCTTCCGCTACTCTGATGAGAAGATATCATGATCCAGAATGTGAGCATGTCGGTCGAAAGTCACAACATCACATAATACCAACACCACAATGGATGTATCAGAGATTTTCTATTATGATCTCAAAAGCTGGCTCAACATTATTATCCACGTGGATGGTAAAAGACCTCCACTTGGATTAACCAAACATGCAATGAGTGGAATCAATGACTAAAGCTTGAACAAAGTACTACATCAAGAATGCAAGATCAATTGTTAATGTAATATCCGATTGTATTCAATGTCATTTTAGTATATGTTTGAGGTGACCTCCCTTAGAGGGAGATTGTTAGGAATTAGAAATTCTAGGTATTAAAGAGTCGGTCACCTCAAGTATATATGTAATCGTTAGAGCTTCGTAGTCATAGTTATATTTAGTTAAGTAGTATTTAGTTAAGTAACACCGTGGAGACGAGACGGGTCTTTACCCACTTATGCGATCCACGTTCCGTTGTGTGGCGATTTATGTAAGACTATAAATACTCTCTACCTCCCAAGGTAGAGAGTTGGAGCTCATAATAATATCTTTCACTTTCTCTCACTAAGTTCCCTAAACCTCTAACTTTCTCTCTCTAGAATTCCACTTATACGCCCACTTGTGTTAATGGTTTGATGTGTTTGTGAAATCCAATATCCAACAGGTTCGACCTTAGAGAGTATGGAGTTGAAGAAGCACCATAAGGCATCGGTGCTGAAGTTGTTTTAGGTGTGGACCTTTGGACGAAGGGTTTCCAATGATGTTGTTCAATGGATGATCATGTGTCCACTTTCTAAGGTGTTCATGTTGTTCAATTGACGTAGCAGAGTCGATATCTCCTGATGAAGATGGTTCTGATGATGATTCAGGAGCAAATATGTTTTCAAATGGAGCATCTTCGAGAGTAGCAAAGGGATTAACTTCATCATGGGTGCCGAAAATAATTCCATGATGTACATTCGATGATTGATGATTTGTTGATGAGACAGAGTGATCATCAACAGGTGCTTCTTGACTTAATGATATTGAAACTGAAGGGTTGACTTCATTGACAGGGATATGAGCAGCCTCTGTTGATGAAATTGACATTTCATTAGCATTTGGCTCATAGTGTTCATCAAACATTGGATCAAACAATTTCTTTAAATCATCTTCTGATGGAGGTACATAAGGAGTTGCTGGAGAGGGATTAGAGACAAGAGTAGAACTAATAGGACTACTTGATGAAGGTTGAGATGGGTCCGAGCTGGATTGTTCGGAGCCATTTGCCCGACAGACTCATCGAACGTGACGTGAGTAGTTTCCATGATATCTCGAGTTCTTTTGTTGTAGATTCGGTAACCCTTCTTGTTAGATGCATAACCTACAAAAACTCCAATGTCCACCTTAGCTCTTAATTTACCTAAATCTTGACCGTCATTCATTGGGTAGCACAAAGCACCAAATACACGAAGGTAGGAGAGATCAGGTTTTCGTTTATGGACAAGTTCATATGGAGTTTTTCTATGAGAGGTATGTATAAGGGAACGATTTTGGGTGTATAGCGGTGGCAATGGCTTCAGCCCATAGAAACATTAGAACCTTTGAATAAATTAGCATTGTTCTTGTGGCTACCAAGAGTTCGATTTCGTCTTTCAACTACACCGTTCCGTTGAGGAGTTCGTGGAACACTTCTTTGATGACTGATCCCAACACTTTCATAAAACTGAATTAAGTCATTGTTAACAAACTCTGTGCCATTGTCTGTTCGAACAATTCTAATGGTATTGTTGAGTCGAACCTGAAGCTGTTTGATAAGTTTGATGATGACATCTGGAGTTTCATCCTTTGTCCTCAAAACTTTACCCAAGTAAATCGAGAGTAGTCATCAACAATGACTAGAATGTATCTCTTCCCATTTATCGTTTGCACTCTCATTGGTCCGCACAGATCTGTATGAAGGGTATGAAGAACTTCCATTACTGAGTTTGTAGGTTTTGGTTTGTGGGCATATTTCGTGCTTTTTCCCAGTTGGCAAGCTGAGCAAAGATGATATTTTTCATATTTTAATTTGGGTAAGCCTCTGACAAGGTCCTTTCTGGACATGTTATTCATGGTGCCGAAGTTCAAGTGATTGAGAGACGATGCCATAACCATGACTTTGTTTTCGAAGCCTTTGACAACAAGCAGATTGGAGAGGACTTCATCATGTCTTCGATGGAGATGGTGTATAGATTTGAACCACGGGTTCCTCTTAATAGTTCCACACCATCGAGTTCTCTAACGAAACAAGTATGTTTTCTAAATGCCACTTCTAGATCAGAATCACATAATTGACCAACAAAAAACAAGTTATTACCAAGACCTTCAACATAATATACCCTGGAGATTACACTTTTGCCAACTACATAGTCACCATAACCCATAATTGCTCCAAAATGGTCGTTTCCGAATCTAACAGTCCCAATGAATTTACTCACGAAGTTCATGAGCAGCGACGGTCTCTAGTCATATGCTTGGAAGCCTGAGTCCAAGTACCACATAACGATTTGAGCGATCGCAGTTGAACACAGACAAAATGGATAACGGATAATTGGGATCCCATGCAAGAATGGGTTCCATTTGGTTAGTAACGGTGATTGGAACACACATGGAGGTAGAAACAATGGACTTATTAGAAATAGATGCAATGCTAGTGTCCATATTTGACCTATTCAAAGTATGTTCGCTTCTTAAGGGAATAGTTCTACCAGTAGGCATCCATTTTCTAGTGGGCATTGACTTAGCAAATTTAGGGCAAAACTCATTAACCTTACGCCCGGTAGGTATCCATTGATAACATATATTACTAAATTTCCTTCCTGTGGGTTTCCACTGTTTTCTAACTTTCTTTCGCCTTTGCCTTTTAGCCTTCTTAGCTTGATTTTTAGCATTAACAGTTTTAACAGGGCATTTGATAGCATTAGACAAAACATTCACACCACATTCATGATTAGTAACATAAATCAAGCAGTCATCATTACATGGTTTGCGAATAGTAGCGATTGAATTAATTACAGCACGCTTATAGCTAATACTAGAATCAACACGATTCGTTTTATTCAACTCAAACTTAATATTCCTAGGGTGATCTGCTACTCTCTTCCAATGCACATTCTTAGCTTGCGAGGTCCTATCTTGCTTGGTATTGCTGGAGGCTTTCCCGCTTGCTTTAATGTCACTGATTACTCATGTAAAGGGAATTATGGGAACATTAGTTGGTTGATCTACTTTTTGCATTCTTGAATTAGAGGTGCAGGGATCTGAACTACTTGAAGGCACATTAGTGTTTACTTTCTTAAACCTGGGCATAGAATGGTTTGTATGCTTGGCACTAGGCATAGAACAAGGCGTCGCGGCTTTACCTTTCCTTTGATTTAGGACATGTTGCTATTAAACATTCTAGCAACTCTTGAGATCTTTTGGCCTGAATGCAAGCAAACCTAATTTCTCTATCAAGAGGCTTATTTATGAAATCCTCTTCCACAATCTCACGAAGACATTCTAGACTATCCTTAAGGTGAGCACAATAGTTATGAAACACAGGTTCATTATTCCTAAGATGAGGAGGAATGTATTTACTTGATCATGATATATTTGCGGTCGAGGATGACTTTGATGCAACATTCTCATTAAAGACAAGTGGTTTCCCTTTTTTCGACTCTCGATTCTCAATTTCTTTTGTAAAGACGTTATTTTTGTTGTTTTATCACGAGTGACTTTCATTGAATCATATAACTCTTTAAAGTGTAGTTTAACTTTTTCATTTTCTTCTAGAAAACTCTCGTTTTCTTTTTGTAAAGCATTAACCAAGTTTTGAAGATGAAAAGATTGAGAATCTGAGAATCTAAAGAGGAGGCATTTAGGAGCCGTCACATTGTTCTTTTCACCCTTTAATTGAAATTTGGGCTTTCAACTTCCGATCGTGTTACAATGAGTTTGAATGAGTTCGTCACGTTTGTTTATCTGAAAAACTGCATCAAACTTTGGAACATCTGAGGATGTCTTGATATTTGAGGTTTTGACATTTTCTTTGAGATGTTGATATTTTAGTTGTAAATAAAAATGTTCAACTTCTAGTTTAGAAAGATGTTTTACCAAATTATCGTGATCATCCTGATCAATTTTCTCATTTAGTTCTGAGTTTTTGTTTTCAAGCTCAATGACACGATCATGGGAACCTTTCAATGCAATAAATAATTCATGAAATCGAGAAGCAGTAATAGAGTGCTTAGTAACAGTATAAAACACATCTTGAGCAACACAACTCGAAATCAAATTCTCATTTAAGATGTGCCAGTTCTTCCTTTCAACTTCATTATATTTGAGTTCCTGTTCATAATCATTGACCTCAACTATCATTGCATCAAATTCCTTTTCCATTTCTTTAATATCTGAATTTATCCCTTTTTGAAGACTCTCAAATTGACCTTTTAATTTTTTAAATAAAGGCATGACCTCAGTTAAATAACATTCTTTAGTTTGCTCAAAACCCCTTTCCTCAGTTATCCTGTAGGTGTGATTCTCTTCTTCACACGTTTTCTCAAAATCAACAAACAATGATAAACACATACAGGGGTGATTAAGGTCTTGCTATTAGTGGCAATAGATCTAGGAACTAAGTGCATTGGTGTGTTAGGAGGATACACAGTTGCTTGAGGCAATTTCCTATAAGGGGGATTCTTTTCAACAAGGTTTCGCTTTGCATATCCATATCCTTTTTCTAGAACACTTGTTCAGGGGTTAATAAAGTCTGAGGCTTAAACTTGTTTAAGGATATCCAATTTTCCTTAGTGTAATCATGGGGTTTTATTGTTATCTTATTCATTTTACACTCGGGATCTTCTAGCTTCTTATTCATTTTCTCCCTAGTGACTTCATCTGATTTCTTATCTTCCTCGCACTCACAGAACTAGGTTTCGCCTAGGCTTAAGGATTTCATTACCATCATAAAGTACCTTATTAGCAGCTCTAGCCTTTTTAATGACCTCTGGATTTGGTTCCTCAACAATGGGAATGCTATGCTTATCGCTAAAGACTCTATGCTTAGTGATCAAGTGAGGCGATCTCACGAATGGTATTCCCTTGTACGTACAGCTTATTTTCAAGCTTTTTGTTCAAAGTCTTTAGATTAGAAAAATCATTCAAAAGTTTTGATTCCTTAGCATTGAATTCTTGCTTAAGCATTTTAACATTTTCTTGAAGTTCTTGTTTTTGCTTAGCAGTTTTAGAAAGCTTTTCTTGTAAGGAGTTTAACTCTTGTTTTAATACTTCTTCTCTAAAATTACTTTTTCTAATAATTGTACGCATTTGGTCATCCATTTCCTGCTCACGAGTGGTTAACTCAAACTTAGCACGTTGTTCATAAATGGCAACTTGTTCTTTATAGGCATTCAGTTCAGTGATAACAGAATCATCGAGGGGCATGCAGTGTATTCATCAAATACATAATCATCATTGACTGCAGAAGATGCATTACTTGGTACAATCTCACTTTCACTTTGCTTCACATATTGATCATATGGGACAATATTACTATTACCCTCATCATCAATATCTGATTCAAAAGTTTCAAGAGACTGTACCTTATTATGTATCTTTTGCTCATCAACATCATCATATAGTTTTAATACCTCTAAAATGATTGAATCTTTGGATGGGCCAGCCTATTGTGGTGAAAAGACCTTTGGAGAGACCATAGGTGAGATGCTAGCCATGAAGATTGTTTGGGCAGTAGGTTCATCATCGACATCAGAGTCAAATGCATCACAGTCGACTACTTGAAATGCATTTTGATGATTATGACCTATCTCCTTTGGTGCTTTCATCCACATGCATCATATGTCTTGGCATTGCCCTCAGTAAGAAACAACAACTCCTCTTCATCCAACACAACTCCATTGTCCTGAGCTTGCACAAGTAACATCTTATCTCTGAAGTACTCTACATTTTGTGGGCGTTTTGGGGATGTGCAGTTTCTAGCTATATGTCCATCACCACCACAGTTGTAGCACTTGATCGGCTTTGCTTGTCCTTGATTCCCATTCCTTCTCCTATTCTGATTTACCACATATCCTCTACCAACTCCTCCTCTTCCTCATACGCCTTTCTTGAACTAGTTGCACCATAACCTTCCCATCTCGACATTGCTTGATTGTGGATTGGATGTTTGTTATGAGGTTATTGTTGGTGTGTGAAAGAGAGTTCATGTTTTGGACGACCATGAGAGAGTTGATTGATGAAGTTTTCCATAAATGTGTTTGGGTGCGGAGGCTTATATGCTGGATCAGGGATGAGTTTGTAATTACCATTACCCATGGGTATGACTTGAGAAGCTTTGGTAGTAATACCAACATTAGTCTAAAAAGTTGTTGAGTCATTTGAGGAACTTGTTTCTTCCTGGTTGGTTTTGAACTGTTCTAGAATCCTTTTCTCAAACATAGCATGTCTCTTATTCTGGAGAAGGAAGGCATACAATTGCTCATAGTTGGTGTTCTTCAATCCTTTGGTTAGCTTCACAGAGGTGACAAACTTGTGCCATTCGGGATTCATGTTGTTCACAAACTTTGAATTCAGGTGAATGTTTGGCATGGTCATTTTGATATTCCTCATATCATTTACAAGCTTGTGGAATCTCAAGTAGTATTCATAGATACTCTCTTACGGTTTCATCTTGAAGTGTTCAAATTCATCATACATTTGTGATACTCTCTCTCTTCCTTAGTTAATTCGAACACAGAGAAGCATTTTGACATTATCCCAAACAGCCTTGGCTTCAGTGTTGTGATTGATAATCTTGTAGATGTCTTTGGAAGACCACGAAGTATAATGTTTGAAGCCCGATATCATCATCGAATCTTTTTTCTCCATATCCATGAGCTCATCATACGTCTTTGGTCTATCAATCCAAAGATCATGGTTCCATCTGCAGCGATATCAATTATGTCTCTTGTAGTCTCAATCTGATAAGGTCCTTCATCAATTGATTTGAGAATGTTGACCCCATTTTCCTTCCCAAGATAGTACAATCTGATTCGTTGAGCCCAAGAGTCGTAGTCAGTTCTGTCAAGCATGGGTGGACGAGTATTTGAACCAGCTGCTTGAACATCCTCAGCAACAATGGAGATGATTGTAGATACGTTGGTAGACATGTTAACAGTTTACACGGGATTTTATAACTCTATGATTAAACCGGGAAATATATTCTTTCACGGGATTTTACTAAATCAAGAGAAAACCGTATTACAAACAAAAGATCAACCAAGTCGCTAAGAATTCTTGAACTAAGTCTCTAAGACCCAAGTCGCTAGATACAAGTCGCTAAAGCACCAAGTCGCTAATGAGCAACTCACTAAGGTCCAAGTAGCTAACACCAAGTCGCTAAGAATATTAAGTACAAGTCGCTAACAAAATTGAAATCAAGTCGCTAACTTCACCAAGTCGCTAGCCGTAGTGGAGAATCCACTAAGTTGTACTTTTTGTCAGCTTGTCTCAATAGACAAGTCGCTAGGACCAAATCGCTAACAATTAACACTACAACTCGCTACCTTTTACTGAAGCAAGTCGCTACGATGAAAAACACTACGAGAACCAAGTCGCTAGCAAGAAAAACTTCAAAAACATACTTTTCAATCCAAAACAAGCTCAACCACAGTGATTCAAGCTTACCAAATCAAAGCCCAAGCACTTACAATCATTCTAAACACAAAAGTACACCAAAAATTCAAACTTTAACACTAGAAATGATCCAAATGATGCAAAAACCACTAAACTTTTTCAAACTCAAAAACCATCTAAAACCACTAGAAATCCAAGGATATTATTATGAGGTCCAACTCTCTACCTTGGGAGGTAGAGAGTATTTATAATCTTACACAAATCGCCACCTACGGGCTGTGGATCAGGCATACAGTGGGTAAAGACCCGTCCGTCCTCCACAACGTTACTTAACTAAATACTACTTAACATTAAATAATCTACGACTACGAGCTTTCTAACGATTACATATACTTGAGGTGACCGACTCTTTAATGACTGGATTTACTAAATCCTAACAAAGCCATCAACTAAAATAGGTAAGGTATGGAGGGAAATGACATCTCCTTTTAGGTATGATCATAATTTATCATTTCCCCATCCCATAGCAAATTCACACCCTCATGGTGTTTATTGCTATTTTCATCTACACTTGATTTCAAGTTAGTAGATGAACACCCTTTTACTTAGTAAATAAGGGTGGAGTCAAGCTCGTGACTCGAACAAAAACAAGCGCTTCGTGGGAGGCACCCCATGCCTATCTTTTCTTTTTCATTTTATTAGTATAGTTGGGTTTGGTATGTTTGTATTTATATTTTGCAGGAAATGGAGCTAGAAGGAAGGCGTTTATGCTCACCAAAAATTGGAACCAGTCTGGAATTTCCATTTTGTGCAGTTGTTACGTCGTAATCATAATCCAGGGTTATGCTATAACCCTCCTCAAGTATCAAAGGTCTCTAGGTTTTAACTAATTATGGCGTAATTCACTTCGGTGATTATGCCGTAACCTCTCCTGTCACCGAAATTTTATTTTAGTCTTACACACCGTAACCTTGTATTAGTTCTAAATGAACTTTGTAGGTGTGTTCGTTGTAAACCCTCACGAGACTTCACTCGTCCACTCGGGACACCGAGTAGTTTAAAAGGCTTGTTGCATGCGCTATATGCAACCGTGATTTCTACGAAAGTGAGTTAGGTTTTATTTTGTTTTTATTTTTCGTGCTATTTTTTATTTCTATCCGGAATTATGCTTTTGGTATTAGTTTTTCTTGCAGCAATACAAGTTGAAGAATTATGGAGTGATGTTCGACTGCAAGGAAACACCTTATGTCCGACTAGTTAAGTACCGTTGATCATGGAGAGTTGATGTGAAGTTGGATGTTGCTCGTGGAGGCACATTTGGAGCATGTTTTTAAACATGCATTATTGATCATGCCGAGCAAATCCAGGGGAGTTTTCCGTTTCAATTCTAACCCTTCTTATTTTTCATTTATATGCTTAGTATGACCCAGTGGGGGTGGGGAAGGGATTAGACATAGACACCCGCTTGATTTTACTTGCTTGTATTTTTCTAGTTTTTATGAGAAATATTTCATTAGTAAAATTTTGACATGTTTTTCATTACTTAACTGGATTAATCTTTACTAAGCACACCTACCCCATATTTTCATTGTATGAGGATAAGCCTTTTCTTTTTCCCTTTATACATAATACCATAAAAATGAGTATGCCGGTGGTTGTAGTAGACTTTAGAACTTGGCTTTGCATATCTTTTTTAGACCATTATCATGAGCATTACACTGAGGTAACTTGGTGTGATCGGTGCAGCTATGATATAAGGCAATTCTAGGATTAAACTAAATAACCCATCATTTATGTTATGTGTATATTGACTTTTCACATTGATTAGTCGATCCTCCTGTTAAACCCTTTTTGTTGCACTCATTATTAGTGCAAGATACCCCTAGTACACCCGTCTGAGCCATTCCTTTCATTTTTTCTACCCACTATATGTTGTTTCGTTACACCTATCGCCTAGCCTACCCTGTAGTTTCCTTATGTCCGTGGTCCGGTGGCTGTTGGTTAATTTTGGTTCCACTAGTGAAAGTCGCGGGTTTTGAATAAAGGGTTTTGGAAGAAAATCGGGTTTAGATGATAGTTGATCTCGAGTGGGGGGATGCTTTATATGTTAGTATCTTTATGTATACCTTGTCTTGAATTTAAAAAAAAAGAAAAAAAAAAGCATGCAAGCAAGTGTTTGTTTATGATTAGTGTTCTCGCCTTGTTCGACTGGCACAATTTTTACATATCCGTTTTGGTTCTTACAGATAAAATTAGAAACCCGTACATTTCTATCTCGTCTTTCTAATTTTAATCAATATTTGTGCAATGAGGGCATTGTACATCCGAAGTGGGGGATGAGAGATATAAATGGTTGATTTTATAGTTTTTTGGTCGAAATATGTGCTAAAATTACCGAAATTTTAAATTTTTTTTATAGCACATACTTTTTTTTCATTGATGATGAAGGCCGAGTTAATGCATCTTATTTTCCCAATTTATGGAGATTATGAGGCACTACGCTATATTTTATGCATTGACTCGTGTATTGAAGATCCCTTGACTCTTGACCCTCGATTTTTGCTATGGGATTGAATGCGATTACTGGTGCGGCGATTGTGGACTTAGGAATCTATTTGTTTCATGTCTTTTTGTTTACACCCATTAAATGTTTTCCCATGTCTTATCCTACCCATGGTCATGAACCGAGTTTAGGTGAGGAAGCGAGCAATCATTGGTGTCTTGGCCATGGATTTGGTCATGTATTATTGGTTTTGTCCCCTTCGCCATAACTCGTTAGTAATGACAAAATAACCCCATAAGCCTTTATGTTGTGTCAACCCATTGCCTTTTAGAATAGCTGCATCTATAAACTCTAGTGGTGGAGATTAGTATCTTTACCAAGCATATGATAGAATACTTGCCATGACTGAGCAGTTGAGTGATCACCCAAAAAAAATAAACACGTGAATTATGAGAGAGAGAGTGTGATTTCAATTCCCTTTTTGAGGTTCTGAGGTTTGGAATTTTCTAGCTTAGGTGATTTTTAAACTCATATCTTCCAATTAATCTTGGGAGATATCTTTTTAGAAATAATTTAAAAATGTCTACTTGTGGGCAAGTAGAGTTCAAGTGGGGGATATTTGATAACATCAAATTACGATATTTACATATCAAATTCCCATGTTTATTGCCTCATTTATATTAATATGGTACTTAATTTGTTTATATTCGTTCATATTTACATTTCAGGATAAATGAGGCGTTGGAGCGGAAAAGATATTAGAAAAGGCCAAGAAATATATTCAGAAGAAGGTTACGACGTAATCAGCACGATGGACTACGCCGTAACCCACACTACGAGGGCATGTGAATTATTTGTGCAGATTATGTCGTAACTCGTTAATAGTGTTATGGCGTAAATATGGTATCGAGAAGAATACGACGTAACAAACTCTTAAGGTTACGCCGTAAACATTAATGTGAAGGCTACAGTGTAATTTGGTAATTCAGTTACGCCGTAGAGAGAATTAAGGAGTGGATAAGTATACGCGGACGAAGAATTACGGCGTAACCCGGTGATTTAGTTACGCCGTAATATTACTACATACGAAGTTCGATGCTCAATTAACACATTTATGTGTTGGTCTCCATCAATGGAATGAAGGAACTCAAGGGCCTAAGTTGCAATATTGTTATTATGAAAAGCTGAAGAGGTTATGCCATAACCCTAAACTCAGTTACGCCATAACTATAGTTACGGAGTAACTAAAACTTTAGTTACGCCATACGTTGTATCCCAAAATGGATATGGCATATCATAGGATATGATGTATCTCAAAATGGTATACGGCATACCATCGATTAAAAAATCATTTGAGTCCGGGTGTTTCAGTTTCGCAAAAGCCGCCTAAACCGAAATGTGCTCACTAACATCAGTTATTCTAATTATGTAATGCTTACAATGTATGAATAACTTTTCATCATATCTAAGCTTTGAAGATGTTTACATATTTAGTCATTTATCAATTTTTATCATGAAGATTGATACATGTTTTACTGACCAGGTTTTAATATTTATAAGTGTCTCGTATACCTATGGTCTACCTTATGCACTAACGGGCAGTGTACCCGATCGTGTAGTGTAGTAATCGGTAAAACCGAGGTCGTCCCAAGAGCTATGTGAGCGGATTCTAATTAAGTCTAATGTCACTGATTTTAATGGTTTTAAGATTGAAATGACTAATTAACTAATAAGACAATAAAATAAAAGAAAGCAAATAAAGGAGAGGATGTGATCAAGAGAGGGAAAGTGTGCTGACCTAGTTACTCATCCTATCAAGTTATGTTCACGTGTAATTACTTCCAATTGCTTCAAGTAGGGGTTTAGGTCGCTAGGACAACATTTGGTCAGTTCGTCCTAACCTATCAGCAAATGTTTCCTCCGGAGATCAAGCTACTACCCTTGAAAGTCCAGTTGTTTTTAGTCCCCTAAGCCAAGTCATAAGTTCCGCTACATGCAAGATTCATAAAAATGAGTGCCTGGGCTCTAGCATCTTAGACACTCATCCCTAACTTCTTAAGTTCATTCAAACGGTAGGTGATCATTTGGTCAGTTCGCACAAGCGAAGATGGGTCGTCAGTTGGTCAATTCTTACCCTTCCCACTCAGTCTACCTACTTAGGGTCAGTTGGTCAATTCTTCTTAGCAACTAGGCACTACCACCATTCAAAACTACCAAAACAAGGGTAGCTACCAACAAACTATGCATGCAAACACTAGAAACAATTATACAGAAGCATTGTAAACATAAACATAACAATTAAGGAATCATAACTAGGCTAGCACCAGAGATGCTTAGCCGATCATATTAAATGAAACAATCAATTCAACATTTGACATAATGAAATACATGAATTGAAAGTAAAAGAAATGATAAATCGCTAATGATTATTGTTAGAGAGTGATTTCTCCCTTGGAGATGGCTCCGTATGCTCCTCAAGATCTGCCTTCAGTCCCCTACTCACGTTCTCTGCTTTGTGGTGTGGAGTGAATGATGTCAAATGCAGAATTTAGGGCTGGTATTTATAGGCTAGATCTAGTTACGGCGTAACTAAAGTTGAGAGTTACACCGTAACCTATATAAATCCGTAATAATGATCTAGTTATAGCTGGTTACGGTGTAACACATGGAATGAGTTACGCCGTATCTTCAATACAGGTTAAAATATCATGATTGTGCCATAATCGTTGGAGGGAGTTATGGCGTAGCTTGCAGCGGCGTGGAACATCATTTGACCTAATTAGTTACGGCGTAATCCTAAGATGGAGTTACGCCGTAATCTGCTGTTGAGCTAGTCTTCTGAGTCACGCTTATGTTATGGCGTAATGTGACAGAGGAATTCCGCTGTAATTACTTCACAGTGGGCATACTATCATATATCTTCAATAAACTCTCCAAATCTGCGTCTCTTTAGCTCCAATGCTCGTTGTAACACCCCCCAATTTCATGATATGCAGCGGAATTCAAACTGGATATTACTCGACGACACAACAATCATAATAACAGAAAATGATCTCTAAAGGAGTCATTTAAAAAGGATTTATCATTCAAATTATAGAAATATATCAGAGTTTACAAAATAGGTCCTAGTTGGTTCCATTGTTTACAAAATGCATCAATATAAAGTCTTTTGATGTCTTTACTGAATGATAAAATAATTATAGCCTTCTTGATTTAGTCCCTGCACCTCCGTGCCAGCTTCCGACATTATGGACCTGAAATACATGCTTAAAACTATCAACACAAAGGTTGAATGAAGTTCATAGAGTTTGTTTGATGGTTGAACACATTATGTTGGTAGTGTGAGTTAATTAGACTCACACCAATGGTTTGAAAACAAAACAGTTATTATTACTTGGTCCGCTTTGATGCTTGGTACGACTGCCTCAATTATATGATACTTGAGCCCGCTTTTGTTTGATACGGCTGCCTCAAGTATGTGATACTTGAGCCCGCTTTTGTTTAATACGGCTGCCTCAAGTATGTAATACTTGAGCCCGCTTTTCTTTGATATGGCTGCCTCAAGTATTTCACTAAGCTCATGCAACCAAGTCGTTAACGTGTTCCAATATTAATTGTTGGTACCAGCCCTAATAGGTAAAATTGTTATTTTTACCTAATGTTACTCAAATATAGTGCGTTTGTTTGCCTTTAACGGGACCAACACAAACGGGATTCGTCAATCCAATTAGAACTATTCACAATATTCGTGCTCACTCTTTCTAGGGATTAATGGTTCATGATTTAGGGACTTATGTTTGGCAAATGCGGTAACTTAGTGCTAATAAAACAATCAGATAAGCATACAGTTTCAAAGCAATGTGTTCGGTTTAAAATATAGCATGTATTTCCCCCAAAGGTTTGTAAAACAATTAAGTAATAAAAAGTGGGGCTATGAATTCACCGTGAGTTTGATAATGATTAGTGCTTTTACGAATATGATGGATAAGCCGGGAAACCTCTACGTGCAACCTAAAATGGAATTTTGTGACTTAGATTTGGAATAATGTTTAGGAAAACATATACAAGCCTATATAAGTCTCAATGTTGATCGTGATGTAGTCATTTATAGTTTGTTGCTTATAGTAACAGTTTAGTATGTGACACCGCAACACTGACAGTACCTTGATGTGTACCCAACTCTCATGGGCAAAGATTCTCTAAAGAAGATAAAGAACTAACTATCGCCAAAAACTCAATATCTTTAATTATTATTAGCAGATATGGGGTGAAACAATTTTGTGGGAACAAAAAGCCATAAGTACCTTCGATGGGCTCTAAAGAGAACCAACTACTCCACGCTTAGCATCTAAACTCATAAGTAACTCTATCATTCCTCGATCTCCGCAAATTTAAAATCCCAAATAATGAGATCCGCGGATGCTTAGCCGATAATTTTTTAGATTACCTATGGTTAAGGGAACAAGGTAAGGCTCAACACGCCCGGTCAAGTCAGAATTCCATTCCTAATCTCACCAGCGGAAAGTCAACAAGGTGTCAAAACATATATTAACTTAGCAAATGCTTCGTAAAATAATCTCAAGTCTCGCATTTTTAAAGTAACTTATTAGAAACTAGCAAATTCTCGAGTCAGCTTCGCATATTTAAAATCACTTAGGGAGACTTGCAAATTCTTGGCCTTGTGAGCTAGAATCGCATTTTATAGCCTCTTGTCTGAGCAATTAGCAAAGGCTTTTTCAAGAAAAACGCATATTTAAAGTAACTTCTAAGAAACTAGCAAGGACTTTTCGATCATAAAACTAGCAAAAGCTTACAAAAAATTTTAAATTTTTCACATTTTTGCACAATTTTTTATTTTCTAAGGAAAAACGGGGTTGCGAGAGTACACGACAAAAAACAAGCAAGTGCGGTCAAATCAAATCGAAGATTACCCTACCCCAGACTAAAACGAAACATTGTCCTCAATGTTTAAAAGTAAGGGTATCAACGAAAATCTAAAAGCCGTTTATTAAGTATGCTCAAAGATAAACGTTAGTCGATAAGATTTCGGATATCGGATTTCCATCAGCATCGAACATGAAACTCGAGTGGAGAAAAGACAAACTTCGAGCACGAGAGTCTTCATATCGGGAAAATCCTAGACAAAACATCACAAACAACCAAACACGAGAAATTGAAGAGGCTAACCCCTTCACATCACTTATTAGAAAATAGAAAGAAGATAGAGATAAGCATGGGGTGCCTCCCACGAAGCGCTACTTTTTTTCTTCACCGAGTCGCTAGCCTGACTCGTCCCGAATTCATTTGTCCTTGGGGAAGAAAGTGGTAGAGATACCAGGGTCAAAAACGGTGTCCTCATTCCCAAAAGAATGAGACTGGGTGGGTTGGGTGGAGAAGAAAATGGGTGGATAAGGCATATCATGTAAGAAGGATCCATCATCCGGTGGTTTAGCGGGTGGACGAAAGGATGAAGGATCGATAAGAGAATACTCCAAAGAAGTCGGGAGCTCATGGTATAGAAAGGTGTTACTCAAAGGTTCATCAACGAAGGCATCCAAGAGAGGATCCTTATATCCAGAAATGATTTTAACAAAAGGCTCATCAATGCATATCCCGGGTTTAAAGATTTTGTCTTCACATGTCGGCTCAACGGGATAAAGGATGGTGGACTCATCAAAGAGAGGAGAGTCAAGATAACCATCAAGAATAACCATATCCCCCTCGGGGTCAACAACATCCTCAATACCCGGCGGTATCAAGTCATCAATAGCATCCTCAATGATCGGGTCGTTAGCCGGAGTATCGAAAATCGCGTTCAAAACCTTGCTCATATCAACCTCGAAGTAGAACCGCTCAAGAATCGGAGGATAAACATCGGTAATAGTGGGACTGCCACTAATCTCTTCATTAAATCGGAAAGTTTCAAGCTCGGGAGAGAAATCACTATCTTTAACGGAGATTGGAGGCGAACTCGAATTATCGTTGAAGGCTTCAATCTTAGAAATGAGAAGATTAACATTCAACAATGTTTCACGTAATGCTTCATCCTCGATCTCTATATCATCGGGCTCAATCTCTTCAACTTCCAGCTCATAATCATTTACTTCTTCTATGTTGACGGGCTCAGACGGTAAATCGTCGATAAAATCGATGTCTCCATAAGAATCATCATCTGAATCGGAGAACATCTCATCATGATCGTTTGAGAATACAAGAGAAGGCTCATCACAAATATCATTAATGATAACCTCGAACTCTATTGGGATTGGGATAAGGATCTCAACATTAGATGATTCCGTTTCCGGAATAGTACTAAGATGCTCATCCCCCATTATGAAAGAGTCAACGGGTTCAACAATGTTTGAAGAAATAGAATCATTGACCTCTTCCAAAAGGACGTCACTTCTCTCAACCGGCGTGAGAGAAGGGGAAGGGTCGGAAATGAAAGGCTCAGAAACGGGAGTGGGATTGCCACTCGGAGGAGTATAATCGTCATCAGAATCAGAATCGTAATAATAGGTAGTTGGACGATGTTGGATCACTTTCGCGGCTTCTTCAGCTAATAATTCACGATAGGTCTTTTGATTAGGATCTTTTTCTTGAGCCGGTTTATTAAGCAATTCTTTTAATTCCTTTAACTCTTGTAATATATTGAAACAACCTTGGTGAAATTCTTGATCATCTGACGGAGTTTGCGGTTGAATTTCTTGGTATTGTGGAGGTGGGTTATAAGAATAATCGTAATTGTAACAAGGTATTTGCTCGTAAACAATCGGATTTTGCATCTGACAATCGGCATTAACGTGCGTACCTCCACAATACTCACAACAGTACGATTGTTGTGACGAATACGGGTAATGTTCATAACCAAAGGTTGAGTTGTTAAATTGAACTTGACATTGAAAACCTTGGTGAGGACCACCACAGTACTCACAAGAGTATGATTCCGGCTCATGGTACAGAGGTTGGTTAGGGAAATCGGTTATCTCATTGTAAGGATTGTGCTGAAACTCGGTTCCTGATTTTCCATTGCTACAACAGGGACAATTCCCACCATATTCGGGTCCGCTACACCATATGCACAAGAGCTGATAAATCGAAGAATTATCCGGATAAGAGTTAGCTATTTCCACCATTTCCGTGATAGGCTCGGATTCTAGAACGGGAGTCATCTCGGGCTCAGAAACATATTCCATTTCCCTCACCGGAGAAGGAGTAGGAATCGAGGGTTCTTCAATTATGTCATTATAAAGAGCACTCTTTTGTTCTAGCCGTGCATAAAGACGAGCAAGATCTGGATTTGGATTAATAAAATTCTGGCATACATTACAAAATCCTTCTCGACAATTATTTCCGCACCAGTCGCAAATACATTTCAAACATCGATATTGATTTTCTTCCATACGGCTTTGGCAATGAAGGCAACGACGATAAGAACATATCTCGGGTTGTGGCGGATGGTCAGAAACACTTTGAGAATCATCTAGAGATTGTTTGTCGGCTAAGTCACACCAATAGCAAGATTTTTTAGAACCGGGGTGTCCACATCGCTCACATACACATTATGGATTAAGACAACAATACTGATCTTCTTCCATACGGCCTTTGCAATGAAAACAATTACGATAATTGATTGTTTCCATGAGAATTAAACATATAGAGGGTTAAGAAGAAAGAATTATCGGTTTAGAGGATAAAGAAGAATATTTTTGGTTTTTTAGAAAATATATTTTGAAAAGGAAAATCTTTTTGGGTTTTTATAATTAGAAAACTTTGAAAACACAATCTTTTTGTAACCTTCACGTCAACCGGTGCTCGGTAGCTCTCAAAAGTACGCGCAGCGGAGCGGGAACGAAGAGTGGATCGTTCTTCAGTCTGCAATTTAATGTCAAGACTTTCCTTATACCCCGTGTATAGGTTGTACTTCTGAGGTGAGCCGACGTAACAATTAACGTTTGGGTTTCTTTTGTTGGTTTTTTAATTTTTATGGCTTTGTAAACACTCTAGGAAGAATGTTTTGGTGTTTTAAGATTTTTTTGGGTTTTTGAAAAAAAATATATATACAAAAACGACGGAAACTTCACTCGGGGAAGGATCTTCAAATGCACGCGATTCGAGACGGAATACGAAAACTCGCTACAAGCCCTCCCTGGCAGCGGCGCCAAAAATTGATTCTCTCGGGAAACCAATAATAAGAGAAGTGTGTAGTATACGGGTAACTCAAACGTGTTAGGTTTGAGCACCGAGATCGTTCCGAACGAGGGTTGAATGGAATTTCCAACTCACGTCGTGATTATCGGGATTTGAATGGGAAAAGGAAATAATTTGATATTTTCTAAACTACTGTGCAAGGGAAGCATAAAAGGAAACTAAATCTATGGGGAAGCAAGGAATAATAACTAATTATGCAAAATAAATCTAAAACGCAAATAACGAATTTAATGAAACGCGAATAAAATGCAAATAATACCAAATTAAGTCCTAAAAAATGATCTAAAAATATTTTTAAACTAAAAATGCAATTTGAAAATTAACTATGATTTAAAACTAATTTTTATGATTTTTCTGGAATTTATTTGAATTAAAAACTAATTTTAAACTAATTTAAATGTTAAAAATTACAAATTAAACTAGGAAAAATCTGGAAAAAATATTTTTTTGCTTTTTATAATTTTCTTAATCTAGGAAAATTGAAAAATTATTTTTTGGAACCTTTTCTGAATTAATTGTAATAAAAGCTATTTAAAAAGTCTTAAAAACTAGTTTAAATCAAGAAAAATTGTAAACAGTAACTTAAAATTATGAAAAATTCAGGAAAATTTTAAAATTATATTCTAAATCTATAAAAAATATAAAAACTATGCTTATGTGTGAGAAATATCAGCTGTAGTGCAAACTGCTTATGAATAAGCACTTAATAATAAGCAAATGAACAATAAAGGCTACCAAAATGCTACAGAAGCTAACTTATACTAAAAGTACTTAAAAGCAACTAATTCCAGCTACTCTAAACCTCCAATGAGCTTAATGAACTGAATTGACCAAATAAGTAAAAAACTGAAAACAGCCTACACTACCCCTACTTGCAGCTTAAAAATAAGCTAACCTAGTGATCCAATTTGAAAACCAGAAGTTGAGAACTTAAGACTACCAGTCAAACAACAACTGGACCAATTTTTAGAATCAAACAAGCTAAAATGAAGCTTAAGCAAGGTATGCAAATAGCCTGGTTCACACTCAGTATTAACTGAATGTGAACAGGGCAAATCAGGCCTATTCGTGAGCTTATTAAGAGCTTATAGAAACTCCCAAAAATTTCACAAAAATCAGATTTAGAAACTAGACCAACTGAACTTGTAAAACCCAAAATCTCACTTAATTTGGATCAGAAATGAATCATTTAAAATTCCACAAAGTTTTATGAAAACCACAATTTTCACTTTTTGACTTTTTATTAGATTCTGAAATTTGACTATTTTGAGCTTTTGATCTACTGAAATGGATTGAAAATGATACTTAATGCTATAATAAACCTAATGCAAACTGTGTTATCTATATTAGCACCTAATTGTAGGATTTGAGCTACTGATTCCAACAAATCAGATCACAAGGACAGTTTACAATCAATTTTGACTTTGAGTGTTCTAGGAAGCAAATTTTTGATCAAACCTAACTAAATGAACCTAGGTAAGGCTAATGCAACAGTAAACAACCATAATACTAACCTCTAACTCAGCTGTAACAATTGATCCAAACATACCTTTAGAAAACTTAAATGCAATTTACTCTATCTAATCTCAATGCAATTATATAACAGAAATAAGATCACTACTTAAGCTAATGGATACTAAATTAATGCTAATAAACTACAAACAATGAGTAAATAATGCAGACAAAACAAATTAAGATTAAACTGAAAATAAAAACTCACATGAGGTCCAGCTTATTTGTAGATTAACCAGAACCAGAAACTACTATTCTAAACCCAATTCCACTCCAAATCAGTGCTAAATTCAACCCAATTCCAAACCAAATCAGCTACTTAACCCAATCCAGCTTCCATTATGCATCACAGTTGACTTAGTTTGACTGTTGAGAGTTTTGAGAGTAAAAACTGAGTAGACAAATAACTAAGTACTTATAAAGCTATGGAAAAGCTTATAAACACTTATGAAAACAATATTGAGCACTGAAATCAATTTAAACTGAGATTCACTATAATTTTTATATTTTTAAGAGATTTTATATTTTTTTTAAAATTTTTGTTAACATGAAACTAAAAGCTGGAAAAACACTTGAATAAGCTGAAATAAGGTTTTTAGAACTTAATAAGCTAATAAGGAAACTAAAAACAGAATTAAGATTGAGATTGAGAAATGACTTAACTGAATTTTATTGACTAAAACAAATTACAAGAAACTGAATGAAAAATACAAAATACTGAATGAAATTAAGCTTAACTATTAAAAACTACTCAGAAAATTACATTTACAACTGTGATTACAAGGGGGTATTTATACTTGAGCTCCAAGTTTGAGAAGGATCCAGAACTTGTATTTGTGCTTTCTCTCAGTCCCTCTCATCCGTTAGATCATATCCCAGCAGCATCCAATCAATATCTGCCCTTGGATTATGTATACCACGTTGCATTAGCCAATCAGAGGTGAGGATTTGGGTGGATTGACACACGGATTGCCAGCATGGCATTCCGTGTGTCAGGCATGTCAGACTAAATTACACAATTGCCCTTGATTTTAGTGTAAGTGGCCAATTGAAGTGAAGGGTAAATTAGGGTTTATAAGTGCCTGGGTTATTTGGGGGTGTTCTTGGCGGGAGGGGTTTTTTTATTTTATTTCGTTTTTGGTTGACTGGGAAATGAAGGTTGACCGGGTATTAGATAAACGGGTTGGATATTTAGTGAACGGGTTGGTTTGTTTATTTGGGCTTGGACTTAGGATTTAATATGGACTCATTAGTATTTTAAGGGACCCAAGGTGTAAAATTTGAATTTCAAAGGACCATACATGTAAATCTGAAAATGTGATCAAAGGCTAATTTTTGCCAATCTTCAAATAATCCAAAGGCCAATATTGCCAAATTCTAAAACTTGAGGGTATATTCTGTCAATAATTGAAAGTTTAGGGACTATTTCTGACAATTCTGCAACTTGATCGTATCTTCAAAAATCATCCTCAGAGAGTAGAAATCTTCACAAATGCACAATTCTGACCTTCCGGCTCAGCTTTAGCATTCTTCTTTCTCTCGTGCTCGGTTTTCTTTGGTTTTGGCTTTCTTTTGTCTGTTTTGTCATATCCGTACCTGCACATGCATAAACTCAAGAAAACAACAAATATTAGCAATAAACGGCTCTTTCTTGGTTATTTTGGGTCGGTTTTGATAAACAAAAGATATGTGTTTAAGCACATATCACATGTCTTTAGTAAATATCAAGTTTTTTACAAGTTCTCGTCGATTACTAGTGATCATAACTTATTAACATGGTCAAAAATGAAGTTTGGTCAAAATCGGTGGAAAAGGGTAAAATAGTCATTTTTTCGTTACTTACGAAAACACTTTTTCGAAGGTTAAATGAAGTTTTGATAATTTAATATGTAACTAGCTATGAAAATAACATGGTTTCTATTTTCTCGACTTGTGAAAATCCAACTTTTGCCGATAAAAACTGTTTTACAAATTTTAGGCAAAAAATGACATCGTTTGGTGTTTTTAGGCTGAGTTCCTCGTCAATAACCGTAAAACATCGTTCTGGACAACTTTTGTGTTTTAACTTTTTGATGATTCGGCCCAGAAGTGCCACTTATTTTTGGACAGATTAGGCAGTAAGCATTTTCGGCGTTTCTAGGGTTTGCTAACTTCTTTTTACCATAACTTTTGACTCGTTTGTCCGTTTTGGGTGATTCAAGTTGCTATATTTCCCTTTTTATCTTGTCTACTATAATATTTAAGTTACCAATTCTATATGTAATTATTTTTAATGGCTTCAAATATGTAGAATATGACTAGTTTACTAGTTTGTTACTTTTACGACAATATGTGAATTAAAACATGTGATTGAGTATATGTACATCATGAATCAACATAGTAACCATATATATAGCATGTCGTTGACAAGATTAGGAATAATAGAAATGAGTTAATAGAGTGATGGTGGTGATTAGTTGCTTACAACTATTGGCTTTCAATCAAGAAAGGAGTAACTAGTAAGGATTAGGACTTTAATTGAGCACTTAGGGCTTTGATAGAGCAAGCTTTTCATACCTTGGTATTCTTGTAGGACTTGGTGTTGAGAGTTTTAGTGACTTGAATGTATTTCAATTCAAGAAGATCACATAAACTTGCAAGAGTTTGAGATGGAGTTTACTTGGAGCTTGAAAGTTAGTAAAATTTCTTGATGTTGGAAACTAATTGATGAGGTGTTTGTGTTTGTGATATGAACGACCAAGATGGAGGGGAAGGGTATTTATAGGGTCTAAAGGAGGTTAGTTAATACTAAGGCTTGGCTCAAAATGATGCACATGATAGATACTTGGAAGATTTTAGACCATAAGCCTTTCTATGGCTCCTAATGTAACACATGGGTGCTCTAATGGTTCCATGGCTCTCACCAAGCCACCAAGGCCTTGGTGATACTTCATATACACGTTCATATGATGGGAGGAGTGACTAGATGGTTAAACTTGGTATAATCTAGTTTACGGAGTCAGTTTTGGTTCCGTTAATCACTAATTGTGAGCTGTTAAGTCACGAAACGTAAAACCGGGTATTGTAAAAATATGAAACTTGTAGGAATGTTGAAACTCATCAATATACTCCATAAATATAAAATGAGTGGTAAGTTCCATCGGGTTGCTTAAACGCTGTTTAAAGCTGGAAACGCGGGTCAAAAACGCGTATTTCGCGTAAAACGCAGAACTTGAAAACGTAAAATTCCAAAACTTGTGGAATTATCGTAAAATGGTAGAAATACATTTTTCTAATGTTTATAGTGTTTTATGGATATATCGGGATGCCTGAATGACGTTTAAACCCTAAAGTAATTCTCGAACACGGTTTTGTGAAATTGGTTCTGAATGGATTCAACGTACTTTGTCAGGATGACTTGTCGAGTATCAACTTTCTTGTCATGATGGTAAAATAAAAATAAATTTTTTTACAGGATAAATAGTAAAAGTGAATAGTAACTTTTCAAAAAAAAAAGAAAAGTAACCTGAAAATGCGGGTTGTTACAGTCTCACCACCTTAATGGGAATTCCGTCCTGGAATTCAGTGTGTGTTATCTGATGTTGAAGTGTCTAGGAAAATGTGGGTATATGCGCCAATATCTAATCTTTGCGTTATCAAGTTTCTGGTCATAGAATGTGTTATGTACCATTCTAAGTTTTTGGTGGTGGCTTAGGTTGATAATCTAAAGAGTTTTGTTAAAATCTTATAGAGTCCAATATACCTCAAGTTTGGGTTTTCCCGATTCTCAAAACGAATCATATCTTATTGTATTTGAGGCCTTTAACAAAACCTTAATTTCTAACATGGAGTTTTTGGTAAATTTTAACGCCTTACATCTATGTAATTTTTGTTTCTGGCGATAGTGTGCGGCATGCAGCCTAATTTGTATTTGTATGGTTTCGTTAGTTGTTTCGTGTGTGATCTCTGAACACCTTAGTCCAGCAAATGGTTGACTGACACTTTCGTCTATATAGTGTCTCAAATGGAATAGTTTTGTTGTTCTTAGGGTAACTGTTGTTAATCAGAGGTGTAAGATATTGTTGATGTGAAATGGTTTATAATGATGTGATAATTGTCGTTGTAGGAAAGTCTTGCTAGTGGCAAGTGATTATCCAAACCATTTCCAAAGTTGATCATGTTTTAGGTGGTGAAGGCTATATCGTATAGTGTTTATGTCTACTAATGTTTTAATGAAACATGATACTGTGAAGTTTTACATACTGACTTATAATGGGGTTCAGATAATGAAGTGATATGTTGATGATTATAAGAATGTAGTGTATGTTTACCATTATTTTTAGGTAGAGATGTCAAGTTTGCTTTAAAATCATAAGTGAATTTTAAAGGATTATGGCGAAATGATATCCTTGAAACCTAAAGAGGCTAGTACGAGAGGATTCGATGACTATTCCAAGATAGTAGTTAGAATTATCTCATAAATGAAAACTTTCAAGAATGAAATTAGGTAGTATAAATAAGTGTTAAGATCTCGCTGAGTGGTAAAACACTATCGTGTCTCTAGATCTTTTTAATGAATTCTGGTGGTTTATCGTGTTTAAGTAGGAAATTAACCTGAATATAACCCTTGTATAACTATTCTCAGTGTTTGAAAAATTTAAGTCGAACATAGTTAGTCAGATTATGTTCCACTGTCCCTAGGTTAAATATAGGTGACTAGACTATATTTAGCCGATGTTCGATAAAATTTTCAAATACTTAAATTAGGCATACTCGTGATATGTCCATAGCTTTTAAGAAAATATC
Organism: Chrysanthemum makinoi; assembly: GCA_910596185.1. Lineage (NCBI taxonomy): Eukaryota > Viridiplantae > Streptophyta > Magnoliopsida > Asterales > Asteraceae > Chrysanthemum > Chrysanthemum makinoi. The sequence goes on along the minus strand of OU343222.1, from coordinate 190,679,830 downwards.
CACAAGGCAAAGGCGATATCAAACCATTCAGTTGCAAGTCCCGGCCATACAAGACTTGTAACCTATGTTTTCACATTCCATTGCATAGAATATAGTATGGGTAGATACGTGTGGAAAGGAAATTTTAAGTAACTAAAATAGTCCATACTTGGCTAGAATCACGAACTTTTAACAATAAAGGTTTCAAAATAGGACTTTGATGAATGTAGAGAAAGTTGTTGAACTTCAGCTTTTGTAGATGATGAATTAGTTTGTCCTTTAGAAATCCTATTTCTTGTATTTCCATTAGGGAAATTGATAGACTGTGACGGGTTTCATGTAAAACAATATCATATAAGGTTTATAAGATAATTTCTAGAGACTTTGTATAACTTACAATGTTTGTGAAGTAAATTTAGACCATGGTGTAACTCATAATGTCTTGAGAAATGATGGAGAGATCTTTGTGTAACTCACAATGTTTTGAGAAATGATGGAGAGATCATTGTGTAACTCACAATGTCTTGAGAAATGATGGAGAGGTCATTGTGTACTCACAATGTCTTGAGAAATAAATTAGACCATTGTGTAACTCACAATGTCTTGAGAAATGATAGGGAGACCATTATGTACTCACAATGTCTTGAGAAATAAATTAGACCATTGTTTCATTTACAGTCTTCTGGGGATGTAATTGAGACCACTGTAGGATTTACAGTGTCTGAGAATGTAATAGAGACCACTGTAGGATTTACAGTGTCTGAGAATGTAATAGAGACCACTGTAGGATTTACAGTGTCTGAGAATGTAATGTAGACCATTGTATCTCACAATGTCTGGGAAGTAGGAAAGACCATTGTAATCAGTTACAATGTCTTGGATAAAGTTTCGAAATCCTAAAATGTACGAGTAGATGCATGATTGGGAGATTGGGAAAATATGATTGTGCCGTAATGCGTTAGAATAGGCATACGCTGATATGTTTAGTACATCGTTTATGATTGAAATTATGTCGAGTGTATATATCAATATACTAGTATATTTGTGTAGCTTAAAATGCTTTAAAGTCACATAATCGTCTAGAGGATGGAAGGCACGGAGAACGGAAGGCTATAAAATGTTTTTGTTTGTAAAAGTAGTTATAGTTTAGGTCTCAATTTAGACCCGTTTCTCTATAACCATTTCTCTGATACCAATCTGTAACACCCCAATTTCATGATATGCAGCGGAATTCAAACTGGGTGTTACTCGACGGCACAACAGTCATAATAATAGAAAAGGATTTCTAAAGGAGTCGTTTAAAAAGGATTTATCATTCAAATTATAGAAATATATCAGTATTTACAAAATAGGTCCCAGTTGGTTCCATTGTTTATAAAATGCATCAATATAAAGTCTTTTGATTTCTTTACTGAATGATAAAATAATTACAGCCTTCTTGATTTAGTCTCTGCCCCTCCGTGCCAGCTTCCGACATTATGGACCTGAAATACATGCTTATAACTATCAACACAAAGGTTGAGTGAAGTTCATAGAGTTTGTTTGATGGTTGAACACATTATGTTGGTAGTGTGAGTTAATTAGACTCAAACCAATGGTTTGAAAAAAAAAACAGTTATTATTACTTGGTCCTCTTTGATGCTTGGTACGGCTGCCTCAAGTATACGATACTTGAGCCCGCTTTTGTTTGATACGGCTGCCTCAAGTATGTGATACTTGAGCCCTCTTTAGTATTTCACTAAGCTCATGCAACCAAGTCGTTAACGTGTTCCAATATTAATTGGTGAAATTGTTGGTACCAGCCCTAATAGGTAAAATTTCCGTTTTTACCTAATGTTACTCAAATATAGTGCGTTTGTTTGCCTTTAACGGGGCCAACACAAACGGGGATTCATCAGTCCAATTAGAACTATTCACAATATTCGTGCTCACTCTCTCTAGTGATTAATGGTTCATGATTTAGGGACTTATGTTTGGCAAATGCGGTAACTTAGTGCTAATAAAACAATCAGATAAGCATACAGTTTCAAAGCAATGTGTTCGGTTTAAAATATAGCATGTATTTCCCCCAAGGGTTTGTAAAACAATTAAGTAATAGAAAGTGGGGCTATGACCTCACCGTGAGTTTGATGATGATTAGTGCTTTTACGAATATGATGGATAAGCCAGGAAACCTCTACGTGCAACCTAAAATGGAATGTTGCGACTTAGGTTTGGAATAATGTTTAGAAAAATATATACCAGCCTATATACGTCTCTATGTTGATCATGATGTAGTCATTTATAGTTTGTTGCTTATAGTAACAGTTTAGTATGTGAAAACGTATTTAGTTTATAGATATCATACTACTGTTCGGGCCATCATAATTCAGAGGTCATGTAGTAAACGTTCGAGGAGCTAGGACACTTTAAATAGTAAATACAGCAACTCGTCGATACATTTTACTCAAATGAAACCCCTCACATGAAGCTCCCTAGTATTGTAGCACTTAGTAGATAAAACATACGTTTTGTAAACACAAGTTACAAGTTTATCATGTCTTTAGTAAATATCTAGTTTTTATAAGTTCTCGTCGATTACTAGTGATCATAACTCATAACTAATCACCACCATCACTCTATTATCTCATGTCTATTAAAAGGTTAAAATGGTCATGGTTCGCTCCTGAACAGTCAAGTTTTCTCACTCAAGCCGACCACTTGTGAATGGCCGACCGTAAGAAACTTAAAACGGTTCAGAAACGAATGCAATGAAGATCAGGGGAGTATAGTGTTTCCCCAGGTCGTTAAGTCCCAACGAGCCGTGCGAGAATAGTCAAACGTTTAGCGGTCGAGAGATTTGAACGGAAAAGAGATTTTGATTTATTATGACTACAGAAAAAGGACATAAACTACAAGGGCTTAAATGCAAATTAAAGAAAATTAAAAAGATAAACTATATTAAATAAACGCTATCACTATTTTTAAACCTAATGTTTTTGAATTTTCTGTTTTTATAAAACTTAATTTAAAACTACGTGACGTACAAAGGAAAATGTGAAATTTAAACAATATTAGTCCTAAAAATATGAAAATGATATTTTTACAATCCTAATGATAAAAGAAAATTTATAGAAAAATAAAATTATTTTTATAACTATTTAACTAATTATTATTAATTAAAAACTATTTTTAACTATTTAATAATAGCCTAAAATACAAGAAAATAGGAAATAAAGCTAGAAAAATAAAATTATGACTTGGAAAAATCTAAAATAACAAAATAGAATTTTCAAAACTATTTTTGCATTTTCTGATTATTTTTGTATTTTCTATGAATTAAAAACTATTTAAAACTACTTAAATTACTTAAAAATACAAATTTAACTAAGAAAAATCTGGAAAAATATTTTTTTTGTCTTTTTATATTTATCTTAGCATAAGAAAAATGAAAAATTATTTTTTTGAAACTTTTCTGAATTATTTGTATTAAATACTAATTAAAAAGTGCTAAAAATTGATTAAAATGCAGAAAAATAGCAAACTGACTTGGAAAAATATGAAAAATTCAGGGAAAGTCTAAAATAATATTATGATTCTAGGAAAAATATAAAAACAGGTGCTTGTGTGCAAGAAATTGAAACTGCCAAGCAAAGTGCTTATGAATAAGCACTTGCAATAAGCCAAAAGCTAACAAATGGGCACCACACTGAAACAGAAGCTACACTAAGCTATAACTACCCAAAAGGAACCAATTACAACTATTCTAAACATCTGAAATACTAATTGCACAGATTTGAATGATTTGAGCTTTTGAACTAAAATCAGTTTGAGGCTATGACTTTAAAGCTAGACAATAAGCTACTCAATAAGCTTAAACTTAAAAACAGATGAAGGATCCTAAAGTAGACCTGGCTACCTACTTATAAACCAAAGAACAGCTGCTCACAAGCTCTTATGAGCTTTTCCCAAGCCCTGCAAGTCCCTGTGCAGACTCAGTGTATGCTGAGTCAGTTGCACAGGGCATATTAAGCCCATTTGAAAAGCCACTTTGAAGCTTATAAAAAATTTGCAAAAATCTACAAAAATAGCAATAAGAAAATAGACCAGCTGAGGTTTTTAAAATCCCAAGTTTCATTTGATTTGGCCCAGAACTGAGCTCATGAAAATTCCTCTCAGTTGGGCCCAAAACAGGTTTTGTGCAATTTGACTTTTGTAACAGATTTGATATGTTTGACTTTTATGAACTTTGAACTCAATTTGTGGGATGATTGTGATGTTAAATGATGAAATAGACCTAATGCAAGCTTTTTCTATGATTTTTAAACACAACATAAGTTTTTGAATCTCCAAAATATCAACAGTTAAGCACTTAAAACAGATTTAATAAGACTTTGACTTAGAGCTTTTGCAGACACAATTTGATGACTGAATTGAGTTCAAATGAGCTACTAAAGCTTGAAACAACAAGAACCTACCACTGCATAAATCTAAATCACAGACAAAGCATTAAATCCAAACACACCTTAAAACATTGATTTGCAATAAAAACTACCTAAACTACTGAACTAGCAAATGCAGAAAATTAAACTGAGTCTATCTATCCTAAATACAACTTAATTAACAATTAAAAACTAATCTAGACACAAGAACAGATTATGCAATATGTTTGTTTAGAAAATGCTTACATGAGATCCTAGCCACCATGGCTTGCAAACCAGATAAGCACCACTAGCCTAAACTCTCTTATTACTCCCAATGGGCCACAATTCAACCCAATCCACTTCCAGTTCAAAGAAATCAAACCATTTCATCTGGCAGTTGACTTTTGTTGACCATTTAACAAAGTTGATTGAAATTTAATTGTGAGCTTACAAAAAGGCTGTAAAGAGCTTAAATGACTTAATTGAGCTTAAAAATAAGTTACTAAAAGCTTTGACAATAGAATTTTGAAACTGAAATTGCAACAGTAAACATGAGACTTAGAACTTATATAAAAACTTGAGATTGATACTTAAAAGTAAATTACAATGATACAATGACTTGAGTTTAACACATTTAAAGCTTAAAATTACATTTTAGAACAATAATTAAGATAACTAAAAAAAACGACATACAAAGAAAAAATAAAAACTAACTACTCCTCTTTCTTCTCTCTTCATCCTCTTTTATACACCAACTCTACATCTTTTCTCTCTCTGAGCTAATCCCACATTGTTTTGAGACCATTGGATGGCTTGGAGAGTTTTTAGCCATAGGATTGATTTTTGGCGGGAAATGGGTTTATGCCAGTTGGGGTTGAGTGCAAAAGGAGGAGGGGCATTAAATGCTATTGGCTGTTAGGTGAGGAGGGGGGAACAAAGTGTGGAGTAGGGGGACAAAGTGTGGAGTTGCAGGTATAGGTGGGTGAAGAGGGGACAGTGGAGGGAAAAGGGTGGCTGGGTGGTTTTAAACCGTGGGTATTTGGGTTGGATTCGGGTTGGGGGTTGGATATAAAGGTGGACTGGACCGGGTTGGTTTATTTTGGGTGGATTGGGCTTGGGTTAGATATAGGATTTGGACTTAGGATTAGTTTTGGATAAATGTATAGTTTAGGGACCAATCTTGCCAAACTGAAAAACCAGGGACCATGCATGTAATTTCTGAAAAGGTTTTCCATGGACTATTATTGACATTCTCCAAAAATCCAAGGACCAAACTTGCAAATCTTTAATATTCCAAGGACCAAATCTGTCATTTTTTAAACTTGAAGGACCAATTTTGTAATTTCTCAAAACTTTTGATATTTTTCACCAAAGGACTAATTTTGACAAGTTATGATTTAAAAAGGACCTTTGGTGATTTTTCTTTTGAAATTAAGTGCTCATGGACTATTTCTGACAACTTTTAAAACTTGGGGGACTGAAACTGCCAATTATGCAAATTTAGCTCATTTTTCATCTGATTTTAAACATTTTGCATCTGAAACATATAAAATGCAATTTTGAAATATTTTCAGTATTTTGATGCATTTCTGAGCATTTTTAAGCGTTTTGCAGTTCAGATTTAACCAAAAATGATGAGTATTTACACACTCATCAATCCCCCACACTAAACTATTGCTAGTCCCTAGCAATCTTTTTTAGAAAAACTTAATGGATTTGAATCTCTTTACCAAAAGCCATTACTTCTGGAGTAGCAAAATGTTTCAGTTCAAGTAAGAACCATGGTACACCGATAACCATGTGATTTTGAGCAAACCACCAGCTTCCAACGGATTTGATTTGTCTTTACCAGAAGCCGTTTGCTTCTGGACTAGCCAACTCTTAGATAAATTATCAATATTATCTTTGGTGAGTCGATTACCAATTATGGTTTTTCCACTGCCTTTACCACAAGCCATAAACTTGCGGGCTAGCCAACTCTTCACTTTTTAGGATATGGTGAGCTGAATACCATACAATTTGGGCAAATTGCAAGCCGTCAACGGATTTGAGATATCTTTACCAAGAGCCGTTTGCTCCTGGATTAGCCAATCCTTTTGTTTATTAGACATGGCGGACTGATAACCAAATGAGTAAGTGCAAAACACTTACTCCAAAAAAAATTTTGGCCAAAAATGGGGGAATTGGGCGGTATAATTACATGATAAAATTCGTGAGAATTCCCCCCCACACTTAGAAATGAATATTGTCCTCAATATTCAAAGTACCCACCCTGTTATGCCGAAACAAAGAACGTAAAAGGGAAATACTACGGCCAATATTTTGAAAGTTTTTTTTTTTTTTTTTTTTTTTTTTTTTTGAAAACTTATATACAATAGCGGGGGGCAACTCCCCCACACTAGGGTGGTAGAAAGTAGAAAGAAGTCAGAAATATGGGTGAAAACCCATATGGCATGCTACTGTTTTTGGTTCCCGAGTCGCTAGCTTGACTCGACCCCGCATTCATTGGTTCATGGGGAAGCAAAGTGGAAGAAACAATCTCCATCGGACTTTCATTCAAGATGTTTGGACAAACATTTGAAGCATGTGAAAGTTCCACACCGATGAGATATATTCCCGGCTCAATATAATGGTACATGGAAATGCCGGGATCAAAGATAATGTCTTCATTCCCGAAGGAGTGAAGAAAAGGAGAAGTGACAGAATATATGAAGAAAAGAAAGAAAATCATGATGACGATCTTGATAAGATCTTCTTCCTCAGGATCAAGTGCAGTTGCACTCGTTTGGATTTTGTTGGTTGAGCTCTTTGGGTTGGAAAGCAGCTCGGGAGGGAGGGTTGGAAAATTTGTCATAGAAATACAAACTCTCATGATTGAGAACTTTTCCCCCCGATCATGATTTTTGCCATCCAAGCGATCATACTCCGACGGAGTCATGATATGAGTGAGTTCACCGGCGAACTCCTCATGAAGAGAATCATTCACATGATGTGAATTTGTGAACTCTTGTTCCATTGTGGACTCATCACTATCCTCAATCTGAGTATCAAAGAGTGGATTCTCCGAAATTAAAGTGAATTCAGAGTCGAATTCAAATAGAGGATTGGTGAAAGTAGCTTTGAATGTTTCGGGAACAAAGTGATCAACATTCTCTATTGGACTGTTGGGATAAGAAGTGAGTGAACGATCATTATCAAGGAGACTTTCAATTTCTCCTAGGTCGGCTTCGAAATCAAAGAGATCATCATCACTTTCAGATGAAAGTGGATTGATGTGAGTGAGTTCATCGGTGAACTCCTCAAGAAGATGATCAAAATCAGATTGTGGAAGTGATGCCTCAACATACTCGATGTCTCCATATGATGCACAATCGTCGCTAAAATCGGAGAAAGTTTCAAAATGATCTTTTGAACACTCAAGAGGGGAAGAAGAATCACACATATGATCAGAAGTTCCCTGTGACTCTCTCAGGATTGGGACAAGGTTCTCAACACTAGACTTTATGAATTCGTTCGATTCCTTTTCAGGAACAGTGTCAAGATGCTCGTCCCCCATGTTCAGAGAGTGAGTGGGAGCTTTGGGTGTTATAGCAGTTGTTTGAGATGGAATCTCAACTGCTGGGATATCAACTGACTGAGGGAGTTGAGAAATAATATCCTTAAAAGAAATACTCTCCTCGTCATCATCATACATAGCTGCCTTAAGAAATTGGGAACGCCTTAGAGCTGCTTGCTCTAGGACTAATAATTCTTCCCTAGATTTGCGGGCCTCTCGTTCTTCTCGTTCTTCGGCCAGCAATTCTCCCATGGTCTTTTCACTACTCACTTGATTCTTAAAGTTACGAATCATATCCTCAAGTGTTTTCATTGCGGTTTCAAAATCTTGGGAGATTTCTTGAGACAACGGCTCAGGTGGAGTTTGAACCGTATGGTGCTGTGGAGGCTGGAAATTGTCAAACCTGTGAGAGTCATGATTGTTACAAGGAAATGGATTCCCTATTTGACAATCAGAGCTGAAGTGGGGACCTCCACAGTACTCACAACAGTAAAACTGCTGAGTCAGGACTGGTGAATTATATGGATATTGGTCATAACCAAAGTTCTGAGCATCACCGGAAAACTGTTCATAGACAAACCTGTTTCCGGATTGACACTCAAATCCTAGGTGAGGACCTCCACAAAATTCACAACAGTATTGTTGATCATATGAAGAAAAGTCGGGCTGTGGTGGGTAATTGGAAAAGCTTGAGGGTTCGTTAAATGAGTTCGGATTAGGATCATAATCAAATGAATTCCTCGAACCACAAAACAAACAACTCCCGTTATGAATATCATTACCACATTGTACACACGTACACCAACGACAGGGTGAACCAAAAAGAGGCTCACCACAACCGACACAAGGAATAAACGATTGCATGGGAATAGAAGAAGTTAGAATCAAATGGATAGAGGGTAAAGGGATAAAGAATCAAAAAGGGTAAGAGGGTAAAGAGGAATATTTTTGGTATTTTTGAAAAACATTTTGTAAAAAAATAAGAAAGAAAAATCTTTTTGGGTTTTTGATTTTTATAAGAAAATATATATAGATAAAGATAGATGGTATGAACAAAGAGTGAATATTCAAATCACTAATCTGCTAAACGGAAGATAATCAGCACAGCTCCCCGGCAGCGGCGCCAAAAATTTGATTCGTCCCAAACCGTCAAGTTTAGTCACGCAAGCGAGCCACTTGTGAATGGCTAACTGTAACAAACTTAAAACAGTATGGAAACAAATGCAATGAAGATCAGGAGAGTATAGTGTTTCCCCAGGTCGTTAAGTCCCAACGAGCCGTGCGAGAATAGTCAAACGTTTAGTGATCGAGAGATTTGAACGGAAAAGAGATTTTGTTCGATCCCCGGCAGCGGCGCCAAAAATTTGGTTCGCTCCTGAACAGTCAAGTTTTCTCACTCAAGCCGACCACTTGTGAATGGCCGACCGTAAGAAACTTAAAACGGTTCAGAAACTAATGCAATGAAGATCAGGGGAGTATAGTGTTTCCCAGTCCGTTAAGTCCCAGCGAGCCGTGCGAGAATAATCAAACGTAAAGTGATCGAGAGATTTGAACGGAAAAGAGATTTTGATTTATTATGACTACAGAAAAAGGACATAAACTACAAGGGCTTAAATGCAAATTAAAGAAAATTAAAAAGATAAACTATATTAAATAAACGCTATCACTATTTTTAAACCTAATGTTTTTGAATTTTCTGTTTTTATAAAACTTAATTTAAAACTACGTGACGTACAAAGGAAAATGTGAAATTTAAACAATATTAGTCCTAAAAATATGAAAATGATATTTTTACAATCCTAATGATAAAAGAAAATTTATAGAAAAAGAAAATTATTTTTATAACTATTTAACTAATTATTATTAATTAAAAACTATTTTTAACTATTTAATAATAGCCTAAAATACAAGAAAATAGGAAATAAAGCTAGAAAAATAAAATTATGACTTGGAAAAATCTAAAATAACAAAATAGAATTTTCAAAACTATTTTTGCATTTTTCTGATTGTTTTTGTATTTTCTATGAATTAAAAACTATTTAAAACTACTTAAATTACTTAAAAATACAAATTTAACTAAGAAAAATCTGGAAAAATATTTTTTTTGTCTTTTTATATTTATCTTAACTTAAGAAAAATGAAAAATTATTTTTTTGAAACTTTTCTGAATTATTTGTATTAAATACTAATTAAAAAGTGCTAAAAATTGATTAAAATGCAGAAAAATAGCAAACTGACTTGGAAAAATATGAAAAATTCAGGGAAAGTCTAAAATAATATTATGATTCTAGGAAAAATATAAAAACAGGTTCTTGTGTGCAAGAAATTGAAACTGCCAAGCAAAGTGCTTATGAATAAGCACTTGCAATAAGCCAAAAGCTACCAAATGGACACCACACTGAAACAGAAGCTACACTAAGCTATAACTACCCAAAAGGAACCAATTACAACTATTCTAAACATCTGAAATACTAATTGCACAGATTTGAATGATTTGAGCTTTTGAACTAAAATCAGTTTGAGGCTATGACTTTAAAGCTAGACAATAAGCTACTCAATAAGCTTAAACTTAAAAACAGATGAAGGATCCTAAAGTAGACCTGGCTACCTACTTATAAACCAAAGAACAGCTGCTCACAAGCTCTTATGAGCTTTTCCCAAGCCCTGCAAGTCCCTGTGCAGACTCAGTGTATGCTGAGTCAGTTGCACAGGGCATATTAAGCCCATTTGAAAAGCCACTTTGAAGCTTATAAAAAATTTGCAAAAATCTACAAAAATAGCAATAAGAAAATAGACCAGCTGAGGTTTTTAAAATCCCAAGTTTCATTTGATTTGGCCCAGAACTGAGCTCATGAAAATTCCTCTCAGTTGGGCCCAAAACAGGTTTTGTGCAATTTGACTTTTGTAACAGATTTGATATGTTTGACTTTTATGAACTTTGAACTCAATTTGTGGGATGATTGTGATGTTAAATGATGAAATAGACCTAATGCAAGCTTTTTCTATGATTTTTAAACACAACATAAGTTTTTGAATCTCCAAAATATCAACAGTTAAGCACTTAAAACAGATTTAATAAGACTTTGACTTAGAGCTTTTGCAGACACAATTTGATGACTGAATTGAGTTCAAATGAGCTACTAAAGCTTGAAACAACAAGAACCTACCACTGCATAAATCTAAATCACAGACAAAGCATTAAATCCAAACACACCTTAAAACATTGATTTGCAATAAAAACTACCTAAACTACTGAACTAGCAAATGCAGAAAATTAAACTGAGTCTATCTATCCTAAATACAACTTAATTAACAATTAAAAACTAATCTAGACACAAGAACAGATTATGCAATATGTTTGTTTAGAAAATGCTTACATGAGATCCTAGCCACCATGGCTTGCAAACCAGATAAGCACCACTAGCCTAAACTCTCTTATTACTCCCAATGGGCCACAATTCAACCCAATCCACTTCCAGTTCAGCAAATCAAACCATTTCATCTGGCAGTTGACTTTTGTTGACCATTTAACAAAGTTGATTGAAATTTAATTGTGAGCTTACAAAAAGGCTGTAAAGAGCTTAAATGACTTAATTGAGCTTAAAAATAAGTTACTAAAAGCTTTGACAATAGAATTTTGAAACTGAAATTGCAACAGTAAACATGAGACTTAGAACTTATATAAAAACTTGAGATTGATACTTAAAAGTAAATTACAATGATACAATGACTTGAGTTTAACACATTTAAAGCTTAAAATTACATTTTAGAACACTAATTAAGATAACTAAAAAAAACGACATACAAAGAAAAAATAAAAACTAACTACTCCTCTTTCTTCTCTCTTCATCCTCTTTTATACACCAACTCTGCATCTTTTCTCTCTCTGAGCTAATCCCACATTGTTTTGAGACCATTGGATGGCTTGGAGAGTTTTTAGCCATAGGATTGATTTTTGGCGGGAAAATGTCTTTTGACAGTTGGGGTTGAGTGCAAAAGGAGGAGGGGCATTAAATGCTATTGGCTGTTAGGTGAGGAGGGGGGAACAAAGTGTGGAGTAGGGGGACAAAGTGTGGAGTTGCAGGTATAGGTGGGTGAAGAGGGGACAGTGGAGGAAAAGGGGCGGGTGGTTTTAAACCGTGGGTATTTGGGTTGGATTCGGGTTGGGGGTTGGATATAAAGGTGGACTGGACCGGGTTGGTTTATTTTGGGTGGATTGGGCTTGGGTTAGATATAGGATTTGGACTTAGGATTAGTTTTGGATAAATGTATAGTTTAGGGACCAATCTTGCCAAACTGAAAAACCAGGGACCATGCATGTAATTTCTGAAAAGGTTTTCCATGGACTATTATTGACATTCTCCAAAAATCCAAGGACCAAACTTGCAAATCTTTAATATTCCAAGGACCAAATCTGTCATTTTTTAAACTTGAAGGACCAATTTTGTAATTTCTCAAAACTTTTGATATTTTTCACCAAAGGACTAATTTTGACAATTTATGATTTAAAAAGGACCTTTGGTGATTTTTCTTTTGAAATTAAGTGCTCAGGGACTATTTCTGATAACTTTTAAAACTTGGGGGACTGAAACTGCCAATTATGCAAATTTAGCTCATTTTTCATCTGATTTTAAACATTTTGCATCTGAAACATATAAAATGCAATTTTGGAATATTTTCAGTATTTTGATGCATTTCTGAGCATTTTTAAGCGTTTTGCAGTTCAGATTTAACCAAAAATGATGAGTATTTACACACTCATCAGGTCATTTTTCCGTTACTTGCGAAAACACTATTCCGAAGGTTAAATGAAGTTTTGTTAATTTAATATGTAACTAGCTATGAAAATAACATGGTTTCTATTTTCTCGACTTGTGAAAATCCAACTTTTGCCGGTAAAAACTGTTTTACAAATTTTAGGTAAACAATGATATCGTTTGGTCTTTTTTGGTAGAGTTCGTTTGCGATAGCCGTAAAACATCGTTCTGGAAAACTTTCATATTTTAACTTTTTGATGATTCGGCCCAGAAGTGCCACTTATTTTTGGACAAATTAGGCAGTAAGCATTTTCGGCGTTTCTAGGGTTTACTAACTTCTTTTTACCATAACTTTTGACTCGTTTGTCCGTTTCAGGTGATTCAAGTTGCTATGTTTCCCTTTTTATCTTGTCTAATATAATATGTAAGTTACCAAGTCTATATGTAATTGGTTTTAATGGCTTCAAATATGTAGAATATGACTAGTTTACTAGTTTGTTACTTTTACGACAATATGTGAATTAAAACATGTGATTGAGTATATGTACATCATGAATCAACATAGTAACCATATATATAGAATGTTGTTGACAAGATTAGGAATAATAGACATGAGATAATAGAGTGATGGTGGTGATTAGTTGCTTACAACTTTTGGCTTTCAATCAAGAAAGGAGTAACTAGTAAGGATTAGGACTTTGATTGAGCACTTAGGGCTTTGATAGAGCAAGATTTTCATACCTTGGAATCCTTCTACACTCTTGTATTATTGAAGGACTTGGTGTTGAGAGTTTTAGTGACTTGAATGTATGTCAATTCAAGAAGATCACATAAACTTGCAAGGGTTTGAGATGGAGTTTACTTGAAGCTTGAAAGTTAGTATAATTTCTTGATGTTGGAAACTAATTGATGAGAGTGTTTGTGTTTGTGATATGAACAACCAAGAGGGAGGGGAAGGGTATTTATAGGTTCTAAAGGAGGTTAGTTTATACTAAGGCTTGGCTCAAAATGATACACATGATAGATACTTGGTAGTTAGACCATAAGCCTTTCTATGGCTCCTAATGTAACACATGGGTGCTCTAATGGTTCCATGGCTCTCACCAAGCCACCAAGGCCTTGGTGATACTTCATATACACGTTCATATGATGGGAGGAGCGACTAGATGGTTAAACTTGGTATTATCTAGTTTACGGAGTCAGTTTTGGTTCCGTTAATCGCTAACTGTGAGCTGTTAAGTCACGAAACGTAAAACCGGGTATTGTAAAAATATGAAACTTGTAGGAATGATGAAACTCATCATTATACTCCATAATAAAATATAAAATGAGTGGTAAGTTCCATCGGGTTGCTTAAACGTTGTTTAAAGCTGGAAACGCGGGTAAAAAACGCGTATTTTGCGTAAAACGCAGAACTGGAAAACGTAAAATTTCAAAACTTGTGGAATTGTCGTAAAATGGTAGAAATACATATTTTTAATGTTTATAGTGTTTTATGGACATATTGGGATGCATGAATGACGTTTAAACCCTAAAATAATTATCGGACACGGTTTTGTGAAATTGGTTCTGAATAGATTCAACGTACGTTGTCAGGACGACTTGTCGTGTATCAACTTTCTTGTCATGATGGTAAAATAAAAATAAAATTTTGTACGGGATGAATAGTAACTTTTCAAAAAAAGAAGAAAAGTAACCTGAAAATGCGGGTTGTTACACTCGTAATTTACATGAAAGTGAAATATAGAGGAAAACAAGCGTAAATCCGTATAAATGATATAAAATACGAGCATTATCGGGGGAAATTGACACTTAATATTCAGGACTATTTTATGTTGTCAAATATCCCCCCACTTGAACTGTAACACCCCAACCCGACAAGGGTAGAAGTGTCACATTCTGGTGTCATATCAGAACATACAAATAAAATTTTACAAGCGAAAGCCTTAAAGAATAAAGTATCAAGTCATATAGACGAATGACTTACAAGGAAAAATACAAAATCCAATATATCTAAAATAAAAGGAAATCTCCAATCAATAGCCCAACAAAATAAATCCAAATAATAAGGTATCTAGGGTTGGTCCACTCAAATAATCCAACTCTCAGCCCATCAAAGCCCATCTTCAATCTAACACCGCCGCAGAAAAGAAATGCGGCTGAGCTTAAAAGCCCAGTGAACAGATATAACAAAACGAAAGCTAAATAAAATCTGAAATGCGAAAAGAAACAAAGGAAACGGATAACAAAATCGCAGCAAAATGAGAACAATGAGTCAATGAGGATCTTGCAGAACACAAATATACAGATATCCAAAACGAACAGATAACAAGAAGAACGAATCAAAGCAAAGCATCGATGACATATAAGCAAGCACATACAAACAAAACATACAAGAACTGAAACATAGGCAAACATAGTAGGCGTAGCATCCACACAACATATATGTCATACAATTAATTCAGGAAATCAAAAGACATACAAGCCAAACAGATGTCCACAGGGAAGCGGAAGCAATTAATTAACAAGTGAGCATGGCAATTTACACAGGTCAAAAACCTTAGTTGAAAACATAACAAGTATCATAGCAGCAGTCAAAACATGACAGTCATACGTAGCAAGTAGGAATACAGTATGAACACTATAATTAAATGATTTAAAAACATAGCAGGGCAATTAAACAAGTTAACAAGCTAGACGTCATAAATTGAACCATTTATCCAATCAAACCGTAGCATAAAAGTAAATGCAACATGACAGTCAACAACAAGCGGATAAGGATCCCACGGATAGTCATAGTCCACGAGATCAAACGAACGAGGTACAAAAGATAAACAGATCAACAATCGATTTCACACAAGCACGGTTACCAGACAAATCAAAAGATCACATAACAGTAAGATAGCATATCATCAGATGACAACAGGTAAATCTTATAATCGCATGTTAATCATATCATAACAGGGTAATCAGTAGTCACATAACACATGAATAGCATAACCAAATCCAATAAACATATAATAACCCGGTACGTGAATGGAACGATAATCGGAACTAACGGAATGAGAGTGTGACAGATCAAAGCAATGGAATATATATCTTGGTAATAGAGTGAGTCATATAAGGGTATTGGGTAAAGGACAGTCAATTCAGAATATGGTGCAGTGGGGAATCCAGAAGGTACAATATAGGTATATCAAAAGTGTAAGGGTTGTCAGAAATCTATCCCGAGCCAACAAAACAAACCATATCAATAGTGGCAATAGCAGCCAAGTAACCAATAGTAACCATTGTATTCGGAGGGGTGACCTCGGAATACCAAACCTATAGGAGGGGAGACCTCAGAACAGTGGAGTAGCTAGCTCCCAAAATGTGAGGGGGTGTATTGCACACACGCACCACATCACCAAAACAAATCATATCATATCAAATTCAAATCAAATCAAATCTAGGATGCATCCATACGCCCCTGCAAAACAATAGTGGCCATACAATATATCTGAAGCGCGCATAATCAATACAAAATAGGGACGGTGTGGAACATCACTCAACCACACTAAAGTCATGCCATTGGTGCATCAATGACACGGTCAGGTTACCTTCCTGACTAGGAAACATATTTGGCTCGGGTATCAAACTGAAGGGTCAAAACATATTCATATCACATCATAAGGGTTCATATCAAAATTCATATCAAAGTTCATATCAAAGTTCATATCAAAGTTCATATCAAAGTTCATATCAAAGTTTCATATCGAAGTTTTCATATCAAAGGTTCATATAGTTTCATATCAAGGGAGCATAGCAGAGTCATAGGGAAGCCCTAATAAAGAGGCTTAGAGTAAAGCATAACATATCAAGCTAGAATCGAACGATGAATACGAATCATGAGAAACCTTAAGAGGTAAGGTCAGAATATCTGTACCTTATTCGGAGCAAATCACAATGAAAGTAAAATCAAGAAAGAAGATCAATTCCGTCGCCCGGAACCTATATGAATTAAATAACGTTCTATAAGAATCAGATTACTCGTTTAAGACGGCTTTCCATTTTAGAACTCTTTCCATTTTAAGTACTTTCTATTTTAGGTAACTTTCCATATTTAGCAACTTTCCATAATTAGCAGGTTTCCATATTTAGCAGGTTTCCATATTTAGCATATTTACACAACAAGCCCTTAAGTGTCCAATTTTACATATTACACCCTCATTATCATTATTTATACGAAATACCCCCAAGTTTCCAGAATTTACCAACCAGCCCCTCTATTTTTTTACTAATTACATTTCGGTTTACAAATTTACCCGATTTACAAAATAAACCCCTAAGTCACATATTTTATGAAAAAGGTCCTCATATTACATTTTATACTAACACCCCCTGGTCCAAAGTATATTACAAAAATAATCCCCAAGTTTTATAATTTACGAAATAACCCCTTTTTATTTTGAAAACTCAATCGGTAATACAATAAAATCTTCAAACCCTAACCCTAATTCCCCAAATCAAAACCAATCATTATTCCATCATTATTTCATCATTAAGGTCAGATCTATACCATAACATAAACCCTAGGTCGATCCTTAAGGTTTCCTTATTTTATTTTCCCTTTTCCATAGATAGCGATTAGGATAAATTCATATAACATGATCAAAGCTTCAAAATTCGAAACACCAATTTTCAGAGTTAATACACATTATATAGAGTCCAAGAAAAATAGTCTTCATGCCCAGAAAATTCGTTTCTAATTATTTAGGGTTTTAACACGTTTTTAGGGTTTAATTCTCCAATAATTCGTATACCATGCATGGTTCGTTTTTATTATTTTATTTGGAACTTATAGGATGAATATAAGATGAGAAAAATACCATATAAATTTTAGAACGTTTAGAACACGCTGGATGAAATTATTCCTCTCGGTTAGGATAAAAACGACTCCAAAATTCCAAAGAATAGAAACGCGACTCCAAAAACCTTGTAATCAATTTTCACAGATCACACATGATGTAAGGAACTCAGGAAAAATGGAAAATGAATTTATGGAGGGTCGTATGAATTATTGTGAATTTTACTTTATGAACAAAATTCGACAACAAATAGATCAGGCCTTCAAAATTCGAATCGGAAATTTTCTTCGCTTCCCAGCAGCGTAGAGATCACAGGAAAAATACCCTTGTGCCGTCATTTTAGATCTAGGGTTTGTAGGTTTTATTTGATATGGTAAATATGGTAGTAATAATGAGATTGACATGGGGAAAATAATTGGAACGAGATTTTTGGGGGAGGGGCGTTGATTTGGACGAAAATGGGGAGGGTATCAAAGACTAATTCACTTTCCTTAATTACCATTTTATTAGCTCTAATTTAGTTTAATTATTTTGCAACTTGTGTAGTCCATGTAACTTATATAATGTGTTATATAATTCATATGGTAGACATAAACGAAAAAAAAATCAATTTTATTATCTTGTATCATTTGGTAATTACACATATATAAGTTAGGTTATAATGTAGTTAATGAGCTTGACTAGTGTTACGAATTTCAAAATTTTTAACTTGAGGGGTAATTGGTCTTTTAACACGTTTACGAATTTTAGGGTTTTACATGAACTCTACTTGCCCTCAAGTAGACCTTATTAGATAAATTCCTAAAAAGATATCTCCCATTACCTGAAAAATATAAGTTCAAAAATCCCTTATGCTAGAATAAAACAAAGCCGAACACCTCACGAAATGGGAACAAAACACTCAAATCTCTCAACTATTCTAAGTGTCAATTTTGGGGTGATCACTCAAAGCACAATCATAGCATGTATTCTATCATAAGCTTGGCGGTTACACAAATATCCACTACTAGAGTTAAGGACTAAACAATTCTCGAAGGCAATATGGGTAGACACGACAAAGGCTAAGGGTGAGTCGTCATTACTAACATGTCACGGCGAAGTGGACAAAATCAATGATACATGACCAAATCTATGGCCAATACACCAAAGATTGCTCGCTTCATCACCTAGACATGCTTCATGACTAAAGGGTAGGAAAAGACATGGGATATAATTGGTGTAAAGTAAAAATAACAAGCAAATAGTCAAAATCTAGAACCAAGTCATCATCGCTTACCGTTCATCTAAAGTTCAAGTTTCAAGGCTAAGAAACCGGATCATGATATATCAGGTAGATGTGCCATTAGAGGACGTCATGATGGACACATTACCTCTTCTTCAACTGTTGGCGCAATGATTGCCAACTTCATCTTTCAAATGTGACCGAGTTGGCCTCCTCGATACTAAATCCATGATGAGCTCTTAAACATAGTGCTTATGCACTTTACAATCAACAAATAGCTATAACTATATATATATATATGTATATATATATATATATATATATATATATATATATATATATATATATATACATACTACATAAAATGGAAAAACAGTCAAAGTGGAAAAGTGAAAAAGTTGAATGGTCAAATGAGAGAGATATATGTAATTGCTCTTTTATATGTCATTTGATATATGCTAATAATTTTTGCTAGAGTTAAATTATCACATGTTACAACGGTTTGCAATTACATTTTGATCTTTTCACGTTCTATTTTGAACGTTATACGAAATACTTACCACAATATCGATATCGTTAATTGCCTGCCGTTAAAAACCGTTGCCGCTAGGCACGGGTACTCGCCTAGTGTGTGTGTGTATATATATATATATATATATATATATATATATATATATATATATATAAGAGGAGGCATGACATGTCATAATGCCACTTGGCATCCAATGCCATGTCATATTTTCATGTCATCAAATTTAATGCCACCTAAGCATTTTTTCATTAAAATTTGTTTTTAATATTAGGAGGCATGACAAATTCAGATAGTAAAATTGGATTAATTATTTTAAAAAAATGAGGCTGAATGGATCGAACCCGGGTATGCTATTGTAGAATTAAACGCCTCAACCAATTGAGCCAAGTCAGCAGTTGTGACTTGAAATACAAACTAAAATTGATATATAATAAGAAAGGTTGTAAAACCTAAAATTAAAGAATATCTGCTTCCCAAATTAACACAACTCAATCAAAACACCCATCATCCTCTCAATCACCCCACTCAAAATCCAAAACACCTCTATCACTGTTTCTTTCATCTTGATCCGAAAAAATCACATCTCATCCTTTTATCTTCGTTTTTCAGCAAATAATCTTTATCACACATATAATATTTTTTTTCCCTGTTTTGTGCGTTTTTGACAGATTAATCAAGACCGCAAATAACGGCACAAAAAAATATCATCATCACTTTGGATTAACCAGGTTTGAGAATTAGTTAATTTATAAAAATTAATTTGATTGGGGTTTTAATTGATTATTTTTTTTCATCTTTATTTGATTTATTTGAGTGCTTTTATGATTAATTTTTGGGATGTTCTAACTACTAATATGAATGTATACATACATAAAGTTAATATATTTGTGATTAAATTTGTTAATCAGCTGTTGAATAGGGATGTTACAGCAAGACCATTATCTGATCGTGACCGTGTGAAGGTTAGATTCTTTATTCCTCAGTAAATATGATTATTTTGGAATCATCATTGGTTCAAGGGGCCGTGGAAAACAAGTAACCTCACATCTTTTGCTTCTAATTTAGATGATACTGAATTATACTTGCAGAGTTGCAGGTAACCATTTTTTTTTCTACTCATAATGTTTCATGTAATATTTGTGCAGGATAGGCTATGAACAAGAGTTCTTTAATGAGAAAACCATGGTGTAAGCATCAAACCGTGAGTATCTATTTTTACTATTTCCAGTCATGATCATTTTAAAGGAAATATCAGAGTTTATTGCTGGGTGCGACTAGGACAATTGGACTTTCAAAGTGTCGTGGAGAACATTGAAGAAGGAACAATAGTTATTAATACCCGTGCAAAGTATGGAAACAATGTAGATCATTTAACTTTAACGAAGTATTCGGCCCCTCAGCAAGCCAAGGTTGGTGTATCCAATTCTGGTAACTAGAATTTTACGTTGATCATGTTCTGATTATTTACTCGATGATACTCAATGTTTTCATTTGACATATTTTGCTTAGTAGTAACTGAGGCATGACTTATTTTGAATACCAGTCAAATATAATATACATGCTATTTTAAATGAGTACGTGAGAGTTACATGATATTAGTACTCCATTCATCCAAAAAGAGTCAAATATAATATACATGCTAAAACGAAACACACAATAAGTAGACTCTGAAGAGGAACCAATCACAAGGCGTTTTTGAATTTACTATTGTTTTGTATTTGCTTTTAGTTATGCTTTAGGTAGTTATCATGCATATTTCTTTTCGTGTGGAGCTTCACAAGATTGGAATTGTAACTAATATGATTTAATCACGTCGCCTGTTTGGCTGAATTGTTATTTAATAAAGTAATGCTCATGGATTTAAGATTCAACCATTACAATTCAGTTTGTAAAATTTCAGTACTTAATGACCATGTTTAGTATTCTTATTTCAGTTGGCAGGATTTGGTACAAGTGGATCACTTGATGGAAAACAAAGATTGGTATGTCAACTGAAATGGTTGCAAGATACCAGACACTATTCTCTGGACAAAGAACGGAGATTGTATACAAGGGTACAAAGCTGTTGTGAAGTTACTGACGCCGTCAATGAATTTGACAGTGTGACTAAGGTGGTAATTGATCTATCGTTCTTATTCTATTAATATTTTTTGTGTTTTGAATAAAAATTTTTGTTGTCTATAAAGGTGCCGCAGTGGGCTGGTAGGGTAAGGTCAATATGGAAACGGGCAAGTTGGTTGATTTGAAAACTCTTTTCGTCCAAATTTTTATACTTTTGAAATAGATCTGATCAAGCTATATCGTTGTTGTAGTTGTACTGTTTATATATGTTTGATTATCCATGAGCATTTTTTTAAGGTTATTTGTTAAAACATTAGTATGTTCATTGTATTTGAATGAAATAAGTATAGTGAAATGTTAGCCTTACTTGGTTGTTATAAAGATCAGTTACGTTGTACTATTCCTAATCATCTTATTATTAGATAAAGAAATATGTTATAGCAACATATCATGGATGGTGTTTGGAGGTGCGTTTAATCTGATTATAACTATGATATTTTGAATATATGTGGTCCAAATAATCAGATTTGTAGGAAAAATATATTCAGGTAAAGAGTCTTTGCAAGAAAAATGATATTGAGATAAGTCTAAAATAATATACCATCCGTAACCGTAACCGTTTGATTCTGACTATCTAAATCTGATTCTTCAAGTTGCATTGTATTTTCAAATCAGATGTATGTATGAGCTTATTGAGTATGCTAATCTTCGCAGGATCCCGATTCATTACTTTTGGATGAACCTAATAATCATCTTGATCCGGACACGACTGAGTGGCTTGACGGATTAGTTAATTAGCAAGATGTTCCAATGGTGATCATTTCTCATGAAAAAGTTTTTTTGATCAGTTATGCACAAAAGTAATGGAGACCCACATGAGTGTTTCGAGAACATTCATTGTAAACTATTCTGATTGCATAATTGGTAAGGAACATGGATTGAAGCTCAGTTTGATTTGGGAGAAGCAACAGAAGGAAATCAAGCATACAAGAGGCTTAATTAGCAGGTTAAGTGCCAGAGCAAATTCTGGAACTGCATCTTCCGCTGGCGATGACTGGTGTAGGATGGAAGTTGCAGCTTTTGGTGGTATTTCAGCAAGCACGAGGGAGTCCAAGAAAAGGTAACTTTGCTTGACAAATATTTTGTTTCTCAAATAATTCTTTCAAATTGAGGATCTAATGCTTGAGCTTTGTAGATTCATTTTTTTTTAATTATTTAGAATTTGTGTATTCTCATTGTAATTAATCGTCTTACTCAAATGAGTTTCTTTTTCAGATGTTGTACTGATGAACTTCGTCTTCGAATTGAAAAAATTTATAGATCAACAAGGACTCAAGGAAAACTGACTGTTAGTGATTGGGTATCAAAAATAGTTACAGAATAGATGAGTTTAGTATATTTGCGCAAACCTATAGTACACGTCAAGAAAAAAATTGTGTATACCAGTTTGAATTATTGGGTTGTTCGGGATTATTATTGTCTAGCCGAGTTTGTTAATTCTTTCGAGGTGAAAATTCAGAAGCTTTCTGATAATCAGGTACTTATTCTCAAGTATGGTGTTTATTATTATTATTAATTTATTTATCTTCTTTATAGAGTTAGCTGATTGTGGATCATGAACAATTATTGTAGTACTTATGAGTTTCACTAAAAGGTAATGAATTATGCAAATTAAAATTATATCTGATACATTCACATTGGAGTATTTGCATTGATAGTTTACGGTAGAGGTTAACTAAGTATACACTAAATTCTATGTTTAAATGGCTTGGTTAAAATTTGACATTTAAAGATTACGACCTACAAGTTTCTGTTTTAACGGCTGCAAGGTTGTGCAACGGGTATAAGTGGGTCGGCTGACTTTTTTACAACTATAAACATTTACTATCTTGAATACGATACAAAAATTGAGTAATTTTGCAGGTGGTCGATACACATTTGGCATGTTTGGGTCATGAAGGCCTAAATTAACCCGGCCAAACTTTGCATCTCAAACACTAGAATTTCTAACTACTTTTTTGAGCATATATAATTTTGAATAACCATTTGTTGATTATGATTTTCTTCTTTCCTCTGTGCAGGCACTGAAGCCGCCAGAATCCCCATGATGATGTCTTCGCAGAGTATGAAATGAAGTATGGTAGCAGATTTTCAAAGGCACGTTGGTTTCTTTATTGTTATTTTTTAAAGTACAGTTATCCGTATTTTACTGCATTATGGTTTACATAAGGTGTCTTTATTATAATAAATATTTACGACAACATATATTTTTCATAAAGGTTTTGGTATGTATCAGTTTGAAAGACTAATGTGAAGTGGATAACTATCGTGGAGTGATATCAGATAGTCTGATAATATGAGATAGTATGATAATATCAGATAATCTCGCCCAAAATGCAATCCCAATCGCCCTTTAAAAGTAATACCACATAGATAGTGATTAACTACTTATTGGTTAGTAGTGGACCGCTTTATTGTATTGTCATACAGTATGTAGGCATTTGAGGTGCATTGTTATATGTTTACGCTCATGGTTTTCGTAATTCGAATACCAAGTTTATATATGATGAAATTTCATGCTTTTGTTACATTCTAAGTAGGCCGGCTATCATCTCCATCGGTAAGAATGAAAACAATATTTATTATCTTTTCTATTTTGGATAAACACATGCTTACTTGAAACATACAAAAACATAGTTTTACGTGATATTATGATCTGGATGGATTTAGCATCTACATCGGTCTTCTAATATTTAGTTTGTGGCATTGCAGTGTGAGAAATGCCGCTCTAAAGTGAAGAGAAAATGTTCTTCTTGATGCATGCCAGTTTGTTACAATCATTGCAGAGCTATCAAAAAGGTAACTGAATCAGTCCAAATATCATCCAAAAATGCTCAACGTGGTTTCAAAAAGACTATTGACCTACTATAGGAAGCACAAGCACAGAGATGTGTCCCCATATCACACGATTTTGCCCTCACCCATCATGTCTACTTATATTTTGTTGCGTAAGTTACCGCTTAAATTTTCAAGTATACATTCAAATGGAGTGTCAATAACCATGTATATGCATACACATGGTTATATGAATAAAGAAGTGTGTAATTGATTAGTTATTCTGGACCGTTTTCATAACAGGTTAAAGCTACAATATTTACCACTACTCACTTCAATGCTTGATTTACAGGGCAAGTTAGATGGGAACAATGCTGATGTTGGGTTGTTTTACAGAAAACTGTTTATAAGTGGATGCAAGGAATCAGAGAACTGCTCAAGCAAATGTTGGATCACTTTTCGGGCGCGTACCTGCTTATTTTCAGCCTTTTTGTGTACTACAGATCATCTAGCAGGTTCTAGCATGACGTATCTTCCCCTTTTTGATTCTTTTCTAGCATGTCGATATCTTCCCCTTTTCAATTCTTGCGTCTGCTAAATATTTTAATTTCAAGATTAAACTTATGGTAGGCTTCCTCATTTATTTATGATAGGTATTAGTAGCAACACAGGGGCAGGTGGCATGAGCTCACAAACGAACAATGAACGCGATAGGATGAGGGTGCTAGAACAAGTGGCATGAGCTCAGGGAAACAATGATCAGAGATGGATGTTGCCCCAGGGTAAATGATGTTGTTGTTATTTATGTACTTAGGTTGTCCCGTTGTTACTTCTGTTTTTTTTGTCCATTTTAACCGGTACTCTTTTCATATGTGTTCACCACATCCTTTTTTTAAACTAACCAGGCCCGCCGTTTTTTGTGACTTTTTAGTTTTTGGATGTAATTGTTTATATTTTTTATGTTAACAACTTGGATATAGAACTACATAAGACATATAACTTTGCATCTTTTAGTCTTATATGTGCTCGAAAGTTAAGTTCATAGTCTTTCTGATACAACCAAAATGGTACTTTCACCAATTAACATCATCGACAGGATAGTTAAGAGTTACAAAAAACCATGCTGTGATATCGTTATGATGAGAATTGAGAAGTGTTAATCTTTTGACTTATATCAAACTTTTATTCGTAGGTACTGAAAGTTTTAAGAAGGCTGCTGGTCTGAGTGATTTGATAATTACGTCTGTCACTGATGAGATGTAGGGGATCCCGAAGGAGACCGCGGATTAGAGTGTGTTGTTGTATGACGTGAGTTCCAAGAGTTTTGGGAGTAATCAATGTAATTCCCCTCATTTTCTTACGTAATGGTTACTTAATCATTCATTTTGCTGTTGTGGAACGACCATGCTTTCAAATCTACGGCTGCCGAGTTATCCACAAGGTAATAACAAAGTTATTTTAGTTTATCAGCTGTTGGATCATCTTTTAACAAAAAGTGACCAGTTCAAATTTTCTCGCACAGGGTACAATTAATCACAGGAAGCTACCAAGTTGTTTGATTGAAGTGGTCACTTTATCAACTGTAAACCTGTCTTATAGGTTAACCGCACTTTTCCGTTGTCATTATAATATTCGTTTTTTTTCCCCTTATTTTGACCTGTAACATCTGGAATACTAATTTTTCAGTATTCATGCGCTGACGGCGATATGAAAGTGCCGGCGTTGCGTGCACTCAACCAAGATGGGTGGCCGCGATTAGTGTCACCAAAAGAGTGAGTAAAGAGATGGATATGGTATTTGTTTTGGAAATATAACTGGACGTACTTCTATTATAAGGGCAGGTCGGATAAAAAATGTTAGATTTAGTTGCAAAAAACTATTCCGTACTACTTAACTCTTTGGTTAAAATGCTAATAAATGTTTATTGTTTCCGTTGACAGTGTATGACACAAACTGTGCTTCTTCGCCAAAGTTTGAAAGATGCAGCTCACGGAATATAAAAGATGACACTTTCTATCTGTGCATCCTAATACGCTGTAGGCAGAAAACAATAACGTATGCACACTCATACAAAGTAGGGTAGGTTATCAATAGTTTGTACTAATTCTGATTCTGTAACAGAAAATCTATTTATTTTATGTATACGAGTAACCTTTCTATTTGTTTTTCATAATATATCCATTTTTACTTCAATTTGCAGCAGCTGTTAGAGGGACTGGCAGAAAAAAAATGGTGCAGTTGTAAACTTGGGATCTTATTATCTCATCGGGCTTCATTTGGCAATTTTATTTGCATCGGGTGAGTAATTTGTTTACTTCATTTTTAGCTCTTAAAACAATCCTACATGCCACATGTCATCTATAATCATCAGCTGACTTGAGCGCCATATTGATCCAATATATATAAAAAAAATAGCCGGTTATTGCAGGTATTAAAAAGTGGCGGAATTCAGTGGGATGCAATTACGCGGGAGCGTGACATACACCAAGTATGTTAAGGAGTCATCATTATTTGATGTTGTAAGCTTCTGCCGGAATTATTTTGCCAAACATGTTTAGGATTATAGCACTCCTGTTAGATAAACAGTAAAGTGGAAAATGTAAAATTGAAATAAACTATTTTCAGTCAGCGGATTCATATATTTGGGTTTCTTTTTCAGGTGGTTGCCAAGTTGTCAATCAATAATTAGCACCAACCAGTCAAATCTTTGGAGTGCGCCGAGATGTAAATCATCAAAGAATTTCATTTCTAACTTCACGTGATAAGCTTCAATAGCACCAGATGCTTCTTGACCTGCAACTGGTATACTTTTCATTGTCGTTAACCACATTTTTGAATCATACATCATTAATATATTTTAAATTACAATCACATGTAATTCAAAAAACTAAAACTAAAAGGAACACGGACAATAGAAACCAAGGCTGGAAAGATGGGTGGGATAAATAATGGGTCAGGACGGGTAACTTTTGACAACCAAGTTTTGTTCAAATCTTTTTTTGAAGATACTTTGCATATAACGTAGTTAATATCCCAACATCTTGCTGAGGGCGACCAATCGAATGATAGCATGAAAAGTGCCATGTCAACTTTAATTCAAAAGTTGTCTTTGACAGTAGTGATTGGGAATGTATAATATTTGACTTCACACATGGTTAAATAAAAATGTATGTCCGAGTAGTCAGATTGTATAATCCAGTATGTGTGCCCAGTTCTTTAGTCAAAATGTTGTCACGATTTGTTCGTACTGTTGTACTTTTAATTCTGTATAATGTGGAAATGGTATACGTTAATGGCTATCGTTATTACAATATTCATTTACAGGTATTGGGTTTGCTATGTGACGGAAGATGTGCCAGCTTTATGAAGGAGTTGTGGTCATACGGAAAAGCTGAAACTGGTCAGAGCGTGTGGACAATGGAAACTCTACAACCGTTTAGCTTGAATCTGCAAAAAGGGTTCATGGCTAGTTGAGCGAACTCTTTATTTGAATGTAAGTGGGCTTCAAATATATTACACTTTCTATACACATTCTTTTCTGCGTTGTTCTCGGTAGGTGTGCTCCTCAAATGCATATTGGAGTTTGTGGCACCCGTTATTTCCAATTTTCAGACACGTTTCTTAAGGTCTTTGGCGCTTTGACTTACATTTCTTTAGTTATTGGTTATAGAAATCTGCTGCTAGAAAGAAATCTATTGCTAGAAAGGCAAAAGTGGGGGCTTAAGTGGAGAAAACACACGAGATTCAGATTCATGTCATGTAAGAAGTATATATTCAGCACGAGTGTTGCTGGTAGGTTTTTTTACATTAAATAATAATTTACTTTTTCAATTGTCATTTTAGTCGATTTTTTTTCTACATCCGAGTCCACTTTATTTTTAAATATTGTAACAATGTGGCTTTTAGTTAACGATGTTTTCGAATGGTGAATTTATATACACTTGGTCTGCGTTTTCGACTAATGATCGATACACCGTTTGCCCTTTGAGTTTAGTCTTTCTATAAAACAACTATCTATTAGGTTGACATTATATTTTAAAGTATCATGTTTAGATTAGGATATAGATATGATACAGTTGGTTTGTTGTCTGTGAGTTCTGACCCAGTGGTTAAGTTATTTTTCTATTTTAGTGATTTTGTGACCGTTTATGTGAATATTGCGGTCCATAATTGATTTAGTGCAATATGGAAACACCCAATTTTACTTGATATCATCATTATATATAAAACCAAAATCATCCATTTTTGGCAAACGTATCAAAGTAAGTACAATTGTCAAAGATTTATGTGGTTTTGTACCAAATACAGAATTACTTAATGCTGATGTTTCTGAGAGTTTTCTTTAAATGTGGACTTTGATTTTCTTTCTTGAGTTTGGAATATAAATTTTCAAGTTACACCTGATGTGAGAAGCAACATGATAGATATATTGGTCAATACCATACAATCATTAAGGGCACGTTTGGTAGAGAGAATTTCAAAGAAATGAAATGAAGCAGAGAATAAAATCTCAGAGAATAGAAATCAGTAGAGAATTTTGTTCAATTCTAATGTTTGGTAACAACAGAGACTTGACCCGAGAAATGAAAAAAAAAATTATTTAAATTATTTTAAAATTTTTATCTTTTATTTTAATTTATTTTTTAAAAATTTATGTACTTTCTTAAAAAAAAGTATTTTTTAAAAATGTATTTATTTAAAAAAAAACTTGTTTTTTTTTAAATAATTTTTAAAATGTATTTATTTAAAAAAAACTTATTTTTGAAAAAAAAAATATTTTTTAAAAAAAAATGTTTAAATTTTTTTAAAATTTTTTTTTAAAAAATGTATTTAAAAAAAAACGTGTTTTTTTTTTAAATATTTTTTAAAATGTATTTATTTAAAAAAAAATATTTAAATTTTTTTTTTTAATTTTTTTTAAATTATTTTTTAAAAATGTATTAAAAAAAAAAAAAGTGTTTTTATTTTAAAATATTTTTGTGTAAGCCAACCAATTCTCTCTTGTACCCGACCATTTCCATACCAATCACAAAAGAAATCAAAGAAACCAAAATACAAAGGCACCCAACTCTCTGAGAATTTCGATTTCTCCGCTTTTTTATTTCTCCATCTTACCAAACAAGAGATATGATGCCATTTCCATTTCTCTACCTCTATTTCTCTTAACCAAACATGCCCTAATTGTTCTTCGAGAAATAATTAATGAAACTGTTCACAGCGGTATCTACAACAATGTTCCTGATCCTACTATAGCAATGCGCCAAAAGGTTACGGGTTCCTCTTTTTATTTTAGATATATGGTTACAGTTTAGTACGGGACAAAATGGGTCTGCTAAATATTTTACAAAGGACGGGTTTAATTTTCATAGGACATAAACCAGATAAAGAAAAAAAGTTCAGAACGCAACTACCGAACAAAATTATATATATAACATGTATTTGGGATATATTTAAGGGCTCGAGATTAATAATCATAAGATACATATACAATAAGTTATCGAATAACCATTCTTTTTTTGTTGAGTTCATTATTCACTCTATAAGTGTATTATAAAATTTATTCTCATGCCTTTGCCTTTGCCTGTTAGGAAAGTAAATTACGTAGATAAAAATTAATAAAAAAACTAACTTATAAAAAAATTAACCTTACTTTAAACATTATATCTTCCATAATTTCCACGCTTTCTTAACAGAACAATCATTTGCATGGTTTTAAATTTAATTTCGTTAATTTCGCGGGTTAATAAACTAATGTTTAACTGGTATGTTATATAACCTTTCTAAAAAACAACTAGTTTGTTATATAACGAAATATGTTTTGGGATAAACCTGATGTAATTCCAGAAAATCGTTTGTTATCTGTCTTTGTAATAACATCATCGATTGAATTTTGATTGCTCGCTTGAGCATCAGCATTACCAACGCCATTACGATATTTTATCTGTCTACCTGATAATAATACAGAAAGGATATTTTTGTACATGTTAGCATACAACATATATTATAGAATGCATATATTATATAAACATATGTCATGTGTTATTTCTAAATTTCCTATATACAATAACTAAATAAACATAATTAACAAAAACAAAGAGTAATAATAATAAATGTTAATAATATTATCTAATGTAAAAGATGTTCATGATTAATATTGTTTAGAACAAAATATTATAAAGTAGTTACCTCCTTTTAGCCGTTCTATGGATTATGGTAACATCAATTATAGTTCTTAACCGTTTAATTTAACTTTTAATAACTTTTTACTAAATATTTGTTCTACTAAATCTTAAAAATAAAAACTACAAATCAAAGTACTTACACCTTTTAGTCGTTTAATGGATTATGGTAACATCAATTATAGATCTTAACCGTTTCATTTAATTTTTAATTACTTTGTAGTATATATTTGTTCCACAAAATCCTAAAAATAAAAACCACAAGTCATACCCGTCCATCGGACGGGTTTTGACACTAGTATGTATATATATATATATATATATATATATATATATATATATATATATATATATATATATATATATATATATATATATATATTCGAATCACTTTTTTTTTTATTTTTTTTACATAACAACTAAACATAGCATCCCCCCACTTGAGATGAACAATATGAGAATTTGGGGGGTCTTCAATGATCTTCAAAAATATGTCTTTGACGAAAGCGTGATTTCCGAACCTTTCCACTTGAACCTTGAACTTAGGCAAACAATGACTTCCCGATCACAAATAAAGACTACACGGTAGGCTAAGGTGTATGGGTGTATCGAAACAATATATTGGATGTGCAAAATGAAAGGAATGGCTCAGACGGGTGTATCTAGAGGTATCTTGCACTAAAGGTGAGTGCAACAAAAGGGTTTAACATGGGGGTCGAGAAGTCGAGGTGACTAATCGATAGACACACAAGGATAGGATTTTTGGGTGATAATCCTATAATATTGCCTTCTTAAACTGAATAATCCAAATACATTAAGCTAACTCAACATACCTCATCCATGGTCTCGAAATGATGCAAATGCCAAGTTCTAAAGTTTACAAGCTACCGGCACACTCATAATTTGGTGGATTTGGAGTAAATATTTGGAAACGGATAAGGATAATCTCACCATATAATATCAAGGATTATAATGTGCTCGGCTAAGGTCTAATCTAGTTAGGTTAGGAAAAACATGTCAAAATTTTAAAAATGGCATAATTTTTCAAAATAAACTAGAAAAACAAGGGCAAAATAAAGTTCAAGAGATAAATTCTACTCCCGTCCCCCCACTTGAAATGTACAAAGTCCCTTTTGTACTAAACGTGAAATAAAGGTGAAGAGAAAGTAGAATTAGAGCGATTACTTCCCTGAAATTCGCTCATAAAAAGAAAGAAGGCCCACGAAAAGAATCGTGCCTTTGCTTAAGCATCCACGAGCAAACTTCTTTCCCTGAAATCACACTACCAACAAGCACAATTCTAAAAAAAGAAAAATAAAAACGAAAAGAAAACCTAACTCACTTTCGTAGGAATCACGGTTGCATTAGCGTATGCAACAAGCCTTTTAAACCACTTAGTGTCCCAAGTGGACGAGTGTAGTCTCGTGAGGGCTTACAGGGAACATACCCACAAAGTTCATTTAAAAACGAATATAAGGTTATTGTGTTTAAAGAGAAAGAATTAATACTGAGGATAGTTACGTCGTAACTCCTAGAAGGAGTTACGCCGTAATTATGGCAAAACATGGCAGACGCTACTGGAGTGTAGCTATGGCGTAACCATTGCATAGGACTACGCCGTAATTGGTAATGCTCTGGAGGATAGCTACTGGAGGTGTGTTACGGCGTAACCATTGGAATGAGTTACGCCGTAACTGTGGACAGATCAGGTTCCCGTTCAGGCTGCTGCAGTAAACTTCTCCGATTCCCTGCAAAAATAGTTAAAAACATAAAACCCAACAGAAATGGAAATAAAACAAATAAAAGGGATCATTCGGGTTGTCTCCCGAAAGAGAACTTTTCTTTATTAACGAGTCTTTAAGTTAGACTCAAGGCCCTGGGGCTTTACGATGGCCTTCGAACTTGGCCAACTTCCTCCATATCCTTCATCAAATTATGTCTGACCCAAGCAACATTTGTAGCAGTGCAGAGATATTCCTTAGTCTCGATCTTCCGAATTTTACAAAACTTTTCATCCGGCCCCAAGTGGTATCTTGTAAACTCATACTTGTCAGCTACAATTGGTGGCAGCCTCTTATATGGAATACAAAGAAGTTTGCACCTTTTTTGCTCATATGCTTCATCATCGGGGTCAGTGAACCCATCTTCACCTTGTCGTTCTAGGTGGTCCAATATTCCCTCGATGTCATCATCATCGGACTCGGTACCCTTAAACCACTTATCATCTAATAAATCTTCCACAAGCACACGCTTGCATTCTTCTTTTCATTACCCGTCGAATCTTTGATATCTTCATATGTTACTTCACTTACATCATTTGGAATTTCTTCGTTCGGGTCTTCCTTACTCATACATCCTTTACAAATCTTCTCCTTGGTCAAAGCATCTACCTTTCCATATTTGATTTTGACCCAATCGTCAAATCTCAATTTTTCAAGCCAAGGTAATTCCATCCTTTTATCGTCATTGGTTGTGGTCCACAAGAACTTATCTCCCCAACTCTCTCTATGCTACTTCCCCCGTTACATTCATCATCAAATGGGTTACAAGATGCCCAAAAAACTTCGCCAAGGGTTTTTATCTTCTCACAGCAATGACTTCGAGCTACTTTGTCATCGGTGTTGCTTGAGGGAACACCTTTGCAGGAGGTCTCATCGTTGATTGGCTTTTCATCTACGGACTTCCTTTGGAGAATATGTTCTTCATAATCGAGCTTCAACTTCCTTAGTAAACCCGTATTAATGATCGCATCCCCGAACCTTGCCAAATACCAATCACTAAAGGATAGATCCCCGAACTTAACGTCGTGTCTTTCTAACTCATGAGGGCATATCCATTCTTCGTCCTTCATATTACCACCCCCGTTGCAATACTCACGGAAAGGATTGCATGTAGGCCATGCTCGTGCGGACTCATCTTCCGTGATCATTATGGGATCGCAGCAGTGCTTAATAGGTGGTTCCTCCTCTTCATCGATTGAGAATTTAGCTAATCTTTCCTCATCGTTAAGTGCAGTCCACATGTATCTGTTATCTTTAACCATTTCCTTATCGACCCCTCCATCATAAATTTCGTTACGAGGGTCGCACGAAGCCCATAGATCATACCACTTTCCATTATCAATTGCCATAGCTTTGCACCAGTGATTCTTCCTTTTGGATGGGGATTGTGGGCACAGGTTTATATCATTGGACCATCCGTTAATGATATGCATTCTTGATTCATCTAACTCGAGAAACTTGTCAGACCACGTATCCCATTTACGCTGTAACTCTGATGTTTGATTATGGCGTAACTCACTTCTGTCATCAGCATCATTATCTTCATTCATGCTAGACCCATCGTCAGATTTGTCTTTTTCAGAAAACACGGCCTTGCATGCTATTGATTTGTTCTTTTGTTCCTCATTTCTTCTTTGTACCTCATCGCTAAGCTTCCCAGTCATAGCTTCCAAGTTTTTTAGCGATTCGTCATGACTAAAAAGGCTTTTGTTTGTATTGTCTTGGAAGTTCTTAAGCCATTCTTCTTGCTCCTTCTGCCTTTTAGTCGAATCTTCGAGGTATTTGTTGATTGTTTCCTCCAAATTAGCTCTTCTTTCACCAAAATTCCCACGATTATAATATGGGGGAGGTCCTCCACGATAGCCATTACCGTTTCTATTATCCCCTTGAAAACATTCGATTTTCACCATATTTAACTTCTTCAACCTTGCTATCTTCGTAAATGAGAGGACAATTTTTGGTGAGATGTCTCCCTCCACAACTTTCACAACCTACTTGGATAGCATGAACACATTCTCTGAGCTTGAGCATGTCCCGACCAAGATTTTCGAGCTTGTTAGTGATGGCGGCAATTCCATCAAGATTTCCGCCTAGGCTTCTCTTGCTTCCTCCATCATGTCATTTTTTAGAGTGATCAGCCAATTTTTGAATGGCTTCAAAGGCAAGAGTAGGTGTCATCACCGGAATTGGTCCTTGATAATCCAACATTTGTCTCGTAACAATGTTGATCCCTTTATAGAAAATATTAACCTTTTGCTGGTTGTTTAGGTCATGAGTGGGGCACTTGTAAAGCAGATCATTGTATCTATCCCAAGCTTGATACAATGTCTCATTGTTATCTTGCTTAAAATTATGGATTTCAGTGAGTTGCCTTGATACTTTTGAAGGTGGACAATATCTTTGAATGAAGTATATTTTAAGGAGGCTGATGCGCGTACGAAGCGCGTTTGGGGTCAAAGGAACTTCCTTTTCGTCGAGCAAGTTTTTCAACACCCTAGGCAGTGAACCTAATCGTTGCAGTGTAGTATTGGGTAAGCCTCGGGGTTTGATATCGTTCTCTAGGAGAATAGGAATGCTAGCAAGAAATGTATTACGCTAAGGTGAGGGTTGAGGATGATTCTTTTTTATCTTTTTTTAGTTTTTTTTATAAAGCTAAGGTAAAATCTCGGGGCAATTGGTTTGGGGGTGGTACTTCTACCGATTACTTCCACTATTCTAATTATCTATTACTACAGGTAGTCTTATGTCAATTTGATGTGTGCTCGTATGATGATTAAAAATGTGTTTACCTAGATATTATTACTCCCTAGTTATCTTTTACTGATGGTTGAATTGTCACGTCCTTATTCTTAACGCGTTGTGCTTCCTAAAGTCGTAGGGTGTGCATATGCCCTAACTCTTTGAGGTTACCTTTGGGTTTAGCCTACGAAATCCGCTAGATTATTCATAAACTAACTTTCACAAAGATTATTCAAGCATTAAACACAACGATAGCCTAGTTTCACTCCTAAGCCAATTACAATTAAGATAAGAGACAACCTAACAATAATTAATGACTAGGTTTCATAGATCTAAGCTAACACACAATAAATTTAGCTAGACATGTTAAACAAGCAAGCATACACACAATCAATGGAAGACATAATGATACTATTGGATTAAAACACTTATCTTGATGTGTAAAATAAGGTTTGGGACCCTAAGATACAGTCCAAGTCGGACTACAAACGTTTAAGGTTTTTACTCCAAAATTCTACCTCCCTAAATGCAGAAAAATCAAATTCTATATATAGATTTACAACTGCGACGGCGTCGCCTTATAGGTGGGACACCGTCATTAGGGTTTTCGTCTTGGCCAAGTTATCGATGGGACGACGTCACCTTAGAGTTGTGACGCCATCAATCATCGTCTTGGTTCTGGATCTGGGCCGTGTGAGATGAAAAGTCTGAGTGACGTCCTTCTTCTTCATAGCCTGACGCTGTCAGGTTGTATGAGCAAAAATTCCATTGAGCCGTCTGGTGCATGTTTTATAAAATCTGTATAGAGGGACGGTGTCGCCCTTTGGTTGGGATGCCGTCAGCTTCAGTTTTAGCAGCTTGAGTGGCTTCGATCTTGACTTTGCCATTTTCTTCATGTATTCACTCCTTTTCGTCCAAATGTGCATCATTCCAGCATTTTTCTTCCAAGAGACCTAAAAAGTGAAAATGAACGAAATTAAGCAGTAGCGGATATAAAAGTGGTCGATTAAGGGCTTAACTGACCCCTTAAAAGTGTACGTTTTAAATCCTTATCAAATATCCCTACACTTGGTATTTGCTTGTCCTCAAGCAAATGTGCTTTTGGCCAATCAATTTATAAGTTAGGGGGCATAAAGCATGGGTTTAAAATAATTCATAACAAGTAAAAGCACCGCAATAGTCATAAAAAGCATTGAAATTATATACTAGCACCTCAAAAGGGGTGTTTGGATTCTCTCATCTCTCAGGTTTATATGAAATATAGTAAATGGAAATGGAAGATAAACACTCATTACCTGGCATAGTACATAGATTACCATAGGCTTGAGACTAGATCAAACCTCCACCGCTTTGGCGTAAGCACCTAGGAACAACTATCTAAGAGGTCTTTGCATAGGTTGTAATGTTAGGCTTACGGTAGGGAAACAAAGGGTTTTGTTGGATAGGCGATTTAGTGGTGGCAAGTCAAAAATCTTATGTTACAAGCATGAAAAGCATGGCGTTGCTAAGCCAAGACTTGACTCCCTAAACTCTAGATAACTTGAAATAAACATACATAAATTTGAAAACATAAACATAAAGATAGATGTAGGATGGTAGCCCGTATGTTTTTTTTCATTTTTTTTTCATACATTTTTACTCTACCATCCTCTACGATAACATCAAAATATAAGGGATTTATAGGAGCATCCCTACACTTGAGTTTTTATTTCTCTAACACTAATTGACCCAATTTGAAAAGATCAAAACACTTGGAGTATTTAATTAAGTAGACAAAAGGAATTTGAATTAACGTTCCTTCCCGTTACTCCATAAAATATTACTTTTGCCCATGAGTCCCAATCATCCCAAAACTGTGTACAAAAGATATGACTCGACTTAACAACCATGCAAGTAACTAGATAATTGAACTAAGGGTTTAGTAATGATAACAATAATGCACTAAAGGTGAGTGCATACAAGGTAGGCTAAGGCGATTTGGGTGTACATTTGGGGGTGGATTGTAAACAATGCTCTTCATTGATATTCCGGAAAACCGAAACATCACGAGAACCGCGATAAGGATAGGCTCTGAGGGGTTAACTAGGGGTATCGTGTACTAAAGATGAGTACATCGCAAGGGTGTGGGGTAATTACTCAACCGATGTGGAAGAAGTAATTATAATACAGGTTTCAAACAACAGTTATCCTAATGCCTCTTATCACTTAGTTATTCCTAACTACACAAGTGTAGTCTCACTAGCGATCTCGGAATGCATCACAAAACAAGTTCTAGAATCTATTATACTACTGGTACGCTCTCTAAGCATTAAAGGTGAATGCTTTATTCCTAAAGATCTAGGGGCGAACCTCACATTTTTGGGGTGAAATTTGAGTGGTAAACGGTTTTTGTGCTAGTCATATAACTCCTATCCATGAGATGCTTTATTAAGACTAAAATTTTTGGCTCGTACATGTCATAAAATTTTTTAAATTTGGTGCTAAAATTGCCCTAACAAATATTTCTCATAGTTTATTACACAAATGACCAAAGACAAGACAAATAATCAAGGATAAACATAGTTTCTAAGTTCCCATTTTATTTTCCCTCCCTACACTTAAACTGAACATTGTCCCCAATGTTCCTTGAAAGTATCAAAGTTATGATAAAGGAAGGTAAGTAAAAGAGAAGGAAACTAGCACTCTCCTCATTAGTTTGGTAGAATTAGTGTGAAGTTGCGGTTAAATTCTTTTCCAAGAAGAATGTATACATGATAAGCTCCATCCAATGTTGAGTTTCTTCTTCTTGCCAAATATAACCTGCACACTTTAAGAAAACAGACGAAACCTTCGCGTAAAATCGGTGGTAAAACTATATATGACACAACTACACTAGGATATAATGCTTGTGGAATGGATGTTTGCATATTTCTTGGAAAATTAAGAGATGAGAATTTCCAAAAATTTATAAGTAGTACAGAAAACGAAAATTTTTGTATAAGCTGTTTCTGCTTGACCTGACATCATCAGGCTTTAATCCTAATGCCGTCAGGTTGTTATTACAAAAACTGGTCTGCTGCGTTTTCCTGGAAAAATTACACCTTTAGAATATGGAAAAATTCTTGTAAAACATCCATTATGACTCGATACAAGCATTTGACTCTAACAAACA
Organism: Chrysanthemum makinoi; assembly: GCA_910596185.1. Classification (NCBI taxonomy): domain Eukaryota; kingdom Viridiplantae; phylum Streptophyta; class Magnoliopsida; order Asterales; family Asteraceae; genus Chrysanthemum; species Chrysanthemum makinoi. The sequence goes on along the minus strand of OU343222.1, from coordinate 190,641,788 downwards.
CACACACACACACATACACACACACACACACACACACACACATATATATATATATATATATATATATATATATATATATATATATATATATATATATATATATATATATATATATATATATATATATATATATATATATATATATATCAATTTCACTAATTGTAATTCTCATGTTCACGTTCTTTTAAAAACGTGTGTAATCTTCCCTACACTTGTCTTTTCTGTAAAATACCTTTATATGTAATTAAGACGAGGTTAAAGACAAAATAAAGCATTTTCACAAAATCAAACATGAGAATATACAATAATGAAAAAGATATATGACACACAAATAAGCAAACAATTAAGCATGGGTTGCCTCTCACGAATCGCTTTTCTTTATTTATGAGTCTTGTAGCTAAACTCGAATTCGTGCTCCTACGTTGTCTCGTGCACGCTTACGTGCCCATATCTAAGCCATTCTAATGTTCTCTCATTTTTCTTGTACTCATCTCCTAACTATAGGCATTTTTTATAGTATCTTTCATTTTTTTCATAAGTATGCCTAAGTCCTCGTTGTTTGTCTCTTTCACTAAGTATCAGAATGGGAGCCATCCGATTGCATGCCTCTATATCTTTGTGCTTAAACCTAGGGTGCGTACGGGGCATTTGATAGACAAAATCCTCAACTTCATTAGAGAATGTGACTAAACCATCAACCATCTGTTCATTCAACTTAGTCATTCTCTTAAAGGATGTTCCAAATATTACTTGAGTGACGCTCTCATCAATGAATTCTCCTAAATATTCTAAGACCATGAATTCAACCAAATAGGCAAAACTTCCACCAAACACATGAAATTGAGTGACCGCATCAACAACATTGTCCCCTTGATAGGCTAATTCATTCACCTTAATTTTATTATATAGATTCATTGAGATTAAGTTTAAAGGTAAGAATGAATGCAAGTAAGCATCAAAACTTTCAAATCCTATTTTACAAGGGAATTGCATGTTGAAGGGGCCATCAACCTTAATTTTACACCTAGGGTCAAAACATTGGGAGGGGTCTTCTTCCATTTCAAAACTAACTTCATCGATGACCTCCCCGTTATCAAGTGCCTCTCCGTAATCAACATCTTCATCGGAATCCGAATCATAGAAAGGACTATGTTGTTGCCAATTTATTTCATTATGCCCTAGGTGATTTCCAAAGTGGTGAACGGGTGAAAGGTTTTATGGGATTGCGTTTTGCATTGCGGGATTGGGAGCGGGTAGTGCAAAGTTTCTCCGGTGAAAGATGCGAATCATGGTGAGTGATGGGATTTACGAACAAAGTCACGAAGAAGGGGGATAGACTACAACGAAGCTAAAAATGAGAAAAATTCTTACTTGATAGGAATCAAGCAAGGGAACCTAAACGAGATAAAGATCAAACTAGCTATTTTATTCCCCGGCAGCAGCGCCAAAAACTTGATGCGCGTACGAAGAGCGTTCGAGGTCAAAGGAACTTCTTTTTCGTCGAGCAAGTTTTTCAACACCCTAGGAGTGAACCTAATCGTTGTAGTGTAGTATTGGGTAAGCCTTGGGGATTGATATCGTTCTCTAGGGGAATAGAAATGCTAGCAAGAAATGTATTACGCTAAGGTGGGGGTTGAGGATGATTCTTTTTTATCTTTTTTTAGTTTTTTTTATAAAGCTAAGGTAAAATCTCAGGGAAATTGGTTTGAGGGTGGTACTTCTACCGATTACTTCTACTATTCTAATTATCTATTACTATGGGTAGTCTTATGTCTATTTGATGTGTGCTCGTATGATGATTAAAAATGTGTTTACCTAGATACTATTACTACATAGTTATCTTTTATTGATGGTTGAATTGTCACACCTTATTCTTAACGCGTTGTGCTTCCTAAAGTCATAGGGTGTTCCTATGCCCTAACTCTTTGAGGTTACCCTTGGGTTTAGCCTACAAAATCTGCTAGATTATTCATAAGTCAACTTTCACAAAGACTATTCAAGCATTAAACACAACGAAAGCCTAGTCGCACTCCTAAGCCAATTACAATTAAGATAAGAGACCACCTAATAATAATTAATAACTAGGTTTCATAGATCTAAGCAAACACATAAGAAATTTAGCTAGACATGTTAAACAAAGCAAGCATACACACAATTAATGGAAGAAATAATGATACTATAGGATAAAACACTAATCTTGATGTGTAAAATAGGGTTTGGGACCCTAAGATACTGTCCAAGTCGGACTACAAACGTTTAGGGTTTTTACTCCAAAAGTCTACCTCCCTAAATACAGAAAAATCGAATTCTATATATAGATTTATAATTGCGACGGCGTCGCCTTATAGGTGGGACGCCGTCAGATAGCCGTCATTAGGGTTTTCGTCTTGGTCAAGTTATCGATGGGACGGCGTCACCTTAGAGTTGTGACGCCGTCAGTATTCAAGTGGGACGTCGTCTTGGTTCTAGATCTGGACTGTCTGAGATGAAAAGTTTGAGTGACGCCCTTCTTCTTCAAAGCCTGACGCCGTCAGGTTGTATGAGCAAAAATTCCACTGAGCCATCTGGTGCATGTTTTATAAAATCTGTATAGAGGGACGGCGTCGCCCTTTGGTTGGGCCGCCATCAGCTTCAGTTTTAGACCGCATGTTTTATAAAATCAGCTTCAGTTTTGAAGAAGAACCGCATCCTTTGAGACTCCTGGTGTATTAAACAGGCTAGTAATATATTCCACATTTTCAATGTGTTCATGAGCATCCTCTATAATATTTCTAGAAAAAGGATTTGCTCTTAATCCCCTCATGAATTGCGGTCTTATCTCGAAATTAATATCTTCCCCAATTATCGTCCTAACGAGCCCCGGACCTTGTTCTTCCCTTGTTAACGCCAAATATTCCTCAAGGGTGAGGTTATCAATGTTAACAACTTCCATGGCACCTGAAACTTGAAAAGAAATCGTGAGAAATTAAGAAAACTCAAAACAAAACAAAAATGAAGACTTAACAAAACTCCTAATATAACTCCCCGGCAGCGGCGCCAAAAACTTGATGCAGGTTTTACTGACCAGGTTTTAATATTTATAAGTGTCTCGTTTACCTATGGTCTACCTTATGCATTAACGGACAGTGTACTCGATCATGTGCAGTGTAGTTGTCGGTAAAACCGAGGTCGTCCCAAGAGCTATGTGAGCGGATTCTAATTAAGTCTAATGTCACTTATTTTAATGGTTTTAAGATTGAAATGATTAATTAACTAATAAGACAAGAAAATAAAAGAAAGCAAATAAAGGCAAGGATGTGATCAAGAGAGGAAAATGTGCTAACCTAGTTACTCATCTTATTAAGTTATGTTCACGTCTAATTACTTTCAATTGCCTCAAGTGGGGGTTTATGTCGCTAGGACAACATTTGGTCAGTTAGTCCTAACCTATCAGCAAAAGTTTCCACCGGAGATCAAGCTACTACCCTTGAAAGTCCAGTTGTTTTTAGTCCCCTAAGCCAAATCATTACGTTCCGCTACATGCAAAATTCATAACAATGAGTGCCCGGGCGCTAGCATCTTAGACACTCATCCCTAACTTCTTAAGTTCATCCAAACGGCAGGTGATCATTTTGTCAGTTCGCACAAGCGAAGAAGGGTCGTCAGTTGGTCAATTCTTACCCTTCCCACTCAGTCTACCTACTTAGGGTCAGTTGGTCAATTCTCCTAAGCAACTAGACATTACCACCATTCAAAACTACTGAAACAATGGTAGCTACCAACAAACTATGCATGCATACACTAGAAACAATTATACGGAAGAAATGTAAACATAAACATAACAATTAAGGAATCATAACTAGGCTAGCACCAGAGGTGCTTAGCCGATCATATTAAATGAAACAATCAATTCAACGTTTGACATAATGAAATACATGAATTGAAAGTAAAAGAAATGATAAATCGCTAATGCTTATAGTTAGGGAGTGATTTCTCCCTTGGAGATGGCTCCGTATGCTCCTCAAAATCTGCCTTCAGTCCCCTACTCACGTTCTCTGCTTTGTGGTGTGGAGTGAATGATGTTAAATGCAGAATTTAGGGCTGGTATTTATAGGCCAGATCTAGTTACGGCGTAACTAAAGTTGAGAGTTACGTCGTAACCTATATAAATCCGTAATAATGCTCTAGTTATTGCTGGTTACGGCGTAACACATGGAATGAGTTACGCCGTATCTTCAATACAGGTTACAAAATCATGATTACGCCGTAATTGTTAGAGGGAGTTACAGCGTAGTTTGCAGCGGCGTGGAACATCATTTGACCTAATTAGTTACGGCGTAATCCTAAGATGGAGTTACGCCGTAATCTGCTGTTGAGCTGGTCTTCTGAGTCACGCTTATGTTACGGTGTAATGTGATAGAGAAGTTACGCCGTAATTACTTCAGAGTAGCCATACTATCATATATCTTCAATAAACTCTCCAAATCCGCGTCTCTTTAGCTCCAATGCTCGTAATTTAGCTGAAAGTGAAAGGGTTAATATACAAAAATGTTACTAAACTTTCAAAAAAATTTGTCCTAAGTCACTAATGTTTGTATTCTGTCATCTAGGTCACTATACTTCACGGGTTTTTCACATATGTTACTAAACCTTTTTATAAGTGTCACCCTAGTCACTCGAAGGATTGGTAACCGGCTTTGGCACATACGTTACTAAACCTATACAAACAAGTCACTAAACTTTGCGAAAAATTTGTCTTAAGTCACTAATGTTTCATTCCTGTCATCTAAGGTACTAAACTTTGCTAAAATTTGTCCTAAGTCACTAATAAAAAATTTGTCCTAAGTCACGAGTTGTGGCACATGTTACTGAACCTTTCAAATTTTACGTTTTATACGATTTTATACACCTTTTATACGTTTTAATTCATTTTTATTCGTTTTTATACGTTTTTGTTTGTTTTTTTACGCTTTTGTCCGTTTTTATATGTTTTCGTCCGTTTTTGTCCCATTTTTTACGTCTGTTTTTATAAGTTTTTATGTTTTCATCCGTTTTTATACGTTTTTGTCCGTTTTTATATGTTTTTGTACATTTTTTATCGTTTTATTCTTTTCATCCGTTTTTATCGTTTTTTGTTTTTACGTTTTCGTCCATTTTTCTTATGTTTTGCCGTTTTCTATGTTTCATTCGTTTTCGTCCCTTTTTTATGTTTGAAAACATAAGAAAATAGGTGAAAACATAAGAAAAAACGACGAAAACGTATAAAAACGAATGAAAACGAATAAAACGGATGAAACAAAAACGTATAAATAATGTATAAAACCATATAAAAACGGACAAAAACGTATAAAAACGAATGAAAACATAAAAACATATAAAAACGGACGTAAAAAATGGGACAAAAACTGACGAAAACGTATAAAAACGGACAAACACGTATAAAAACGAATGAAAATGAATAAAAACGTATAAAAGGTGTATAAAATCGTATAAAACGTATAATTTTAAAGGTTCAGTAACATGTGCCACAACTCATGACTTAGGACAAATTTTTCATTAGTGACTTAGGACAAATTTTTCGCAAAGTTTAGTACCTTAGATGACAGGAATGAAACATTAGTGACTTAGGCCAAATTTTTCGCAAAGTTTAGTACCTTAGATGACAGGAATGAAACATCGGTGTGTATACACGTCAGCATTTAACCGGCAACAGTAGGTCATCTCACTATTGGTATCCAAGATAACCGGTTACGTAAAGTATAGTAACCTAGATGACAGAAGATAAACATTAGTGACTTAGGACAAATATTTTTGAAAGTTTAGTAACTTTTTTGTATATTAACCCAAAGTGAAATATAAAGGAAAACAAGCGTAAATCCATATAAATGATATAAAATACGAGCATTATCGGGGGAAATTGACACTTAATATTCAGTACTATTTGATGTTATCAAAGATATCATAGTTCCTTACACCTTCACTTCTAGGTAAAAGATTAACCCAAATTCCAAACTTGGTTATTCTTCATGGACTATTATTTGTATTCATTTCATTAATCTGCATCATGGATTTAGAATCGGATTCATGCCTCTTGCAGTTATGGGTTCAACAAATTCTGTAAGTCATATCTCTCATAAACACGCACTTACTAGATCAGTCATAGATACTACTAAACTTTATTGAATATAATCGCAACACTCTTTTGCATAACAAATTATGTTGAAGCTTAGAGCGTGTTAAAAAGGTGTTTTAATTTCATAGTTTGTTGACGTGTCACCACTTAAAAATTTACTAAAACATTGTTAACGTGTCAGCATTTTGTTGACGTATTTTCATATACGATATTGAAACATTTTGTGAAATTTTATGGGAGGAAGATTCAAAATCGTATTTATAAGTTCAAGTGCGTAGTTAGTTTTAGAGTAAATTACACGGATGGTCCTTGTGTTTTGATTTGACGTTTACTCTTGGTCCTTTGACTTTTTTTTGCATATACAGTCACCAAATCTAAAACCCTTAACACTCATGGTCCCTTGACCAAACGTCTGTTAGGTCAAGGCGTTAAGTTACAACATATGCGCAATATTGGAAGGTGTTTTGGTCCATTCAACTTTTTATGTATTGAGCCTCCAAAATGACTGAAAGCATTAAATGCCCATTTCTTCTAATTATTTTCATTTCCCTCTTCATTTTATCTCTCTAAAACAAATATCAAAACTTTTCATTTCCCCTGATTTTGATCAATTGCAATAATCAATATTACAATGGCTGCAACAAAAATGTGGAATATACGTCAATCAAGAGAAGATTCTGATGTTCAGGAACTATATGGTATGTTTCTATTACCTTTTAGTTGTTATTATTTCATTGTTTCACTGAAAAAAACCCTAATTTGATTTTCTTTTTTTTGGCAGCAAATGAACCTGATTTGTTTTCGATCAAGGTTCACTATGGTGGGAAGTTCACTAATAGACCAGATAGAACCTACGAAGGTGACTACTTTCACTTTGTTGATATAGTATATGTGGATGAGTTCTTTGTCCACGAAATGGATGCTATGGTGGAAGAGTTAGGTAATGATGGTCACTCACTTATGCTTTATCACTTTCTTATACCTGGTGAGAGTTTGGACAATGGGATACAACCTTTAGCTAGTGACAAAGATGTCTTAAACATGTGTAAATATGTTAAGTTAGGTCATAAGTTGATGCATGTGTATGTTGAACATGAAAGGACCAACCGTGATCTCTACTACACATTGTTAGTTTCACCTAATAAGAGTAAGAGATGTATTATAGAGGAAATAGAAGAAGATGTACCAAAAAAGTCACCAATTAGAGTTGTTAAGAGACTTAGGATGGATCTTAACAATAAAAAAACTTTAGTACAAAATCAGGGGCAATCAAGTGTTGTTACTAATGAACTCCCTTCTCAGATAAGTGTTGTTGTTGATGAAATACCATCCCAAATTGTTGACACTAGTCAAGTCAGGATACAAGAACAAGGTCAAGGTAGTGGTATTGCTAAACAAATACCATCTGAAAATGGTGACTCTAGTCAAGTTAGGATACTAGAGCAGGGTCAAGGTAGTGGTGTTGCTAATGAGTTACCTTCTCAAACCACTAATGTACCTAGTCAGTTTGTGAATGAATTCTACTCATCTTATGACCCTTACTTGGGTGATAAAGAGTTCAACCCTTTTGATGACCTAGATTAAATTCTTCCACCAGTTACAACTGTCCAAAATGATAGGGTTGAAGAGAAAGTTGAGACTGAGGTTAGGGTAGAAAGTAAGACTAAGATTAGGGTAGAAACTGAGACAGAGGATGGATCTGGGTATGAAAAGGATGGTTCTAGTTATGAGAATGATGGTTCTGTTTCTGATAATGATGACAGTGATAATAGTGACTACATTGTAGATTTAGACAATGATATGGAAGATGTTGATGTGGACATGGAGAGTTTCAGACTGAATGTGGATTTGGATGAAGAATTCATGGGTTGTAGAGGTGATAGTGATAATGCTGTTATAGATATGATGTTGATATTGATGATGTGTTTGACAATGAAGAGTTAATTAGTGGATATGAGAATGAAGATGAGTTTGATAGGCTATGAGAAGGAAACTCAATCAATTAAGAAAACAAGCAAAGAGTAATAGAGATGGTAGGATTTACAATACCTACTTCTATGTTGGGCAAACATTTTGGTAGTGCAGCAGAGGTCAAGAAGTTGATAAAAAGACACTCAATTGAAACCAGAAGAGAAATTAAAATCATCAAGAATGATAAAGAAAAATTCAGAGTAGTTTGTTTAGGTCAAATGCCTTCATTTGAACCAGTTGGGCCTAATGCAGGGCAAAATGAAGCATATGGGCCTAGTGCAGGGCAAAATGAAATAGTTGGGCCTTGTCAACCATCTCGGTTAACTAATCAGCCTAAAAAGGATAAGTGGACTAGGGATAAGATAAATATCATTAAAGGAGGTAAACCTACTTGCAGGAAAGCAGATGCAAATAAATGCCCATTGGTATTGCATGTGTCCAAAATGAAAAGCACAAAAACTTGGAAGGCTAAAACATATGATGCTTATCACCACTGTCTACAATCAAGAGAAATCTTGTATGCCACATCAAAGTTCTTTGCTGAAGACATAGTATATCATATTGAAAAAACCAGACATGCACTGTAAGTGCTCTTCAAGATCAATTACAAAATACACATGAGGTTTCTGTTTTTTCTATGAAAACATGGAGGGCTAAGGCATATATAATTTAGTGTAGTTTACTCTGATTATTTAACTGTAGATTAATTTAGTGTAATTTACTCTCATGTCAATAAACAGGGTCTTATACCTGCAATTTCCAAATTGTTTCCATGTACTGAGCATAGATATTGTCTTAGACATATCCATGAAAACATGAAACAAAAGCGGAAGGGAAGGGCATATAAAGACCTTCTTTGGAAAGCTGCTATTGCTACAACTATGCCATACTTTTAGATAACAATAGAGGAGTTAAGGGCTTTCAGCAAGCCATGCTATGATTAGTTAGTGAAGATTCCTCCACAACATTGGGCCAGATCACATTTTTCAGGTACAAACTTTTTTATAGTTTCTAAACTTGTTGTGATTTCAAATGTATAGATAGTAACTAATTACAAGTATATTAACAGGAAGGGTAAAGTCTGATGTATCATTGAACAACATGTGTGAGATATTTAATGGTAATCTGGTTGATGGAAGGGACAAGCCTATCATAAGAACAGTGGAATATATAAGGTAATATCTGACGAGGAGGATTATGTGATAGGGAATGACAGGGCATCCATGTGACAATCGTTATGAAATGAAAGTAAATAACTCGAAAAATGTACGTATAAATCGTATGCAAAGTGAACATGCACTTATGATGAAATGATGAGATGCTATGATGATGTAGTTATAGTCTAGGGTCAATGATGCAACCTAGTTCTCTATAACCGAAGCTCTGATGCCAATCTGTCACACCCCCAAATTACCTGTTTTGCAGCGGAATGGAATTCCTGGGGATTGACTGTCATAGCATCACAATCACAGTTATATTGAACGACCTAAAGTGTCGTTTGGAAAATACATCGTTTGATTTAATAAAATAGTCAGAGTTTACAAAGTAGGTCCCAAATGAAAATCAACTTGTGCGGAAATAAGTTTGTACAATTCAAACGATGTTTTAATTTGCGTAAAACCCAAGTAAGACGCGTCGTCACCACGACTCCATGATGTGTCCAAATGCATGCCATGAAGTGAATGCCTTAGATACCTGAGATAAAACATGCTAAAAGTGTCAACACAAAGGTTGAGTGAGTTCATAGAGTTTGAGTTGAAATGTAACGCCTTTCAAAATCGTTTATGCAGCAAAGGCATTGTAAATCGTTGAAATGTAAAGACTATCAAAATCGATTATGTAGCAAAGGCATTGTAAATCCACTCAGTTCCAAGTCCCGCCCATACAAAACTTGCAACCTGTGTGTTCACAACCCACTGCCAGAATATGCATAGTTTATGTTCAACAGAAATCGTCAAATGAATTCACAAAATAGTGCATGACTCAATGTATCGAAATCGTTTATGCAGCAAAGGCATTGTGAATCCACTCAGTTCCAAGTCCCGCCCATACAAAACTTGCAACCTGTGTGTTCACAACCCACTGCCAGAATATGTATATAGTGTATGTTCAAATCGTTCCAAGACCGTTAGTCCATAGTCGTATACCAAGTCCGTTAGATCAATATTATACCAAGTCCGTTAGACCAATGAATATACCAAGTCCGTTAGACCAATGAATATACCAAGACCGTTAGACCAATGAATATACCAAGACCGTTAGACCAATGAATATACCAAGACCGTTAGACCAATGAATATACCAAGACCGTTAGACCAATGAATATATGAAATAGAAATTCTAAGTATGGCAATAATGTTACTTCGCATGACTAGCATTTAGTTCGGATAAACATATAGTTTGCAAATAGTCATGAATGTAATAAAATAGTCGAGCATGTATCTCCCCCAAAACAGTTATGAAAGCAAGTAAAAGTAGGGGCTACGAACTCACAGTAATCTTTATAAAAGTTAAAGTACTTGTGAAAGTAAATGAAAACAGTTTGAGCATGTATCTCCCCCAAAACAGTTATGAAAACAAGTAAAAGCAGGGGCTATGAAAACTCACTTGGTGGAAGGATGCGAAGACAAAAGTGAGTACACCGAGATGTAGTGTGATACGTAAATCTTGACCTATGATAAATGATATGACATGTAATGAGTTGCAATGTAATGTTATGCATGCATTTCGTATGTTATTTATACCATTTGCGAGTTTTGAAAATATTACTTATCGTCGAAAAATACTCGTTTGACGTCTTGACCAATCCAAAATCACTTTTCAAGTTTTTACGTCGAAATGTCATCCTACAATGGTTTAATAATGATTTTCGGTGAAATTATCACTTTTCGTCGCAAAACAATGTCGTCGGAATTTTCATGAAATTAACAAAAATGGCTTTGGAAAACTAGCCGTAAAACGGTGTACGTCGATCGTTAGAGAACGAACTCGACGGTTTTGGAAAGTTTGTATCGATATCTAAAAGTTTCAGTTCAGGAGTTTTCGTCCAAAAGGTCTCGAACATAAAGATATTAAGGGTTAAAGATAGTGATTTTGGCTAATTGTTGTGCAGAAAAATGAGTTTCGGCCAAGTTTATGAAAAAGTGCATATCTTTGTCGTTTCAAATCCGTTTTCTACGTATAATACGTCCTTAGCTTCGTATCGAAGTAAACTAATATATTTTTGAGAAGTCGAAATAATTTGTGAAGCTTAAGGCTCATTTTTGACCCAAACAATGTAAAAACAGTTTGCTGAAAATTCTGAAAATAATATATTTCGTCGTCAAACTTGTAAAATCCATAACTTCTTCGTTATAAGTCCGTTTTCATCCGTTCAAGCGGCCACGGATTCGTTTTAAAGTATATTTTCTAAATATCAAGGCCAAAAATTCGTGCCTACTGTCGGATTTTCCAGAAAAACAAAATAAGGACAGAACACTTTATATACTTGTCGAAAATAGTTTTTCTCGGACAAAACCTATTCTAATCCCTTCAAATCAACTCCAAAACTAATCTAATCCTACCATACACCTTCTTAGGGTGTCATGGGTTCCTAATCATCATCAAGACCAAAGAATACCAAGGGAATATTTATAGGATGACCATAGTATATAAATAACTCTAAAATCAAGAAATAAAATGGTATAAATCACATATTATGCATACTTGCTCCAAACATGAAAAGATACATATGAAATGATAAGAAAACATGAAAAATGATAAAAACATGCTTACAAGTGAAAATGATGAGGTGAAAGTAACAAGGATTAGCCTAAACACTCTTGGTTTTTATTTCAAAACCTTATAAAGAGTATTAACTAGATTGATTATAACTTGTGCTCAAGAAAAATTTTGATCCCCTCCTAGCTCTTGATGTAGAACCGGTTTTATGGAGAGAACAAAGAGAGAAAAATGATTTTGACTAACACTTGATGAAAATGAAATGAATGAGAAAGATAATTGAAGTAGACTTTTAGGTAGAGTAGAAACATATATAATCAAAGACCATGTTCCATTTAATGCTAACCCTCCCCCATAGGGCCGGATTTGGGGGAGAATTGTTTCTCAATATATATATTTTTTTTTTAAATGTGTACTTGTGTAGAATTTGATAAAAATGTATAAGTATGTAAATATTATTAACTTGTAGAGTAAATGGTAGATTTTTGGTACAAGTGAGTCTTTAATAGATCAAAATAGAATGTAATGAGATAATAAAAATTGTAAAAATACATTCCTTGTAAAATTTGAGTGATATAAAAATTATCGAGTAGTTTTTAAGAAAAGCGTCGTAATAATTTAACTTTAACGATTTATGTACCAAATAAATTTGAAACACTAGGAAAACTAAAAATATAGTTTATATAAACCAATGTAAGTATAAAAAAATATGTCGGGATCATTTTTGAAAGTAACGGATTAAATATTTAAAATAATAACTCACGCGATAACGTCTATTTAATATAAAAATTACGCGATGAATGTGAAATAAAATGTCATGAATGAATTATCATGATGCAAATGATGTCAATGAAATGTAGACTAAACTTAGTCCATATGAAATGTACGTGATGTTATGATCATGAATTCGCCGCTAAACCATAAAGGTTACGCGAATTTGGAACACGTAAACCAAGTTTACGATAAATGTTGAAATAGTGAAGCATAAATCGTTTCGAGAAATGACCTGAAAGTACGGGTTGTCACACAGAGGTCAAGAAGTTGATAAAAAGACACTCAAGTGAAACCATAAGAGAAATTAAAATCATCAAGAATGATAAAGAAAGATTCAGAGTAGTTTGTTTAGGTCAAATGCCTTCATTTGAACCAGTTGGGCCTAATGCAGGTCAAAATGAAGCATATGGGCCTAGTGCAGGGCAAAATGAAACAGTTGGGCCTTGTCAACCATCTCGGTTAACTAATCAGCCTAAAAAGGAGAAGTGGACTAGGGATAAGATAAATATCATTAAAGGAGGTAAACCTACTTGCAGGAAAGCAGATGCAAATAAATGCCCATTGGTATTGCATGTGTCCAAAATGAAAAGCACAAAAACTTGGAAGGCTAAAACATATGATGCTTATCACCACTGTCTACAATCAAGAGAAATCTTGTATGCCACATCAAAGTTCTTTGCTGAAGACATAGTATATCATATTGAAAAAAACCCAGACATGCCTGTAAGTGCTCTTCAAGATCAATTACAAAATACACATGAGGTTTCTGTTTTTTCTATGAAAACATGGAGGGCTAAGGCATATATAATTTAGTGTAGTTTACTCTGATTATTTAACTGTAGATTAATTTAGTGTAATTTACTCTCATGTCAATAAACAGGGTCTTATACCTGCAATTTCCAAATTGTTTCCATGTACTGAGCATAGATATTGTCTTAGACATATCCATGAAAACATGAAACAAAGCTGGAAGGGAAGGGCATATAAAGACCTTCTTTGGAAAGCTGCTATTGCTACAACTATGCCATACTTTTAGATAACAATAGAGGAGTTAAGGGCTTTCAGCAAGCCATGCTATGATTAGTTAGTGAAGATTCCTCCACAACATTGGGCCAGATCACATTTTTCAGGTACAAACTTTTTTATAGTTTCTAAACTTGTTGTGATTTCAAATGTATAGATAGTAACTAATTACAAGTATATTAACAGGAAGGGTAAAGTCTGATGTATCATTGAACAACATGTGTGAGATATTTAATGGTAATCTGGTTGATGGAAGGGACAAGCCTATCATAAGAACAGTGGAATATATAAGGTAATATCTGACGAGGAGGATTATGAAAATTAATAAAGTGATTGTTAGTTCTAGTGGTCCTCTCACACCTACTATAGAGAAGTTGTTTGATGTTATCAAGAAAGAGGCTAACCAGTATACAGTTCAATGGAATGGAGGTCAACACTACCAAGTGAGTGGTCCTTGGGCAGATCAGTGTGTAGTGGATGTGGTTAAGAGAACTTGTTCATGCATGAGGTGGGAATTAACAGGGCTACCATGCAAGCATGCATTGGTCCATACTTGTTACAGGCTAGAGACATGGAAGCAAGTCTATTCATTCAAGATTATGCCAATCAAGGGACCAAAAATGTGTCCTAAGTTTCTTGTTCCATCAATAATCATTCCACTAGTTCACAATGATCAACCAGGTAGGCCAAGGAAAAAGAGAAGGAGGTCAGCCTTAGAGATGAGTGACAACATGGTCAAGAACTGCAAGATTTCAAGAACGTTAAAGACAGTAACCTGTGACAAGTGTAAATGTCGTGGTCATATTTATAGGAGTTGCACAGGTCCTAGAGTTGAAAAGACCAAGAAGACAAAGTCAATTGAGAAGGCCAAGAAGAAACATTCAAATGATGCTACTGGTGCAAATGATGTTGTTGGTGCAAATGATGTTGCTGGTGCAAGTGATGCAACAGCTATAAGTGGAAGGAATGTGGATAAGGGAAAGGGTATTGCAGTTGGTGATGCAGGTTCCAAGAAAAAGCAACCCAGGAAGAAAGTGATTAACCTTGGCTAGTGTCTTTTTTTAGTTTATCTCAATGGTTGCTTGTATGCACCAGAAACAATATTTCATTTTGTTCATATTTTGTGTTTATCTCAATGGTTGCTTGTATGCACCATAACTTTGGCTAGGTTGGTTGTTAAGACAATTTCACACGTGTTTATGTAATCTGGATACGAGAACAGGATGATGCCTCCTTTATTCCACTAATATATAGCTGCTAATGACAACAAATTTTCCCTAAAACCTTGTTGTGTTTGTATAGGTTTGACTTTAGTAGAAAGTCAGCTTACATATGCATTTGGATAATAATTGGATTGGTTTGTTATGCTTGTCTTTGAATTGGGTCCATTTTGTATGGTTTGACTTTGTATAGGTTTGACTTTAGTAGAACTCAGCTTACAAAAGTCATATGAGAAACTGTGATAGGTTTGACTGTGTTTATCTCAATTATGCTTGTTTTAGTACATGTTTACATAAAATATTTACACAAAATCTTTTATATTGATACCATATTTACACCTACTGGAGTTACATAACTCAATATACCAACCTAGCACTTAATGGCATTAAGTTTTACTTTGACTAATGGGTTAAAATGCCCTTAAAATTCACATAAATACAACCAAAATGCACAAATCAAACCTGTCAAACAAAAACCAATTTTTCCAAAGATCTCAACCATGAGTTCAAACAACAATCCAAGGAAAGGGAAAGAAATAGTTGACATGTCCTCTGATTCAAGCACAAAGGCAATCCTGGTAACAGAATCATCTGATGAGCTCTCACCTTGGCATTTACCATACCCTGTTGATTCAAGCTCAGATTCCAATTCCATTTCAAGCTATGTGTCTAGCTATCATTCAAGCTCTTCTGATGATCAAGCTAGGTCAAACAAGGGTAAAAGCTATATCACTGCTCCTGTACAAGCTAAGCAGGTTCAAGCTAAGCAGGTTCAAACTCAAAGTCTGTCAATCCCTAATAAAAGGATTGAAGTCATAGGGCTTGAAAATAAGGAGAGTTGGGCAGCAATCAAAGAGAAGAAGTTTGGGGTCAAAAAAACACCAACTGGACAGGGATCAACTGCAGTGACTAAAGGGAAAGGGAAAAGGAGCATGGGCTAGCTTCTAATGTATTTATCTTTTGATGTCTTTATGTATGAATTTATCTTTTGAACAACTGCTATGTAATGAAATATGCAACTATGTATCTATTTATGCTCCTTCTATGCAACTATGTATCTATCTTTTGAGCAACTACTATGCATCTATGTATGCTATTAGTTTCTAATGAAATGCTACTTGTTTGGTAAAGTTGAAACTGCTTGTTTACATTCATCTAAAAGCCAAAATACAACTTGATACAATACTACATATCTAAACTTAACATAACAACCTAACACCTACTTGAAACATAAACAAAAGATCCGACTTAATACATTCCCTACATGATAGTAAAAAGAACAACAAACAAGATCCAAGACCAAACTAGATACTTCTTCATTTTTGCACGACCAGTTTGGGCTTCCATTATTGCTCGTTCAAGATTGTTCCTTGACCTTAATAAACCCAGTATGATTTCAAGAGAACGATTACACATTGGGGGGGGGGGGGTTCATACCAATCAATCCATCTACAGTTTGATCCCTGTTAAACAACATTAAACCAACAATCATTTGATTTACATTAATTTGATTCAATTAATTCAGCCTTACACAAACTTACTTGAATTGGGCAAGAGTAAAACCGACGGCCTGGGTTTGCATTCGTCCAAGATGTGCGTACAATAGCAACTCTTCCACAATGGCACCTAACCATTTCCATTGTTCTTGTTTATATCAATATTTTTGAATTAGGGTTTATATTAGCAGAGTTAGGTTAGAGAAAGAGGGAAAAGAAAGAAAATTGATGAAAATAAATAGAGAGAAAGTGAGTGGTATTGGGAAAGAATAAAAAGTACTCTGAGTACTGTAGATAGCTGTTGGAGGGAAAGGGATAATTGTTTTGGACCAAAATACCCTCCAATATTGCACACATGTTGTAACCTAACGCCTTGACCTAACAGACGTTTGGTCAAGGGACCATGAGTGTTAAGGGTTCAGAGTCGGTGACTGCAAAAAAATGTCAAAAGAGCAAGAGCGAAAGTCAACGCAAACCACAGGAACCATCCGTGTAATTTACTCTTAGTTTTATTTGAACGTATTTTCTTTATAACATGTTTCAAAATATTTTCTAATTGAAAATAATTTTGTTATAATTAACGGGTTTTATCACAAGATTAACGATATAATCAAAAACTACAAAGTATCATTAAAGAACCATTATAGAAATAATAGAGATATGAGAAGTATAAGTTACCTTAATAGGTGAACTTGGTGCATGTTCTTTCATTGCATTCATAAGGTATTTATACTAGTAAGATTACTATACATTTCACTTTACATCATAGGGTAATTTAGGAGACAATAGATAGGTACATTATTGGTCTATTATTTGACAAATGTGGTATACATAAATGTAATATGAAAACTGATAATTCATAACACTCCCCCTTGGATTCGACATTTTTCAAAGTAGAGTCAACATTGAAGTACTGCCTCATTAACAACCTTGCTAAAGAAAAACCCCATGGGAAAAAACCTTAGCTAAGGGAAAAAGAGTGCAGTGTATGATGACTTCGTTGATTTATTTATTTGTGCCAATGATGTTCAGATCATCAACATAAACAGCTATGATTACAAACCCGGATGTTGTTTTCTTGATAAAGACACAAGGACATATAAGGTTACTCTTATATCCTTTGCTTATCAAATAATCATTTAAACGATTATACCACATGCGTCCAGACTTCTTTAACCCATACAAAGATCTTTGTAATTTGACAGAATAAATGTCTTTTGGTTTTGCACTTAATGCTTCAGGAATTTTAAATCCTTCAGGTATTTTCATATAGATATCACTATCAAGTGAACCGTACAAGTAAGCAGTAACAACATCCATAAGACGCATGTCTAAGTTTTCATAAACTGCAAGGCTGATTGAATATCGAAACGTAATTGCATCCATTACTGGAGAATACGTTTCCTCATAATCAATTCCTGGTCTTTGAGAAAAACCTTGAGCAACGAGTCTAGCTTTATATCTTATGACCTCATCGTTCTCATTTCATTTTCGTATGAAAACCCATTTATACCCAACGAGTTTCACAAGTCCAGGTCTGAGGACAATTCGTCCAAAAACTTTTCGTTTATTAAGCGAATTTAATTCAGCTTGCATTGCTTCTTTCCATTTGTTCCAATCATGTCTACTTTGACATTCAATGACTGATTTTGGTTCTGGATCATCATTTCCATTCCTAATATCACATGCAACATTATAACAGAATTTATCATCAGTACTTTCTATTTCAATTTGGTCCAATAATGTTTTTGAATGACCATAATTGATTGATATCTCTTTATTGATATCATTAAGTTCCTCTTCTGGAGGAGCAACATTTTGTGTTCCTTCAAGAACAATATCCTCATGGATAATTGCATTTTCTGTTGCTTTTCTTTTTCTAGGATTTTTATCCTTAGAACCAATTGGTCTTCCACGCTTCAAGCATGCTTTATACTCTTGAGTGACTTTATCGTCAGATTTTATATCTGGTATTTCAACCCGAGCTGGAGCATTAACAGCTGGTATGTATGATTTAGTCACTCTTTTATATCGATGAATGCATCATGGTAACGATTTGCAATGTCTTGCATATGCATTATCTTCTGAACCTCAGTCTTACATTGTTTTGTGCGAGGATCAAGATACATCAGTGAAGGTTCACTCCATGAGACATCTTTCTCATGGTTTTTCTTTTCTCCTCCGAGTGGAGGGAAAATTGCCTCATTAAAATGGCAATCAGCAAAACGTGTTGTGAAGACATCACCCGTTAAGGGTTCAAGATATCTTATGATAGAAATCGTTTCATATCCAACATATATCCCCAACCTTCTTTGAGGACCCATTTTTGTCCGTTGTGGTGGTGCAATAGGAGCATTTATTGCACACCCAAAGATTCTAAGGTGGGATATGTTTGGCTCTTGGCCAAAAGCAAGTTGCATAGGGGAGTACACATGGTTTTCACTTGGTCTCATGCGTATTAAAGACGCAGCATGCAAGATTGCATGACCCCATACAGATACGGGGAGTTTTGTTCTCATGATCAACGGTCTAGCTATTAGCTATAGACGCTTGATCAATGATTCTGCTAAACCATTTTGCGTGTGTACATGAGCAACTTGATGTTCAACGACAATCCCTACTGATATACAGTAGTCATTAAATGCTTGAGACGTAAACTCACCAACATTATCAAGCCTTACACGTTTAACAGTGTAATCAGGAAAATGTGCTCTCAACTTAATGATATGAGCAACGAATTTTGCAAAGGCCACATTGCGAGTTGATAACAAGGATACATGAGACCATCTACTTGATGCGTCTATTAGGACCATAAAATATCTAAATGGTCCACATGGTGGATGTATCGGTCCACCAATATCGCCTTGAATTATTTCAAGAAACACAAGCGATTCCTTTTCAACTTTAAGTGGTGATGGCCTTGCAATTAACTTCCCAAGAGAACAGGATGTACACGGAGCCATTTTATCCATCTGAAGGATTTTTCGATCCTTCAATGGATGTCCATGTGTACTTTCAATTATCCTTTTCATCATTGTCGATCCTGGATGACCTAATCGGTCATGCCACAAATTGACTATACCAAGATCACAAGATTTCTCTTTAATCACCATGTGTGATTCTGCCATACTTAAATGTGTATAATGCAATCCAGAATGGAGCATTGGCAGTTTTTCCAGTAAATTGCTTTTATCAATGATATGCAAATATTTCTCATTTTCAATTGTTGTAGTTTGAGTGTCATATCCACTAAGATATATGTCACCGAAACTCAACAAGTTTCTACTGGATTTGGGAGAAAATATAGCATTGTTTATCAAAAACTTTGTGCCATTTGGTAGTATGAAATTAGCTTTTCCCGTTCCTTCTATCAAGTCCACAGGACCTGATATTGTACGTATTGTTCCTTTTGTTGGTCTGTATTCAGAAAAATATTTCTTTGACTTGAGGATAGTGTGTGTAGCACCGCTATCCGCTATGCATAGGTCTCCGACCTTTTGTTGATGTTGTGCTCGAGTGGAATTCATTTTA
This sequence comes from Chrysanthemum makinoi, assembly GCA_910596185.1. Taxonomy (NCBI): domain Eukaryota; kingdom Viridiplantae; phylum Streptophyta; class Magnoliopsida; order Asterales; family Asteraceae; genus Chrysanthemum; species Chrysanthemum makinoi. Next base: position 190,621,941 of record OU343222.1, on the reverse strand, counting down.
AACTTCAAACAAAACTTTATAGTGTACGTATTAGAGAAATAACTAGAAGTTCATATTATTTAAAAGATATTTTACATAACAATGAAATCCTAATTATCAAATGAAAAACACATGAAAGGGAAATACATGCGAAAATGAAATACATCAAAGCAAATGACATAGTTATGATAATCCAACATAGTTCATCTCAGATATCCAGATCACTAAAGAAATCTGAATTGTTCAATTCAGTGTCACCACTGAGGAAATCTGAGGTATCCAAATCATTGTTTCCAAGATCAACTTGGTCCACAAGATTGACCTCTCTCTCTTTTTCTTTGAGAGATACTTGATACAACTCACAGAGGTGAGGGGCTGTTCGACAAGACTTTGCCCAGTGGTTTGAGCTACCACATCTGAAGCAAGAACCATCAGTGTTCTGCGATGGGCGGATTTCATCATTATGCTTACGCTTGCCCACATTCTTGGCCTTATTGTTTCGTGGAGCATAATTTTTGGTATTTTGACCACTACCACGGGTGAATCCATGGCCATGAGTATAAACTCGGCCGTATTTCTTGTTCCGATCAAAAGACGGTTATGGCCATTATTGTTTCCAAATTTACCACGGCCTTTTCCATGACTTTGGACTTGCATAAAGCTTTTGGTATCATTTTAGTAGCATTCATCGGATATGCTAATGATCCATAGGGCGAGATTGATGATTTTTCATCAAAAGCTCATTATTCTCGGCAATAAGAAGATAAGCATTTAGCTCAGAGTATCTTGTGAATTTCTGCAATCGGTATTGTTGTTGCAAAGTCATGTTTGATGCATGAAATGTGGAGTAAGTTTTCTCCAACATATCTGCATCAGTAACGCTTTGTCCACAAAATTTAAGCTGTGAACAAATTCTGAACAAAGCAAAGCTGTACTCATTGACCTTTTTGAAGTCTTGGAATCGTAAAGATCTCCATTCTTCTCGAACAGCTGGAAGTAAAACTTCCCTTTGATTATCAAAGCGATCATTAAGATCTTTCCAAAGAATACTTGGATCATCAGTGGTGAGGTATTCAAATTTTAGTCCATCATCAATATGTTTGCGAAGAAAAATGTTAGCCTTCGCTTTATCTTGTGATGGACAATCATTATTTTCAATAATAGTATTTGCAATTCCCATAGATTCAAGATGCATTTTAACATCAAGAACCCATGGCATATAGTTTTTTCCAGTGACATTAAGAGCAGCAAATTCAAGCTTTGATATGTTTGACATTTCTGAAAATATCACAATTAAACAAACAAACATATTATTAGAATCCATTAATATCGATACATAGTGCAATACATAGTAATGGAAAATAACGAATATATACAAGCTCAAACAAAAATACAATTCTCCAGGTTGGAGATTAAATAGAGGGTAAATAAGTAGGATGATTGTGATGATGATAATAACTAGAAACGGGCTAACCATCCTTGAAAAACTTCTTTGAGCAAAAACTTGATTCAAGAAAGACGATGATTTCTTTTTGTGAAAAATTTTGGATTGTTAGCTCTGAATTTATAGCAAAAAATATAGACGTTGTAAAGCTGTGTGTTTCTGTTTACAACCGTTACAAAGCTGTTGTGTAAATATATTTTACAAAACCTTTTATAAAAATTGATAAGATAAATAAATAAGAAATAAACTCAATTAGCACATTGCAATGAATACAAAATATAAAGATTAGTAAAGAAATAAATATAAGTGTACGTAAATAAATAACAATTAAAACATAAATAAAGATTAGTAATTGCATGAGTAAATGTTAATTGCGTAAAGTAAATGTTAATTGCGTAAATAAAAGTTAGTTGCAATAAAATAAATGTTAATTGCGTAAATAAAAGTTAGTTGCAATAAAGTAAATGTTAATTGCGTAAAAAAAAAAAAAAAAAGTTTAGTGAGATAATAATAAAAGGTTAGCATAATAATAAGATACAAATGGTTAGTAGTCCAAAGTCCTCGTGCTTCCATGCATGTGTCCATATAGTTGATTACGATAGTTGCGCTTTTAATTACTATTCTTAATTGTTGGCAAGAAAAATTGTATGACTTGATTAAGTTTATTATGAAGTATATAAGGTTGCATTACTTTGTGTATTACAAAGAGAGTATTGTTTATTTTATTACTTGAATTGACGGACTACCAAAAAGTACTTGATACACTATTGATTTCACAAATGCTTTTTAGTTTCACATCACCTAGTAATATTGAACATATAGAAAAACGATTTTAACTATTGTATATTAATATAGCAATTGATCATTCTTTTTCAGTTACGGACATAGTAGCTATGTAGGTTTATGAAGTCATTGAATTAAAAACTTTGAGGAAGAAAACAATCTTAATGAAATGACTTTATAAAACATACTTGATTATTATAAGAAAAAGTTTACATGAAATGATTTTATAAAACTTACTTGATTATAACGATAATGAACGATCGTGCTGATAACGTGTTATAATTAACGGGGTTTTATCACAAGATTAACGATATAATCAAAAACTACAAAGTATTAAAGAACCATTATAGAAATAATAGAGATATGAGAAGTATAAGTTACCTTAATAGGTGAACTTGGTGCATCTTCTTTCATTGCATTCATATTTCATTGCATTCATAAGGTATTTATACTAGTAAGATTACTATACGTTTCACTTTACATTATAAGGTAATTTAGGAGACAATAGATAGGTACATTATTGGTCTATTGTTTGACAAATGTGGTATACATAAATGTAATATGAAAACTGATAATTCATAACAATTGTTAAATTCTTTTGAATTTTCTATATTATCCCTAATTTATACTCACTATTTGAAGGTCGTGTAAGTGTTGCTTGTCTTCGTAACCTGTCATTGCATGTTCATGTACTTTTTCGTTTGTATTTGAATTTGAACTCTTTTTGCAGCACAAGTATCCAGTTTTCAGTAGGGTTTCGCAAGAAATAATGTCGCGTCTTCGGTCACGTTTTGTCTAGTGTCTCCACTCATGTTTATTCTATATTTACAGCAGCTAACACACATACTCGGATTCTAAGTTTGACAATCAGAATGCAATGCGGTAGTTGCTCTGGAAATGTACAAATGATACATCCATGTGACTAGATTAATTTGTTAATCACATGTTAATGAGTAACAAAAAGTTTAAGAATCATATTTGAAGTATTTGGTTTTCAATCGCGCGGTTATCTTATACTCCAAGTTGCTGTTACAATATCTTAACAAAATTATCTAGTTTACAACCATACACTACAAAAGAAAGGCAAACACCTTTGAAAACTGCTACCAAAGGCAACGCGTTTAACTCCAAATCTTTCTGGCTGCTGATTCATATGAACAAAGATTGAACAAACTATCATACATCTCACATTACAACTCAGACTCCTAGCCAAAACAATAAAATCGAGAACCGCTATGGCTAAACCAATTCTAGGGACCATTTTACACGAGTGACCTCTTTTCATCGTTAAACTCTTCACTTCTTTCTTCTGTAGGATATGATTTCACTTGTTTTACACAGATTTCCCACAGTCTAAGCACGTGCGGAATCTTATGATCAGGCAACATCTTCATCATAATACCCGCAGCTATTAGTATTAACCCAACCCCATGCTGCTCAGACATGGGTTTCGTAAATATTACATATGATAATAATAAAGTTACCGCCTTTCTTGCAGTTGTTACCTGTATAAACCAAAATATGCATATTAAGATATGATATTTCGTTGTTTATGTATGTGATGCAAGAATCAAGAAAAAGTATAGTTACCAAAGCTGTGGTTGCTGCCCCGAAAATGGCAATTAGTGATAAAACAGATACTTGACCAACAAATGTAGCCACAGCTTCAAAAATCAAGACACCATATACGTAAGGATTCTGCATGTTTAATTTCCAAAAAATTATCAAATAGTATTGAAAAGATATCATGAAATTGCTTAACATTTATTTATGGTCGTCGGGAGAACTCTCTTGAAAACTTTTCTGAATATGAACACTAATCTATTTGAAGGGCTGATACTACGCAAGACTTACTTCATAACATGATTTCCATGCTCTAAACAATTCTCCTGTGAAAATCATTGGTGGGATCAAAAAAGGTGTTCCAACAATCGTTGAGCAGTATAGCATTTCCATCTGGAAAAAGGAATTGAAAGTGTGGAGTGATCGACTACGATAACCCAAAAAAGGACTAAAAATCTGTTTGGTTCCCAAATTTCAATCTCAGATCCCATATGCATAAATAAATGGACTTATTGCCGAAGAAGGTAATAACTTTGTTCCAAATTCTGTTTTCTGTGAATTTGATCTAAGGTAATCCAACCTGCTAACAGGTCAATATATTTTGTTACCTGAGTAGTATCGCGATTAACGGTGAAAATTGCTTCTTGCAAATTTCCCAAGAAGGAATCCATGATCAGAGCTCCACTAACCATCACAACACCAATAATGTTAAAATTTGGAGATGTGTTGGCATCGGCTAATGTGAAGAGTATTAAGCCAATGACTAGAAGAACAGATGCAAAATATTCACGCGGAGGGTACTTTCTTCTCAACCCAGGAATGAAGGCACCCATGATCATCACAGGTAAAACCTACAGAAAGTTTATTTCATTTTATGATATATATTATAACAATAGTTTTGTATCCGACATTAAGAAAAAACTAGACACCTTTGTGGATTTAAACATGAGTTGTGCAGGATAATTAAGATAAGCTAAGGACCCTTTGGTTAATCCATGAGAACCCATAAGAACCACAGAGAGCTTAACATACATACTCCATGGGTTCACCATTTTTACGGGAGTGAATCCCTGTAAACGTAGGAGTGCCAAGTATACAAAGCCTTGTATGAATGTGAAGTACCATCCATAGCTGAATTAATTGCAATGCAAATATATCAAGATCTTTGGACAGTGTAAATCTTAATCAGTTAATCATAATAGTAATTCAAGAAAACTGAAGCTGTTGCCTCATTGACATACCTGAATTGAAGTCTGTTATACACGTATTCCTGCAATAAAGTTTTGAGTTATGAAATTAGTTGGGGTTGAATAACGAAATGACGAAAAGTATCATATCAAGATTGTTACAAGCTGGAGTTTTTTCCCTTTCTATGCTTGTTTTTAGATCGATTCCAAAGTATCTTTGTTTTTGTATTAAAAGTATCTTGTTATATTAAAATAAGAAAAATTACACGTTTGGTATAGTTTGAAAAATAACACACTTTAGTCCCTAAGTCACTTTTATTACACCAGCATTACCTTATTTTTGGATGGCGTTAGTTAAAGTACGTTAAGTAGTTCGCTGTTTGTCCTTCGTTAATAATTTTACCGTTAGTCCTTATTTTTAAAATATATAGTTTTCCTTAGTTAATCCCTCCGTTAATAATAGTTATCGCCCGATTTTCACGTTTTTTGTGTTTTTATCCGTTTTCCTTCGTTGTTTATTGGTTTTGCCTTGATTTTTATGTTTTGTCGTTTTGTGTTTGTTTCACGTTTTCGCGTTCGTTTTTATCCGTTATCGCCCGATTTTTCGTTTTGTCGTTTAAGCCCGTTGTTTTACGTTTTCGCGTTCGTTTTTATCCGTTATCGCCGTTTTTTCGTTTTATCTTTTTCATCGTTTTTTATGTTTTAGTCCGTTTTTTTACGTTTTTGTCGGTTTTAATCCGTTTTCATTGTTTTCTGATTTAATCCGTTTTAGTCCGTTTTTAGAAAAATAAAAATTTCAATAAAATTTAAAAATTGAATAAAATTGAAAACGGACATATTAAAAGATTTCTTTTAAAAAATTTGAAATTTTCAAAATTTTTTTGAAACTTTTATTCAATTTTTTTTGAAATTTGAATTCTTTTAAAATTGATTTTGAAAAAAATTCAAAAAAATCAAATTTATAAAAAATTTGAATAAAAGTTTAAAAAATTTTGAAAAAATTCAAATATTTTTAAAAGAAATCTTTAAAAAATATCATTTTTTTCAAAATTTTTATTCAATTTTTAACTTTTTTGAAAATTTTTATTTTAAAAAACGGACAAAACGGATTAAAACGTAAAAAAAAAAGAACGGTCTAACACTTGTAACGCCAGACAACATATAAACAGATAAAGTACGCGTAAACGAGAAACGGATAAAAACAGCGGATAAAACGGACAAAAAGCGTCGCAGGCGATATGGATAAAAAAACGCAAAGTAAAACAGCGGGCATGACAAAGCATAAAACCGGGATAACTATTATTAACGGAGGGATTGGAGAAATATATTTTAAAAATAAGGACTGGTGTAAAATTATTAAAAGGACAAACGCCAAACTATCTGCGTGCTTAACTACGCCCATCCAAAATAGGGTCTCTGGTGTAATAAAAGTGCTTAGGGACTAAAGTTGTTATTTTAGGCAAACTATGGGACACAGCGTGTAATTTTTTCTTATTTTAATATAACAAGCATACTTTGGGAATAGACCCAAAAAACAAGCATACTTTAGGAATAGATCTAAAAAACAAGCACATAAAGGGAAAAAACTCTACAAGCTGAAGCCTCAATGCAAATTCATTTTACTGATTCTAAATTATTTACCTTTATATCATAAGAACAACCAAATTGAATTCGTTGATAATTAAACATATAACAAGTATGAATGTGAAAGAAACAAACAATGCAGAAACACAATATACAACACAAAACATAGATACAAATATATGCTAGATGTTTATTTTGCATGAGTGCTTTATACCAAGTGAATTAAGAAAAACAACCTCGCAAATGCCATTAACAAGATATCCAAAGAAAAATCCAGAAGAGCAAATGAGAAATTGTTGCCATATTGGTTTATCCGTAAGCGAAATCCCAAACAAAGTCCTTATTTGTTCTTCACCCTTCATCTCTGTGACAAGTAATTAAACATCTAGACTGCATTGCCCATTTTGATTCTTTCAAACTAGAATTGGTTGTTTGCATAAGATAAAAATCAAAACATGTTTCCAGATAATAGGATTGATCATAAGTTGTTTTTAAACTTTTCAAGAAACATGGAGGGTTTTTTTCTTTTTTTTGGGAAGAAAAAATGCAATTTAATTTTGACCCAATATGATATGGTGTGCATTGTATAGTGATAGAGGATCATTGCTTGAAAAGAGGAGATAACATCTCCTGTTTTGAAGGAATATTCATGTTGTATGTACAACAAAGAGAGATACAGGGTGTTGCAATAATGCAATATAATGTACAGATTGCTTATTAAAACCAATTATATTCTTATTCTATATTTATATCTGTATCATAAACTCTAGTTTATGTTTGTGAGTCTCTCCATTTTAAGACTAAGATCAAAGGAGGCTAACTTAACCCTTCAACAAACACAAATTTTCTCGGGTTTTGTCATGCTAGTGTTTTTCAAGAAGTGATTGGGATTGCTTATTAAAACTGTTTACTGTTGTGCTTTGATGTACCGATAATATTAGCAATAAATATTGTTTGTATGTTTATTGTGTTTAACTTTTAAATGTCATACACTCAAAACAGCTTCGTAAGCAAATCTAAACACACTTAAACGTTACATTTTGTAATAGCTGATTATGTGTTTATGTTTATATAAAATATAAAGAAACACATAAGCATTTAAATAAATAAGCAATCCCAAACACATGGTTAACTACGTTTAGCTTCATATTCAGTTAACTACAATTAGAACAGCTGTTGGTGTATTGATGATACAAGACCACAAATAAAAAGCTACATTTGTTATCAAATTCTACGTTAGAAGAATGTTTGATATAATGATATTCAAAGAGCTGCAACATCAGAAACTATAGAGCTAGACTTCTCACAAGCTATAAGCTACAATTAATATGATATACGTCATTTTAAGCTTGAAAATTGGGGCGTACGTATCATAATCACACAGTTTCCACATGAAGATTGGAGCTACTACTTTTTCTTTTACTTGTTATCGGAGTCCATTGCAGTTGTATCAACTTCTACATCAGTTTCACCATCGATCATTCCCGATTCTGGTTCTTGGTCAGGTTCTGCTTCTGGCTCTGGCTCATCGATTTGACCAGGCTCTTGACCACCATCGGCCTCAGGGGTTTGTTCTTGTTCTTCAGGTGAAATGCTTGCAGCATCAGTGTCCATTGGTGCTGCTGACGCTTCAAGATCTGGTCTACTGCCTTCACCATCAACTTCACTTGCAGGTGTTGCAATCTTGAAAAGAACAAAAATGTCAAAGAAAATAAAGATTTAGTTTGACTTTCGTGGTAAACTTCAAGAAATTGATTAATGGTCTAAACTTTCAAGAAAAAAGGTATAAAGCAGCAAGCTTTAAGAGTTATAAAAAGTACCACAGAATTAACAACCATAAGTCAAATTCGTTGACACTGAAAGTCAAAGTCTGTATTTTACCTGATTCTCTTCTGCTTGATTTGTGGAAGTTTTGGTTTCTTCCTTTTTGACGCTTTTGACTTGTCACTTGTTTTACCTTGATATTTTGATCGAACATCTGGCGGCATAATTTCTACTGGCACCACCCCTTCCACACCAAATTCAGTGAACTGCAAGATATTCAACTCAAATTTGATTTCAATACAAAACAATAATAACTGTCGATGTATTTAATGTTTTAAATTATATTATCTTACTCGAGAAAATCCCTCTAAATCCTGCCTTGCTGAAAATCGAAGACCTTTCCAACAGTAAACCTACACAAATAATTAACCAGTTTAATAATGTAAAAAAGATTGATGGCTTTGCATACGTCTCTTCGTTAATAATACTCCCTAACCTTGTAAATAAAATTGTTCACTTATTTGGCACAAATTGAAACAAGAATTCATACTATCAGTAACAGAGGCTAACCCGGTGTTTTGTGGTGATATTCTGCTTCTATTCCTGCAGATTCATCCATCTGGAATACACAAATATAATCTATATGTCAATGATATCTCAGAAAATCACTTAAGTGGAAGAATATTATTGGAAAATAAAACTTTTGTTATTGAAGTACTGATAATTCAGGAATTTACATCTTCCACCAAGGGTTTCCAGTATTCTGTGACTGCAGGTGTGCGCCGCGTTGAGGATCGGTTAGAGCATTCTGCAGAAGTAACAAATGAAGTCACAAAACTATCAAATTTTGAACTTCTATTAGTTCTGATGCAATTTTTCATCCATCAACCAGATTTTTTCTAACCTTAATACTTCTTATAATATTATGAAGGCTAATTTAGCAGCACATGTTGGTGTTGGTAAGTTTGTCTACGATTAACGAACCAATTATATTTTAAAATTGTACATTACTGAAAAGTCAGATTGTAGCAGACTACGAAAACTAGAACACAACTCACTCAATCAGTAATTCAGTTTTCTACATTAGCAAGTATTTAGCTTAATATGTGATTCTTGAATGAAGCAAGACTTAACGACATTTAAAGATTGTATAAAATGGTAGAAGATAACAAACTTGAAATTAACGCACCGGATTTTGATCTGACCATTTCCATAATTGAGCAAGTTCTTTATTCCCGAGTCTCCATCCTGGACGACTGAACATTAAAACAAGAAGTTCAGTAACTAAACTTTACACGTACCGTAAAAAAAAATACTTTGTACAACCATCTTAGAAGCATTGAAAGATGCCTACCGTTTTTTTACTCCATCTCGAACAGCTTTCTTTTCTGTTGGTTGTTTTTCAAATGGGGTACAACCATCACGTTTCCACCACACCTAAAACACAATTTCACATAGGAACAATGTAAATTGAACCAGCATATATATTCCAAAACATATCAGCTTATATTCACATGGATACACGGAAAACATAGAGGGGCACATACCCAATTTCTTTCACGTTCTAATATATGCTCAATACTGCAAAGAAACTTTTCTCCTTTGGGCGGGGTCATTACCAGAAGTTTCTTTTTCGTTCTTCACATTTTTTATCTCTTCCTTCTACAATCAGAAATAGCAATTTGTCGTGATATATAAAAGAATACTACTTACCATATAAAGGCGAGCATATCTAATAAAAATAACATCTAAATATATAGAGATCACTAACCATAGTTTCCAAGGGCAAATCTTTCTCGTTTTTCCCAGGGGCCTAAAATTAGAAACCAGTAGGATCAATAAGTAAAGCTTAAGGTTTTAGATTGTATACATAAATAAAAAGTGTGTTGAAGCTTAATTGGCTAAGCAGTAATTAAGCAGGCTCACAAGCATTTATAATACAAAATATTTTTTCTTCTTGAGTATGTGAATGAATTACTATGGTTCACTTATGTTTTTAACAAATTAGGTTCTCAGTTGATCTTATCAGCCACTCAGCCAGAAATGATAAACATCGACTTATGAATACAAGTTGAAAAAGGGCAACTAATCCCTGCTTAATCTTTTTGAAGATTCATTTATTAGTTTTTCAAATAAAATAGATGAGGGACTGAAGAACATACTGAAATGGGCATACCTTGAGATAATCGAACAAAATTAGGCACTGAACAAGAATATGGCGTCGGAAACTAGGATCCTTCAGCTGTGGTAGGCCAGAAAACATAAAAAAATCAGTGTAACCAATATTGAAGTACTTTAAACTGCCAATGCCAATAAGAAATTTGATACTCTGATAGAGAATTCAAACCTCTAGACCCATTAGATTACTGCTTGTAAGATATTTTATGCTGAAGGTTGCTGCTTCATCCTCAAGATTATTAGCAGCACCATCTTCATCATTTAAAGGCTGAGCTTCAAATGTATTCAGGACAACCTGGATATCCATTGTAGAAAAAACATAAATACGATTGTAAATATAAATAGTCAGTGATTGAACTACAATTAAAAAGGTACCCACAGAAAGAATACCGTCAAACATGAAGAGAACTTATGCCACTTGGTGGTAGTAGGACCAATGGAGGCAGGGTTGCTGAAATAGTCCTAAAACAACAAAAATCATCTTAGTATAAGTTGCATAACTTTGCATAATATTAGTATCGTAGTTGGTAGAGAGATCATTAGACTGACCTGCAAACTCCAAAAGGTTTTATAGAAGTTGAAGTCGATAGAGATTCCTGAAAATTCATAAAAGAGATTCAGGGGTGTATTGTGTACATGTCATTAGAGGTAAAACGGCCCTAAATGCAAGTTAACACTTATCAGAAGCATGTTTCAGTGAATAGTTAAGCATCATCATATCAGTGTTACATTTAATCCATCTGGTATGTCGTAGCAAACAACTGTGTGAATGGGAATAGACATTCATGAAACTATTTGGTACACCGACCATTAATTAAAAAGGTTTATTATAAAATGACCAATCATATTTTATAGGAAGCTTGAATGTAATGTTCAAACAAAACATTACCAATCCAAACCATCATTTATAGAAGTGTTAGGTCTTCAATAGCATCCACAGTCAAATTTTATAAAAAACTGGGAGTCTGTGATACATACCTTCAGGTGCTTGCTTCTCATATTTTGTCTCGTTTGATACATTGAAAAGTCCCTTGATATTGACAGCTGATGCAAAAGGAATAGCATGCCATTTCAACGTAAGATTATAGGAGAAAAAGTATAGTACTGAAAAATGAGAATAGATAAAGACATATTACCCGAACGTTCAGACAAAGGGAAAAAATGAGCGAGAAACATTATTATTCTCCCACAAAACACCACATCATTTGCCTGCAAAAAACATAAAAGGAAGAAGAGTCAATCATGATGAAGTTATTGTAGAAGAAGACCAAATTCTAGACGTGTTCACACAAGTGACACGCACATACTACAGTTGAAAAAGTAGATCATATTACTTTCAGATGTAACTAGATACCTTTGACAAACGACGAAGAAGTTGATTGCAAGTCCTTAACATCACAAGCTTTCCCCTTGCAAACAATTCCGGCTGTATAGAAGTGAACAGACCAGAAAAGTCATTTAAGTTCAAAATAAAATTATAAAAAAGGTTAAACAGAATAATGTGTAGTAATTCTACATACCTTACCCAAGATGTCTTGCTTACTTTCTATATAACCAAAGACATCTTCGCAGTTTCTCATTGTAGACATCTCCGTCAAATCTTCCAAAAGTTGGAATATCATACCCCCTTCAATGTGTTCATTTTCACAAAGATATAGTACAATGTCTGCCAAAAGAAACGCATATATAAGTCCAAAAACATTGACCGTGCAGTATAACAAGATTCGATGTATGTTTCTATATGGACCAGTCAAACCAAAACTAGATGAAAAGTTTAGAATTCGTGAAAAAATGAATAGATGAAAGGGATTTGGTATTTTGCAGTGCCCATTGTATAAGACTATGTAGTTAATTTCGGTGGTATACCACTGGTATCTCGGATTTCGGACCTTGACCGAAATGACCGAAATAACGAAATTCCTCCGAAATACTACCGAAAACCCATAATTTCGGTCATCTCGGACCTTGACCGAAATTTTAAAATCTCGGACATTAACTACATAGGTATAAGACAGTTACTGACTCTCGTGATCACCTTTTTTAAGCCAGTTTAGTAGGGATAAATGAGTATAACAGATGTGTTGTGCTTGTGCCCGACCATGGTTGACCAGTCAAGTTGCTGGTAGGTATGATTAGGCTTACTATTGATAGTATTGTGCGAAAACTGGTCATTTCTGCTACTATGTAACATATATGGCTAGCAAGGAATTTTAGATTATTCGAAGACTAGATAAAAGAAGTTGGTCTATCATGCAAGGCTTATGTCCAAGTGGATAGAAACAGACTATCAGGCCTAAAGATTAACGCTTCTCCTCAAAGCACAACCGCACAAGAATTGCAGATTTATGGGGAATCCACTTATGTCCAAGATAATATTACGCTCAGTTGTACCAATATCAGGATTGAATATTGGCTGTGGGAATGGTTGCGTTGTATTTAGGTATGTAAGTATGCTTATGAAATAACTGAAGCTATGAAGCCCGGTTTCAGGATGAAAATTAGTATGTTGAAGTTGAAGGGTCTGCTAACCAGTATATCAGCTGTTAATGGAAGCTTTTGTACAGGTTTGAAGCCAATACTGATTGTTATCATTAACATTTTAGATGGTGTTGTTATGCAGATAGAACTTAATTCATTTTAAGTTGTTTATCCAAAGCATGTTTTGGGTATGCAATATATGATATGGATGGGCATGCCGATTTTCTTTTTATATTCTTATGTTTTCGAATTACTTTTTTCTTCAGTCCAAAAAAACATTAACTAAACTGCAACACACTTTACAGGAATCCGTAAGCATTTAGAACATACTCACCAAGGAGACGAGGTATTTGCCCCTGTGTATTTTCACCATCAACAATCGACTCTCCATACCGCATAGTTTTTTCCCCTGATTGAACTGCAGCTGCCTACACCAAATAAAACCAGCACAACCCATAATAAACTATCGGCTATCTGAGGCTAAAGAGGTGACTGCTTTTATTACACATAAAGTCTCAACTCTTAGTTAAATGTAAGTTTTATAGGGTCTGAAGTATTCAGATAAAAAAGTTATTGCTCCTACTAACTTTGGGGTAAAATAAGTCAATGATCAGCTATCTCAACGTGTTTATTTGAGATGAAAGTAAACTTATTTTTAACCCATATCTAACCTTAAACTTCTAACAAACTCTTTTTTTTCCGGATTTTGTCGCATTTTCTACATCACATATCTAACCTTAAAGTTCTAGTTACTACTAAGTAGAAACTAGAGAGTACATAAACACTAATTCCTTAACAAGTATTCTTAAGCTCCTTATTTACAAGCAGAAGCATATGCACAAAATGTAACCAAGACATAACACGCCATTATCACACATCAAATAATCACTTAATCCATAACACCTACAACTACATAACGGCAAAAAACGTACGACAAGCTCTTGAAGCAAAGTTCTCAAAATATTCTCCAGCAACTGATTCTCATCCTGTACCAACTTTGTTTGCCTCTGCATAACAACACGTATAAACATCGAATTCATATATAACTACAAATTTCTTACTGTATATATTAATAAATTATTTAAAAAAAAATAATAAGTGGGGCCCTGCCTGAGGATTAATAGCTAGCTGAACAGTTTGAAGAGCAAAATCTTGTGGTTTACCAGGTTCTGTCAATACCTTCCTGAACAAATCCTGCAAATTTTTACAAATTAATTTGATTAGTAAGATGAAATAAATGTAAAATTAGGGTTTAGTGACTTACCATGTGTTTGTTGTGATTAAAATTGATTGTGTAGAATCTGGTGATTTTGTTTGTTTGTTTGTTTTTTTCAGGCGGATTGAAAGAGATGAATGAGTTGGGCCTTTGTTTATTGTATGTTGGGCTATGCCTATCGGGATAAAACATAAAATTGAGCATTTTATTTAAGGACAAAAGATTATTTACATACTAAAAATGATCAATCTTCACCATTAAATTTTATTTGATCTAATGGATAAGCTTAATCTTAACATTTTAAAACCAAACCACATCCTCTTTTTTAAATATTAATAACTTTCAAACGTTAATCGTTAAGCGGAAAAAAAATCATCATTACGACGGCATTTAATTATCCTTTCATAGATAAAACTTTGATATACTTTCGGAAGAAAAAATCGTATTTTTCGTTTTTTAAAGTTTTTTTTTTTTACGTTCTTGAATTGCATTAAAAAATCATATATGATAAAACACTAATTTGAATATCACATGTGATATTAGTGTTATATCATATATGATATTAGTGTTATATCATATATGATATATAATATCACATGTGATATTAGTGTAATATCACATGTGATGATATTAGTGTAATATCACATGTGATATTACGTCATATATGTTACACTAATATCATCATGTAATATTCAAATTAGTGTTTTATCATATATGATTTTTTTCATGCAAATTTCAAGTAGCGTAAAAAAATACGTGAAAAAAAGAAAATTTTTTCTTTTTCAAAAGTATATCAAAGTGTCCGTCTATAGAAAGATAATTAAATCTTTCTTGCGACGGTGTAAATATTTTCACTTAACGATTAACGGTTTAAGAGATATTTAAATTATAAAAATATGTGAAATAATAAAATGCTTTTAATCTCATCCATTGATTCCTTTTTAAATGTATGGTGGAGATGGTCCCTGGTATGTAAAAAGTTTGGTATATAAAATAACTCTACTCTACGCATAAATAAATCTATACTCTTTTTTCCTTAAATGTCAATTAAACTAGTAAAAAATCATGGAAAAAGAGTAAATGCTGGTTTGGTTGGTGGGTTTTTTATTTAGATTTGGGTGATGGTAAAATTCCTTGTTTGGTTGAAATGGATGGGTTTTAAAGTGTTGAAGGGGATACTTAAATTCGATGGAAGAGTTTTGGTTTTTTGACAAATGCATTGTATAATTATCTTTTTCTTTTCTTTTTCCTTTCAATCAGTAGTAACCACATAAATGTGGCTGACAAATGTACTTTCGTCTCTTTTTCTTTTTATTTTTTATTTATCCACATAAATATGTTGTCATTCATTATTTTGATACTAAAATAAATATAAATCTCAACCCCATTTTATATTTTAACATACAAAACAAACAACTTTTAACCCAATCCAAATCCAAATTCAAATCCATATCCAATTCAAATCCAAACCCATGTCCAAATCCTAAACCAACTACAATCCAAAGCGGCATTTGTATGGTGTCTTTATTTTTACTTAGGGTCGTTCTTTTAAGGGTTTGGAATGAATTTTTGTATATTGATGTGACACTAGAGCATCGTTGGTTTTGTTTGTCGATTACCATCAATGAAAACTATACCACATATATCCATTCCTCTACTTTGGTGACTTTTGTGAAATTTTTTGACATATGGGACAACAATTTGCTTCTCACTCACAATTTGCTCAATTTTTTTTGTTTTATTATATTTACTTATTTACATGGGTTAAAAACTATATAAACATTTAAAATAAATTTTTATATTTTCTATTAAAATAAAATAATATTTCAAATCATCATTCATTTTTTTTTATTCCCACTTTCAATCAAACCAACACCAAATTCCTTTGATCGAACTTTTTACAAACCAAAGCGCCCTTAATATCCTTTTTTAATATATTGCTCCGAATACAAATGGATTTTTTGGTTGTTTCTTTTTGACTTATTATAAAACTAAGTGCTAGATGCAAAAGAGAGGAAAAATTGCCCTTCTCTATTAGGATACAAATATATACAAATACACCACACTTATGTCATGTTTACCCTCTTTCTTTTATTCTTTTTCTTTTCACTTACAAATTCCTATAGATCTACAATCTCCTTCAAGATTTTCTCCTCTTATCTATGCCATCCTCCGATCATCGTTCAATTGTATTCCAAAACTATCTCCTATGTTCTCAAATCTATACCATATTTGTAACAACTCTATATGCTAAATTATATGATTCAAGTTTAAACCTTGTTTATTTCGAGTTTTGTGTAAATTTTCATGAAATTGCATATATATGTAGTATTTATTTAGATAAGTGTTTTTAGTAATATTATTTTTGTTTCTATAATAGATTATGCTAACTTTGAGTATGTAATAGGTTATAATGAATCAAAATAAATTAGCACACATACCTTAATGAAAATTTGTCATTCGGTATGGAAGACAGAGGCTAGAGGATAACCTGGAAAATAATCGTAAGCAGAAAAAAGAAAAAAAGTAGAGTAGGTTGGAAAAGCATAAGTGTAGTAAAAACGTTTATGGAAGCTTGTATTTTCATGCTTTTTCTTGGCGGTCAAGAAGGTGTTAGCTTCAAAGTACTTATATGGAAGAAAGTTGCAAAAGCCCTCAAAGATAACCATAATTTTGAAGTTGACATGAAGCAAATGAGAAATTATTTTGATTATATGAAAACCAAGTATGGGCATTGCTATCTTTAAGAAACAGGACATGCAATATTTATGATGAGTCCACCAATGCGTTTAATTTAATGGAGGAAGAATGAGAACAAGAAACTTTGGTTAGTTATTTACCCTATAATAACTTAACTGGTTTTATGTATAATTATGGTTAGTTTTCCATTCATTTTATATACTATCTTGTTTTTTTTGTGTAGAAAAATAAACTTGTAAAACCACTGAAAAGTCGACCCTTCATTTTCCGAACTCGTACTTTAACTTTTACGATGGTACTATAGCTACGGTATTAAAGTCGTGGAACGACATCACACGAGCCTCACCTGATTTGTCGAGACCCATGTAACTAAAGATGATGAAGATATTGGTGTCTCGGATACCATGTCTAAAAAACCTCACTTAAAAGCTCCTTGCAAAAACAAAGAAAGCGTGCACAACAGACGAATGGAGTTGAAACATAAATCTTGGATGTTCTAAAAGTAATAGCAGATAGTCCTTTGTATGAGGTCGCACTTGCTATTTTTGTAACAAACGCTATAGGGAAGGTTGGATGCAAATAAAGTGGAAAGGTATGTTGGATGGGTCAAAATTATTAGATGTGGCAAAGGGTTCATGTAGTAAACTGAAAGATGTGCATCTTTAATGATTTTTTTGGGAATGTAGTAACTGAAACATGTGAATTTTTTGGTTGAAACATGTACTAAAGTAATTTGAACATGATGTTTACGGGTAATGGTAATATCATGTTGTAGCCTTGTAGGTTGTAACATCCCTCAAATTTTCAGACATATTTTTACAAGGAATTATCCTTATTTTTTATTTACGAACTTTTCCGAGCTCATTTAACTTGAAATGGGAAGTTATCTCGTGAAATGTGAAACGCACACACGTCTTTGGGATAACCGTAAACTTGTTAAAAATTTTGATTTAATCATTGTATTGATGGTTAGTCATTAGTCATGAATACTCGTTTTGATTGGAAAAATTATCCTGAACTAGTTGGTAATTTTCGTTAGTTGAATCAATCTGTTAATACAAATAAGCCGTAAAATGTTTTATATTTTCGATCTTCTAATGTTTTGTCAATAACAAACGTAAAATCATTTTAACGAAACAAATAAAATACGTAAATGGTTTGAGCCAATAGTTTACTAACACACTTACGTCTTCATATAAATCACTAAACAAGTAATAGTGCTTTCATGTTTTAGTAATGCATATGTACAACAACTAGTGTTCACATAATGGGTAGATATATACATACTTAGTATGTATTATAATGGGTGTTAATAAAAATAAGCGTAAAAAGCGTTTATTTATATTTTACGATCTTCTAATGTTTTGTCAATAACAAGCGTAAAATCATTTTAACGAAACAAATAAAATACGTAAATGGTTTGAGCCAATAGTTTACTAACACACATACCTTTTCACATAAAACACTAAACAAGTAAAAGTGGTTTTATGATTTAGTATTACATATGTACAACAACTAGTTTTTACATATTGGGCAAATATATACATAACTAGTATAATATCATAATATATGGGTAGAAGCTTAAGTATTTGACCCTTTGACCAAATACATTGAATGTTATTGGGTAAAACCCAAAGTCCATGACCCATACCCATGGAGCATGACCCATAACCCATTGCATAACATCATGCATAAGCCATATATGGATATTATCCATGACCATGGTTTTAACCCATGACCCATGAACTAGATGCATTGCATCTTGTAGATACATTGTATCTACTTGGATTTGGTCCAAAATCTAGGACCTGACCCATAACCCAGGACCCATGACCCAAAACCCATGGGCAAGGGCGTCCCACGGATCCCGATGGCCTGCTGGATGGATCCCTCAAGTGAGGGATCCGTGGGATCCGTGGAATAGTAGCTAAATTTCTTCTATAAATAGTGAGCCATTTCTTTATTTTGGGTTGCCACTCCCACACATACTTTCCCCAAGTATTGTAACCTTCTAACTTCATATCCTAAGGATCTTTCTATGTAGTTTGTCTTTTGTTTTGTGTGATTCTCTAGGTTCCTCTTAAAGGCGAGATCACCACCTCTTGAAGTCGAGCAAGTTCAAGTCCATGAGTTGCCATGCTTCGTCATCATCAAGACTACTAAGGTTCTCTTGTTGATAGTTCTTTCCTCCTCAATAGAAGTGTTGTGTCCAAGGAATTAGTGAAGGATACCGAAAGAGTCAAGATGAAAGCATTAGTGAAAATATTAAGCGTCGTGTCAAAAGCATTAGTGAAGAATGCTAAAGGAGTCAAGACAAAGGCATTAGTGAAAGGTGCCAAACGTCCATGTCAAAGGCATTAGTGAAGAATGCCTAGAAATTCAAGTCAGTGGCATTAGTGAAAGATGCCAAGGTTGTATAATCAATGAGGTTTGGTGGATATACAAATAGAGATAGGTTGTATCAAGGATATTGATATCCTTGATGGTGTAATA